>SJXQ01011531.1:196471-531900 GCA_006408695.1 Aepyceros melampus | reverse complement strand
CCTTATGGCAGAAAGTGAAGAGGAACTGAAGAGCCTCTTGATGAAAGTGAAGGAGGAGAGTGAAAAAGTTGGCTTAAAGCTCAACATTCAGAAAACAAAGATCATGGCATCCGGTCCCATCACTTCATGGGAGATAGATGGAGAAACAGTGGAAATAGTGGAAACAGTGTCAGACTATTTTTTTTGGACTCCAAAATCACTGCAGATGGTGATTGCAGCCATGAAATTAAAAGATGGTTACTCCTTGGAAGAAAAGTTATGACCAACCTGGATAGCATATTCAAAAGCAGAGACATTACTTTGCTGATTAAGATCTGTCTAGTCAAGGCTATGGTTTTTCCTGTGGTCATGTATGGATGTGAGAGTTGGACTGTGAAGAAGGCTGAGCGCAGAAGAATTGATGCTTTGGAACTGTGGTGTTGGAGAAGACTCTTGAGAGTCCCTTGGACTGCAAGGAGATCCAACTAGTCCATTCTGAAGGAGATCAGCCCTGGGATTTCTTTGGAAGGAATGATGCAAAACTGAAGCTCCAGTACTTTGGCCACCTCATGCGAAGAGCTGACTCATTGGAAAAGACTCTGATGCTGGGAGGGATTGGGGGCAGGAGGAGAAGGGGACGACCGAGGATGAGATGGCTGGATGGCATCACTGACTTGATGAACGTGAGTCTGAGTGAACTCCGGAAGTTGGTGATGGACAGGGAGGCCTGGCGTGCTGCAATTCATGGGGTCGCAAAGAGTCGGACATGACTGAGCGACTGAACTGAACTGAACTGTCACTCCACTTAATGCATGGAAAAAAAAATTTGATAGAATCTGAAATTAAATTTCTAAGGTAGAAGTTTAGGTAAAATTTAATTCAATTACTGCCATGACTATTTTTATTGAATTTATTGAGTGATCAGTCACTCCATCCCCATTCTAGTTCTACCCTACCTCCCAGTTAATAACTCTTATAGTATATTAGCTATACCACAGACCTAACAGTATAGTGTATCATCTGAAGACTTTGAAATAGTACAAAAAAGCCTTATTTGTGGTTCAGAGTTTACTTATTGATTGTCTTCTTTTTTTCAAGAAAGCTTTTTTCATGTATTCCTTTATTTTTAATTTTTATTGAGCCATAGTTGATTGTGTTAGTTTCAGGTATACAATAAAGTGATTCACTTATACATACATATCTATTCTTTTTTATATTTTCTTTCACTATAGGCTTTCCTGGTGGCTCAGACGGTAAAGCATCTGCCTACAATGTGGGAGACCCAGGTTCTATCCCTGGGTTGGGAAGATCCTCTGAAGAAGGAAATGGCAACCCCCTCCAGTACTTTTGCCTGGAAAATCCCATGGATGGAGGAGCCTGGTAGGCTACAGTCTATGGGGTCACAAAGAGTTGAACACAACTGAGCGACTTCACCTTCACCTCACCTCATAGGTTATTACAAGATATTTAGTATAGTTCCCAGTGCTACACAGTAGGTCCTTTTTGTTATCAATTTTATATATAGTAATGCATTTCAATAGACTTTCATTTCTTAAATGTACTCAACTGTACTTATTTGAGGAAAAGTGTCGACTTACACTAGTTCCATCAAGAACATTATAAACTGTATATCTAGTTTCATGCTTGTGAAAGACTAAAACTGATTAAGGTGCTTCAAAAAATGTAAGCATCCATAAATAAATGTAGTGATGCCTCATTTAATCCAAATTAATTATACTATAAGAATTACTATATCATGGAAAACAAGAAAATATTTATAATTACCTGATGTAAATCTGACTGTTTACTAGCTACCTGATCAGAACCCCACCATGCTCACTCTCTCTGCCCTGTCATTGAAGGGTAAACTGGACAGACTCACAACACATTTGCAGTAAGTATTGGAAATTTATCTTTGGAGGAGAGGCAAAGTTTTCTTTCTCTCCTTTCACTCTGATAATATCCTTTAGGTACTCCCAGGATTCTTTCTCTCTTCATGCAGCTTTTAACATCAAACAGGAGATTCTGATCAAAATGTGTTGATTGACTATACTTTATTTGTTTGTGTATTGATAACAGTGGCTCAAGCAGTAAAAAATACGCCTGTAATGCAGGAGCAGCAGGTCCAATCCCGGGGCTGGGAAGATGCCCTGGAGGAGGAAATGGCAATCCACTGTAGTATTCTTGCCTAGAGAATGCCATAGGCAGAGGACCCTGGTGGGCTATATAGTCCAGGGGGTTGCAAAGAGTCAGACACAACTGAAGCAACTTATCACACACACGCATATTAAATTGCTGCCTTCCTTTAAAAGCCTTGGCATTTAAATTTATCCTCAATTGCAATATGAAAGGCCTTTTATTTATTTGAAACAGTTTAGAGATAGGAGAGGCAAAATTTGAATATGGTTCCCAAGATTCCAGCCCCCTGGCATGGATGCCCGGTATAGTCGACTCTTTAGTGTGGACAGGGCCTGAGATATGATACAATACAACTCCTGTGGTTAGAATTTATTAGATGGCAAACGTAAGAGATTTTGCAGATGCATTTAAGGCCACAAATTCACTGACTTTGAGTCAATCAATGCTGATTATCCTGGGTGGACCTGACCTAGCTACCTAGGCAATGGCAACCCACTCCAGTACTCTTGCCTGGAAAATCCCATGGATGAAGGAGCCTGATAGGAGTTGGACATGACTGAGCGACTTCCCTTTCACTTTTCACTTTCATGCATTGGAGAAGGAAATGGCAACCCACTCCAGTGTTCTTGCCTGGAGAGTCCCAGGGACGAGGGAGCCTGGTGGGCTGCTGTCTATGGGATCGCATAGAGTCGGACACGACTACAGTGACTTAGCAGCCACCTGAAAAGAAAGACTAAAAAAAAGGAAAGATATTCTCATATGGCTTTGAAAATGCAGAAAGAAATGTTATGAGTTACCCCAGGACTCAGGACCTCAGTCTATAACCACAAGCAACTGAATTCTGGCAATGAGCCTCAAGTGACATTATAGCCCCTGTGGATATCACAATAAGACACCTCACTAGTAGCCTTGGCGGACTCTGAGCAGAGAATCCAGCTAGACTATTCTTAGCAACCTGACTCATGGAAACTCTGGGATAATAAATGTGTGTTTTTTAAGCTCCTAAGCATGTGCTATTTTGCTACACAGCAATAGACAACTATAGCATGGATTAGCAGTTTGTTGGGATATTAGTAAAATAGGTGGAGAGAGTGGGAGGAAAAAGACTATTCAGGACTTACTTCCACTCAGGAAAATAAATGATCCTTCTGGAGATGTTGATGAATTACAAGGAAGCCTGGAAGCAGGACCTAGAGTTTGTTTTACTCAAGCATGCTTCTACTTGTCTCCAGATAAGTCGCACTTGCCTTAAAAGCCCTTTCCTTAATAATAGTAACAAGGATTAATATTTTTAGTATTTCCTAGGTGCTAGACACTGGCGACCCACTCCAGTACTCTTGCCTGGAAAATCCCGTGGACGGAGGAGCCTGGTACGCTGCAGTCCATGGGGTCGCTAAGAGTCGGATACGACTGAGCGACTTCCCTTTCACTTTTCCCTTTCACGCATTGGAGAAGGAAATGGCAACAGCTTCAGCGTTTTTGCCTGGAGAATCCCAGGGACAGGGGAGCCTGGTGGGCTGGTGTCTATGGGGTCGCACAGAGTCGGACACGACTGAAGCGACTTAGCAGCAGCAGCAGCAGACACTATCCAAGGCGATTCACACTTATCATTTATTTTGATTCCCATAACCACTCTGAGGTATGCAATTATGTATTATTATCAGTCCTATCAGAAGAGATTAAGAAGAAGTAGCAAGATACACAGAAGAACCATACAAGAAGGATCTTAAAGGTCCAGGTAACCACGATGCTGCAGTCACTCACCTAGAGCTGAATACCCTGGAGTGTAAAGTCAAGTGGGCCTTAGGAAGCGTTACTATGAACAAAGCTAGTGGAGGTAATGGAATTCCAGCTGATCTATTTCAAATCTGAAAAGATGATGCTGTGAAAGTGCTGCACTCAATATGTCAGCATATTTGGAAAACTCAGCAGTGGCCACAGGACCAGAAAGGGTCAATTTTCATTCCAATGCCAAAGAATGTTGAAACCACTGTACAGTTGGTTTCATTTCGCATTCTAGCAAGATTATGCTCAAAATCCTTCAAGCCAGGCTTCAGCAGTATGTAAACTAAGAAATTAACCGATGTACAAGCTGGGTTTCAAAAAGGCAGAAGAATCAGAGATCAAATTGCCAACAATCATTGGATCTTGAAGGAAGCAAAAGAATTCCAGAAAAAACATCCTATTCTTCTTCACTGACTATGCAAAAGTCGTTGACTGTGTGGATCACAACAAACTGTGGAAAATTGTTAAAGTGATGGGAATATCAGACCACCTTAACTGTCTCCTGAGAAACCTGTATGCAGGACAAGAAGCAACAGTTAGAATCAGACATGGAACAATGGACTGGTTAAAAATTGGGAAAGGAGTACAATAAGACTATATCTCCCCCCTGCTTATTTAACTTATATGCAGAGTATATCATGCAAAATGCTGGGCTTGATGAATCACAAGCTGGAATCAAGATTGCTGGGAGATATATCAACACTTCAGATATTCAGATAATACCATGCTAATAGCAGAAAGTGAAGAGAAACTATAGAGTCTCTTGATGAGGGTGAAAGAGGAGAGTGAAAAAGCTTGTTTAAAACTCAACATTCAAAAAACTAAGATCATGACATCTGGTCCCATCACTTCATGACATGTAGAAGGGGAAAAAATGGACACAGTGACAGGATTTCTTTTCTTGGGCTCCAAAATCAGTATGAACAGTGACTGTGGTCATGAAATTAAAAGATGCTTGCTCCTTGGAAGAAAAACCTAGACAGCATGTTAAAAAGCAGAGACATCACTTTGCCGACAAAGGGCTGTATAGTTAAAGCTATGTTTCTCCAGTATTCATGTATGGATGTGACAGTTGGACCATAAAGAAGGCTGAGCACCAAAGAACTGATACCTTCAAACTGGGGTGCTAAAGAAGACTCTTGAGAGTCCTTTACACTGCAAGGAGAGCAAACCAGTCAACCCTGAAGGAAATCAACCTTGAATATTCATTGGAAGGACTGATGCTGAAGTTTAAGCCACAGTATTTGGGGTACTTCATGTGAAAAGATCCTCATGCTGGGAAAGACTGAAGGCAAAAGGAGAAAGGGGTGGCAGAGGATGAGAAGGCTGGATGGCATCACCAACTCAATGGAAGTGACTCTGAGCAAACTCCAAGAGACAGTCAAGGAAGAACAGTCTGGTGTGCTGCAGTCCATGTGTGTGCAAAGAGCTGGACACCACTTAGAGACTGAACAACAACAATAATTGATCAGATGATATAATTGATGACACCTATGTGTTAAATAATGTGCCAAATAGCACATGGCTAGTACATGGCAGGGGCTAAGAATTAAACACGGACCTGACCAATCTAAATCATGCAATCTGAAACCTGCTGAGTTTGCTTCCTTCTGTACAGGGACTCGCCCCTCTTCAATTCTGCTAATCTGGGCACTGCCGTAGGCATCCTTACCCACAAAGCTCAAAGATTTTCTATGTCTTTCTCACATTTTTGGTCAGCATATAAGGCATTTTCTTCCTCTAAAGTAGCATTTTCATTTGACTAAAAGTGACAAGTCCTTGCATAAGAAATTCACAGTATGTCCAACAATGTTACTGAGATTGTTCCAATAGTTTTTAACGTAGAGATGAGGAACAGGTGTTTGCAAAAATATTTTTTCAAAGTTAGAAAAAAAAAACTTGGTTAAAAATTTACTCTAAGTCTATTCTACAAACTCTTTTTTATAATGAAATAAATTATTTATAAGATACACAATACACTTATTTAGAAAATATCTAAATAAGAATATTGTATCAATTAGATTTATTTGATTGACATACTTTTGGCATTGAATGATATTTATATATTTTAAATTACCCTTAATTTGTTTACAACAGTTGCTCAGATTCCATTTGTATAGAAGACCATTTTTCCCCAAAGCATTGATATTCTATTACCAGTTTCACACTAAAGATCTGTTTTTTCTTAAGTGTTCATTGACAATTAAAACATCATAAAAAATATTGGTTGTGTTTCAAGTTTGATATGTCTGAACTATTTGGATTTTATAATTTCATCACTATTATACTCAATTTTGGGCTTCCCAAGTGGCTCAGTGGTAAAGAATCCGTCTGCCAATGCAGGAGATGTGGGTTTGATCCCTAGGTTGTGAAGATCCCCTGGAGAAGGAAATGCCAGTCCACTCCACTATCCTTGCCTTTCTCTGCCAGACAGAGAAGGCTGGAAGGCCACAGTCCATGGGATTGTAAAGAGTTGGACATGACTCAGCAACTGAATACACACACACACACACACTCAATTTTGATTTTGGAAATGCCATTTTTAGAGATGTAGAAAGACCAAGATTTGACCATCTTTGACCTACAAAAATGGCACCGTCATAGAGTTCAAGTAAGACTTAAATAATGATTCTGAAGAATCCATAAAACGCAAAGAATACTGTTGTAAGACTGACCATACCTTTAGTTCAATATGCTTTAAAAAGTTAAATGGACAAGCCGGAAATAAGACAGCGACTCTATCATTTGTGCATGTACATTTTACCTTGTAATGTTATACTTATTTACAAAGGAGCAGTTTTACTATATTTATCCTTAAGGATATAAGCCATTTTGTTTAATCTAACCAATTATGAAGTAAGGGTTAGACTATAAAACCAAAAGTGTTTATTTGTGGTCAAGCTTATGATTTATTTAGTTGAGAGTTTTCTCTTTAATAAAGGAGTCATTTTTGTGAAAAAGCAAGACTATTCTTCCTGAATTGAAGTGATAGGAATAGATATGCTTTATAATACATTAGTTCAGCTACAACTAGGACAGAGTTGGTATTTCACTACCTGTGAAATTTCAGAGTCAACTATGCACTGAAGAATGCCTGATCTCCTTCTTCAAGGCAATTTTTGTCATAAAATCATAAAATAGAATTTCTTCTCATCTTCCGTATCTGTGCCACTAAGTTAAATAAGTATTTTCACCAGAAATGCAGATTTTCAGCCCAGAATTTCACACCACATTGGACTGAAATTTTCAAAAAGAATATAAAGTGTCAGAATTATTTTTAGTCAGAGCAAGAAGTATTATTTATACCTTGCTATAGTTTTTTTTTTAATGTGAAATTTTAACAAAATTTTAACTTGGGAGAGTAAAAATAAAATATGATTGTCAACCAGATTAAAGGTCCTCTTTAGCAATGTCTTGTGAGGACAAAGTTGGTGGTACTAATTGTGGTGGTGGTGATATTTTAAGTGCAGAATCACAAACAAGGAATGAGGAAGAGACTAATGGATACTGAACATCAAAGGTGCACACAATATAAGCCCTTGGCATTCATTATCTCAAGTGACTATTTCAACATGCCTGTGTAGGGAGGTTTTAGGTCTTTATCAGGTGAGGAAACTGAGATAAGTGAGATTAAATTCACTCAAGGCTAATCTTATAGTAAGTAACAGAATCTAAAAGCAAATATGGCTGGATTTTAGAAAGTCAACGTCTTAATCTTCAGATCTAATTATATTAGTCACTACTGGTTAGATAAACCAAGTAGAACCAATACTCACCATTTAAAAACTTGAAAGAGCACTCTATCTATCCATCAATTATTTATCTACTTATCTATTCCCATCTGTGTGTATATTCATATGTGTGAACCCATACATTTATTGTAACATAGTAACTCTTTCAAACTCACAAATGGTGGTGCTTTAGCATTAAGCACTTTCATTATGAAACAATTTTGCATTCAAAAACATCCTGTCATAAACTTTAAGAATGAAGACATTTTAAAAAGATAACAGTGTCAATATGTACATCTTATCCATTGCAAAGTGATCATAGTTACCTGTGGAGACTATTTTTATATACATAGCTAAAGTTTATAACATATTGACTGTTGTGGTTTTTTTTTTTTAATTAATGCTTTTGTCATCTTTAGGAATGATAAAGTTGATAAATATAAAACTGATAAATAATAAAGCTGATAAATGGACTTTATTATTTTTATCTTCAGAGCCTATTATTGTAGAAACATTCAATAGCTCTCCTTTGAGGATCTAACACTTAAAAAAATAAATTACTACATTAATTTACCTCATCAATTCATCCATTAAGAACTGGGCAAAAAGCAGTAATTGGGGAAAACAAAAATGACAGTAAAAATCCAAAGGCATTGTTCTTAGAGTCCATACTGAAGACCTGACTCGTTGGCACAAGTTTTGTCAGACTTTTAGCACATTTTAAGGTGTTTATCAACATAGTAACTCTATCAATACAATGAGGCAGTTGCTACATTTTTTGGTTTGGTGATCCCCTGTTAGATATTGATCCTGTAATAATTTAACATACAACGTGGCTGAGAATGCTGTGTTCTCCTTTTTCAACTTGTGCACAAGTGTACTCTCTCAGCCTCCTTTGCAGTTGGATCTCATGTGGGTTCTAGTCATTGGTTTATAAGAAAATAAGATACATCCTTCTACTAGCGTGTATGGCAGAGTAGAAGGACGTGTGCTCATCTTCTCCTGAGAGACCATCAAAATCACAACTAGCTGCTGAACCACCATCGACAAGAGTGTGTTGATCCCACCCCAAAAAGATACCCCACATCCAAAGGCAAAGAAGAAGCCTCAGCAGGAAGGTAGGAGGGGCACAATCATGTTTAAAATCAAACCTCATATCCAACAGACATGCTCAGAGGGTGCAAACAAAACCCCATGGGCACTGGGACCCAGGGAAAGGAGCAGTCACCACCAGAAGAGCCTGAGCCAGAGCTGCCTCTGAGTGTCTGAGGGTTTCCCGTGGAGGCACGGTCAGCAGTGGTCTGCCACGGGGAAACGGGCTCTGGCAGCGACAGGCCTGGGAGGCCCGGCATGTGGCATAAGGCCTTTTGGAGGAGTTCACCATTAGGACTATAGAGCCACAAACTGGAGAACAATTATGCCAAAGAAGCTCTCACATTATTGTGAAAGTTCTAGGGCCCACAACAGATTTCCCAAGTTGGGGATCTGGCAAAGGGACTGAAAACCTCAGGAATTTGACTTTGAAGGCCAGTGGAATTTAATTACAGAACTTCCACAGGACTGGGGAAACAGAGACTCTTGGAGGGCACAAACAAACACTTGTGCACACCAGGGCCCAGGAGAAAGTAGTGACCCCACAAAAGACTTAGTCAGACTTGCTTATGAGTGTTTGGGAGTTTGTGGTGGAGGCTTGTGTCAACACTGGCCAGCCACAGAATCAGGGACATTGACTGCAGAAACCTGGGAGGTGTGGCATGCTGGTATGAGTCCTTTTGGAGGAGACTGCCATTACCTTTGGAGAAGGAAATGGCAACCCCACTCCAGTGTTCTTCCCTGGAGAATCCCAGGCACGGGGGAGCCTGGTGGGCTGCCATCTATGGGGTCGCACAGTTGGACATGACTGAAGTGACTTAGCAGCAGCAGCAGCAGCAGCAACCATTACCTTTATTATAGTTTGGCCCCAGAACAAACTACAGGGAGGGAACACAGCCCCACTCATCAACAAAAACTGGATTAAAGATTTACCATGGGTGCTGGAGTGCCTGCGAGGAGATACTCCACATCCAAGGGCAGAGAGGCCAACCAAGACAGTATGCACTGGAGTGGTGGCTGTGTAGTGCTGGAGCAACTTTGAGGAGATATCCCACGTCCAAGGGCAAAGGAAAAGCTCCAGCAAATGGTAGGAGGGGTGAAATCGCATTTAGAATCAAACCCCATACCCACCAGAGACGCTCAGAGGGCTCAAACATACCTTGTGAGCACCAGGACCCAGAGACCCCACAAAGACTGAGACAGAACTGTGTTTGTATGTCTCCTGAGGAGGTATGGTCAGCAGTGGACCACCGCAGAGGCAGGGGCTCTGGGTGCAGAGGACCTGGGTATGGCATAAGCCATCTTGGAGGAGGTCACCATTAACCAACCACAGAGCAGCAAGAACTTACACAGGACTGGGGAAACAGGCTCTGGGAGGACACGAACAGAAACTTGTGTGCACCAGGACCCAGGAGAAAGGAGCAGTGACCCCACAAGAGACTGACCCAGACCTGCCCGTGAGTGTCCAGGAGACTCTAGGGGAGGCATGGATTGGAGGTGGCCTGCTGCAGAGTTGGGGACACTGACTGGAGCCATACCTGCATGGGTCCTTTTGAAGGAGGTTGCCATTATCTTCATTACCTCCACCATAGTTTGGCTTCAGGTCAAATAACAGGGAGGGAACACAACCCCGCCCATCAACAGAAAATTGGATTAAAGATTTACTGAGCATGGCCCCGCCCATCAGAACAAGACCCAGTTTTCCCCTCAGTCTCTCCCATCAGGAAGCTTCCATAAGCCTCTTATCCTTCTCCCATCACAGGGCAGACTGAAAACCACAATCACAGAAAATTAACCAGTCTGATCACATGGACTACAGCCTTGTCTAACTCAATGAAACTATGAGCCATGCCTTGTAGGGCCACCCAAGAAGCACGAGTCATGGTGGAGAGTTCTAACAAAACGTGGTCCACTGGAGAAGGGAATGGTGAACCACTTCAGTATTCTTGCCTTGAGAACCCCAAGAACAGTATGAAAAGGCAAAAATATAGGACACTGGAAGCTGAACTCCCAGGCTGGAAGGTGCCCAATATGCTATTGGAGATCAGTGGAGAACTAACTCCAGAAAGAATGAAGAGATGCAGCCAAAACAAAAACAACATCCATTTGTGGATGTGACTGATGATGGAAGTAAAGTCTGATGCTGTAAAGAGCAATATTGCATAGGAACCTGGAATGTTAGGTCCATGAATCAAGGCAAATTGGAAGTGGTCAAACAGAAGATGGTAAGATGAACATCAATATTTTAGGAATTAGCAAATTAAGAAGGACTGGAATGGGTGAATTTGACTCAGATGACCATTATATCTCCTACTGTGGGAAAGAATCCCTTAGAAGAAATGGAGCAGCCATCATAATCAACAAATGAGTCCACAGTACTTGGATGCAATTTAAAAAATGACAGAATGATCTCTGTTCGTTTCCAAGGCAAACCATTCAATATCACAGTAATCCAAATCTATGCCCTAAACAATAATACTGAAGAAGCTGAACAGTTCTATGAAGACCTACAAGAACTTATAGAACTAGCTCCCAAAAAAGATGCCCTTTTCATTATAGGGGACTAGAATGCAAAAGTAGGAAGTCAAGAAATACATGGTCACCAGATGGTCAATATCAAAATCAGATTGACTATATTCTTTGCAGCCAAAGATGGAGAAGCTCTATACAGCCAGCAAAAACAAGACTGAGAGCTAATGTAGCTCAGACCATGAACTCCTTATTGCAAAATTCAGACAAATTGAGACAAGTAGGGAAAATCACTAGATCATTCAGATATGACCTAAACCAAATCCCTTTTGATTTTACAGTGGAAGTGACAAAGAGATTCAAGGGATTATATCTGATAGAGAGAATACATGAAGAACTATAGATGGAGGTTTGTGACATTGTACAGGAGGCAGCAATCAAGAGCATCCCTAGAAAAAGAAATGCAAAAAGGCAAAATGATTGTCTGAGGAGGCCTTGCACTCAGCTATGAAAAGAAGAGAAGCAAAAGGCAAAGGATAAATCAAAAGGTATATCCATTTGAATCAGAGTTTCAAAGAATAGCCAGGAGAGATAAGAAAGCCTTCCTCAGTGCTCAATGCAAAGAAATAGAGGAAAACAATAGAATGGGAAAGACTAGAAGTTTCTTCAAGAAAATTAGAGATACCAAGGGAACATTTCATGCAAAGATGGGCACAATAAAGGACAGAAATGGAATGGACCTAACAGAAACAGAAGATATTAAGAAGTGTCACGAATATACAGAACTATACAAAAAAGATGTTCATGACCAAGATAATCACAATGGTGTGATCACTCACCTAGAACCAGACATCTTGGAATGTGAAGTCAAGTGGGCCTTAGGCAGCATCACTATGAACAAAGCTAGAGGAGGTAATGGAATTCCAGTTGACCTATTTCAAATCCTAAAAGATGATGCTGTGAAAGTGCTGCACTCAATATGCCAGCAAATTTGGAACATGCAGCAGTGGCCACAGGACTGGAAAAGGTCAGCTTTCATTCCAATCCCAAAGAAAGGCAATGCCAAAAAATGCTCAAACTACTGCACAATTGCACTCATCTCACATGCTAGTAAAGTAATGCTCAAAATTCTCCAAGTCAGGCTTCAACAATATGTAAATTGTGAACTTCCTGATGTTCAAGCTGGTTTTATAAAAGGCAGAGGAACCAAAGATCAAATTGCCAACATCCAAAAGCAAGAGAGTTCAAGAAAAAAATCTACTTCTGCTTTATTGACTATACTAAAGCCTTTGACTGTGTGGATCACAGCAAACTGTGGAAAATTTTGAAAGAGATGGGAATACCAGACCACCTGACCTGCTTCCTGAGAATCTGTATGCAGGTCAAGAAGCACCAGTTAGAACTGGACATGGAACAACAGACTGGTTCCAAATAGGAAAAGGAGTACATCAAGGCTGTATATCGTCACCCTGCTTATTTAACTTATATATGCAGAGTACATCATGAGAAATGCTGGACTAGATGAAGCACAAGCTGGAATCAAGATTTCCAGGAGACGTATCAATAACCTCAGATAAGCACATGACCCACTCTAATGACAAAGCGAAGAAGAAATAAAGAGCCTCTTGATGAAAGTGAAAGAAGAGAGTGAAAGTGTTGGCTTAAAAATCAACAATCAGAAAACTAAGATCATGGCATCTGGTTCCATCACTTCATGGCAAGCAGATGGGGAAACAGTGACAGGCTTTATTTTGGGGGGCTCCAAAATCACTGCAGATGGTGACTGCAGCAATTAAATTAAAAGACTCTTGCTCCTTGGAAGAAAAGTTTTGACTGACCTAGAGAGCATATTAAAAAGCAGAGACATTACTTTGCCAACAAAGATCTGTCTAGTCAAAGCTATGGTTTTTCTAGTAGTTATATATGGATGTGAGAGTTGGACTATAAAGAAAGCTGAGCGCTGAAGAACGGATGCTTTTGAACTGTGGTGTTGGAAAAGATTCTTGAGAATCTCTTGGACTGCAAGGAGATCCAACCAGTCCATCCTAAAGGAGATCAGTCCTGAATAGCCATTGGAAGGACTGATGCTGAAGCTGAAGCTCCAGTACTTCAGCCACCTAATGTAAAGAACTGACTCATTGGAAAAGACTCTGATGCTGGGAAAGATTGAAGGCAGGAGGAGAAAGGGATGACAGAGGATGAGATGGTTGGATGGCATCACCGACTCAATGGGCATGAGTTTGAGTAAACTCTGGGAGTTGGTGATAGACAGGGAAGAGCCTAGTGTGCTGCAACCCATGGGATCACAAAGAGTCTGACGTGACTGAGTAACTGAACTGAACTGAGCCGAGCATGACCTTGCCCACCTGAGCAAGACCCAATTCCCCCCAGAACAGCCAATCCTTCCCATCAGGAAGCTTTCACAAGCCTCTTATCCCCATCCACCAAAGGGCAGACAAAATGAAACCTGCTATCACAGAAAACCAACCAAAATGATCACATGGATCACAGTCATCTAACTCAATGAAACTGTGAGCCACGCTGTGTAGGCCCACAAAAGACAGATGGATGATGGTGGAGAGTTCTGACAAAATGTGGTCCACTGGAGAGGGAATGGCAAACCACTTTAGCATTCTTGCCTTGCGAACACTACGAACAATTAAAAACAAACAAAAAAAAGGCAAGAAGATATAACACCAAAAGATGAACTCCCCAGGTTGACAGGTGCTCAATAAGTTACTGGAGAAGAGCAGTGAAATAGCTCCAGAAGTAATGAAAAGGCTGAGCCAAAACAGAAACAGCATCCTGTTGTGGATGTGTCTGCTGGTGACAGTAAAGTCCGATGCTGTAAAGATTGTAATATCCTATAAATATTGAACAGGAACCTAGAATTTTAGGTCCATGAATCAAGGTAAATTGGAAATGGTCAAACAGAAGATGGCAAGAATGAACATCAATATTTTAGGAATCAGTGAACTAAAATGGATTGGAATGGGTGAATTTCATTCAGATGACCATCATATCTACTACTGTGGGCAAGAATCTCTTAGAAGAAATGAAGTTGCCTTTATAGTCAACAAAAGAGTATAGTCAACAAAAAATGCAGTACTTGTGTGCAATCTCAAATGACAAAATGATCTCTGTTGGTTTCCAAGGCAAACCATTCAATATTATAGTAATCCACATCTATGCCCCTAACCAATAATGCTGAAGAAGCTGAAGTTGAACAGTTCTATGAAGACCTACAAGATCTCCTAGAACTAACAACAAATAAAGATGTCCTTTTCATCATAGGGGACTGGAGAGCAAAAGTAGGAAGTCAAGAGATACCTGGAGTAACAGGCAAATTTGGCCTTGGAGTTCAAAAGGAAGCATGACAAAGGCTAACAGAGTTTTGCCAAGACAACACATTGGTCATAGGAAACAGCTTCTTCCAAAAACACAAGAGAAGACTCCACACATGGATATCACCAGATGGTCAATACTGAAATTGGATTGATAATATTCCTTGCAGCCAAAGATGGAGAAGCTCTACACAGTCAACAAAAACAAGACCAGGAGCTGACTGTGGCTCAGATCATGAACTCTTTATTGTAAAATTCAGACTTAAATTGAAAAAAAGTAGGGAAACCACTAGACCATTCAGTTATGACCTAAATCAAATCCCTTATGATTATACAGTGGAAGTAGCAAAGAGATTCAAGAGATTAGATTGGATAAACAGAGTGCCTGAAGAACTATGGATGGAGGTTCCTAACACTGTACAGGAGGCAGTGATCAAAACTGTCTCTAAGAAAAAGAAATGCAAAAAGGCAAACTGGTTCTCTGAGGAGGCCTTACAAATTGCTGAGAAAAAAAGAGAAGCAAAAGGCAAAGGAGAAATCAAAAGCTATACCCATCTGAATGCAGAGTTCCAAAGAATAGCCAGTAGAGATAAGAAAGCTTTACTCAGTGATCAGTGCAAAGAAATAGAGGCAAATAATAGAATGGTAAAGACTAGAAATCTCTTCAAGAAAATTAGAGATACCAAGGGAACATTTCATGCAAAGATGGGCACAATAAAGGACAGAAATAGTGTGGGCCTAACAGAAGTAGAAGATATTAAGAAGAGATGACAAAATATATAGAAATACTATACAAAAAAGATCTTAACGACCAAGATAACTATGATGGTGTGATCACTCACCTAGACATCTTGGAGGGAGAAGTTAAGTAGGCCTTAGGAAGCATCACACGGAACAAGTCTAGTGGAGATGATGGAATTCCAACTAAGCTCTTTCAAATCCTAAAAGGTGATGTTGTGAAAGTACTGCCCTCAATATGCCAGCAAACATGGAAAACTCTACAGTGGCCACAGGACTGGAAAGGTCAGTTTTTGTTCCAATCCCAAAGCAGGGCAATGCCAAACAACGCTCAAACTACCACACAAAAGCACTCATTTCACATGCTAGTAAGAGCATGCCCCAAATCCTCCAACCGAGACTTAAACAATATGTGAATCAAGAACTTCCAGATGTCCAAGCTGGATTCAGAAAAGGCAGAGAAACCAGAGATCAACTTGTCAATATCCACTAGACTGTAGGAAAAGCAAGAGAATTCCCAAAATATATCTGCTTCATTGACTATGCTAAAGCCTTTGACTATGTGGATCAAACAAACTATGGATAATTCTTCAAAAGATGGGAATACCAGGTCCCCTTACCTGTCTCCTGAGAAACCCATATGCAGGTCACGAAGCACCAGTTAGAACCTGACATGGAACAACAGACTGGTTCAAAATTGGGAAAGGAATACATCAAGGCTGTATATTGTCCCCTTGCTTATTTAACGTATATGCAGAGTACATCATGAGAAACACTGGGCTGGAGGAAGCACAGGCTGGAATCAAGATTGCCAGGAGAAATATCAATAACCTCAGATATGCAGATGATACCACTCTTATGGCAGAAAGCAAAGAGGAACTAAAGAGCCTCTTGATGAGGGTGAAAGAGGAGAGTGAAAAAAAATGGCTTAAAACTCAACATTCAGAAAATAAAGATCATGGCATTTGGTCCCATAACTTCATGGCAAACAGATAGGGGAAAAAGTGGAAACAGTGACAGACTTTCTTTTCTTTAGCTCTAAGATAACTGTGGGTGATGACTGTAGCCATGAAATTAAAAGATGCTTGCTCCTTAGAAGAAAAGCCATGGCAAATCTAGACAGTGTATTAAAAAGCAGAAACATTTTTTGTCTACAAAGGTTTATACAGTCAACGCTATGGTTTTTCCAGTGGTCATGTATGGATGTGAGACTTGGACCATAAAGAAAGTTGAGCACCACATAATTGATACTTTGTAACTGTGGCATTGGAGATGACTCTTGAGAGTCCCTTGAACTGTAAGGAGATCAAAGCAGTCAATCCTATAGGAAATCAAATCTGAATATTCATTGGAAGGACTGTTGCTGAAGCTCAATCTCCAATACTTTGGCCACCTGATGTGAAGAACTGACTCACTGGAAAAGACCCTGATGCTGGGAAAGATTGAAGGCAGGAGGAGAAAAGGATGATAGAGGATGAGATGGTTGGATGGCATCAACGACTCGATGGACATGAGTTTGAGCAAGCTCCAGGAGATGGTGAGGGACCGGGAAGCCTGGTGTGCTGCAGTCTATGGGGTCACAAAGAATTGGAATGACTGAGTGGCTGAGCAACAAAGATATGTCCAGTTTGTGGGACAAGGCTTTTAAGCAGCAACAGCTGCTGCTGCTGCTAAGTCGCTTCAGCCGTGTCCGACTCTGTGCGACCCCAGAGACAGCAGCCCACCAGGCTCCCCCGTCCCTGGGATTCTCCAGGCAAGAACACTGGAGTGGGTTGCCATTTAAAATCCCATGGACAGAGGAGCCTGGTAAGCTGCAGTACATGGAGTCGCTAAGAGTCAGACACGACTGAGCGACCTTACTTTCACTTTAAGCAGCTGTTGTATCATAACTCTGCTTTCTTCTGACAATGATGAAGCTCATGAGCAAGCAGAGCCATGAGATGCAAGGGGTAAGGGTCTGAATCACTGCCTATCCAATGAGAGGTGGAGGAGAGCTGCCTGTTCAAGAATCCCCACCAGAAAATGTTTGTAAGTATGTTCTAGTTCATTATGAACATGTCTGTTTTGTTTGAGACATTGCATACTTTGGGTCTATTTGTTATTTCAGCTAGGGTGACACCAACTCACACATTGAGGATAGTATTCAGGTAACAGAATGATTACTTAGACATAATTTGAAACCACATATAAAATGAAGTATATACAATTTACTGAGTGTTACAAATATGTGAAGAACTTATGGTTACATAGAATAGAACAGTACCTATTGATTTTACCTCCCTATGGCTACATTTGATCCCATTACACTTGTGCTTAATCAGTAGATTAATTGAGTAACATCATTAACAAACTGAATGAAGTGCTTCCATTTGACACACTGGCCAAGCAGACCTGGCTTCTTCTATGTGAGAATTGGGCTAATAATATTCCTGTAGAAACTTCCCAGATTTTCTGCCCCAAAGTGCTCAACATCTGTTCCCTTAAGAATAAGCTTTCTGATTTGTCTACACAGAATTCAATCATTTTCCATTTATAATCTAAGATATTTAACTTATCAAGTGCTATTAAATAAAATTGTGTATGATAGGAAGTACTTTGCTGCTGCCTTTGCAAGGTTTCTAAAGGCTTTAAAAATTCTTTTCAGAGTGAGAATTTTAGAATCTATGAGAAGCATATTCCAAAATGGTTCTTCCTACACACTGTATATGTTACTTGAACAAATCTCTGCACATCTTTGACATTCAATTACCATACCTGTAAAATGGGAGGTTGTGCATGCAAAATAAGATAATGAATGTAAAACAACTCAGACAGTATCTGGTGTACTATTTACTTTTTGGATTATTTTGATAGTTTAATTTATTGTATAATTATTTTGTCACTTCACAGGTATCAAGATCCATATACACTATTATCACGTATGTGATAATCCTAAGGTTATACATATGGATTTCACGAATGTATTTTCTGATTAATTTTTACCTAAAAGTAGTATGAGACTGAGTTAATACCACTTGGTATGGATTTGCTGAAATGAGATTCAAATCAGTTTAATGAGTTTAACTTTGAAAAGTACCAATATGCCTGGAAAATAATTATTAGAAATTTTCTTCATGACACTAATTTTCCATTCACATGAATGAGGCTTAGCAAAGCTGTCATAATCATCTTGTAATGATACAAGTAGAAATTCTCAGAGATGATGTTATAATGATAAGGTAAAACAAAGTTCTGTCAATACTGTGCTGTGCTAAGAGGATAATAAGGAGTTTCAGTATTTTAAGATACTAACTGGGGATTACATCCATTTGAGGGGAAATCCTAGTATTACCTTTTTAGCAATCCTTCAACATGGAAATGCATAGTTGAGACTGAAGTACCAATATCTCTATTGCTACTGCTAAGTCACTTCAGTCGTGTCCGACTCTGTGCGACCCCATAGATGACAGCCCACCAGGCTCCCCTGTCCCTGGGATTCTCCAGGCAAGAACACTGGAGTGGGTTGCCATTTCCTTCTCCAATGCATGAAAGTGAAAAGTGAAAGTGAAGTTGCTCAGTCGTGTCCGACCCTCAGCGACCCCATGGACTGCAGCCTCCCAGGCTCCTCCGTCCATGGGATTTTCCAGGCAAGAGTCCGGAGTGGGGTGCCATTGCCTTCTCCAAATATCTGTATAGTAACATACATATAGATGGTGTGATCTACAGTCAGGAAGGACAGAGAACAAATCAACTCTTGTTAGCTAAGTAATTCTTAAGCAGATATGTGCTGGGGAATATAGGAAACTCCCCTCCAACTGGAGAGAATGGTACCTTGTGAACACAGGGGGATAATTCAAGAATGGGAACCTATGAAGCATTCTATATGGGAGTGGTAGAACAAAAGGTAGAAATAAGATGCACTCCATGTGAGACAATGCAAAGAGAAACTATCTAAAATGCAGGGCTCCTGTGGGGAAGAATTAAAATTCCTGTGTCATAAGTTGTGCAACTTTGGACAATTAATTTTCCTATGCCTTAATTTTCTCATCTGTAAAGGGAAGATTACAACTGTTCATAGTTTATTTGTCACTAGAATTTGATAGATACTTTACTGCAAAACATATGGTCTAGTAACTGGCACCTAATTAGCCCTCAATTATAGTCCTGTGTGTTGTGAATTTTTTTTTCTTTTTGCATTTGTTATTATTACTTAAATGCATATATATGAAATGTTGAGGCTGTACGCTGAATATTTGGCCTTGTCAGGTATGTAAAACTTAATTTCAATAACTGTATTTTTCTTTGTTGCCATGGTTCAGGAGACATGCAAACAGTTAAAAGGAGGATTTTTTCCTTTGTTTTTTCCCCAGTGCTTGCGAGTAGGCCTGATGATAAGCTTCTCTCACCATGCTCTTTGCACTCATCATAATGAGCCTGATAGTAAAGAATGTCCTGGTAAGACAGACAGCCAACAGCGTTGCCTGAAAATGCTGCAGCTTGCTGCTAAAGACTAAAAAAATGCTCTTCCACACAGAGGGTAAGGGAGAACAAGGGAGAAACCATGGTCAGGCAACAGGAGGAAAATAGGAAGAAGGTGTCACCAAAGCCACCAAGCAAAGAATCCACAGCACGGGCTGCTGCAGGGAGGTGAAGATTTAGGAGTCGATCATCAACCATGTCAATGACTGAACACCGTAGACTGCTGTGCTGGTTCAATGCACTATTGATGGCGTGTAAACTTGTAATCTCCAGCACAGTATAATTGATCACTTCCCAATTTTTTAATCTGTCCACTTAGTGTTAAAACCACCCAGTTGTCAATAAAAATGACTTTACATGGGTTTGAGTCCCCTCATTTATGGTTGCTTACCTGCCAGACTTGTTATTGTTCCAGTAATAATTATAATTTGAATTTAGGCAGATTTTCCTGCTTATCCTTAGGAAAGACTCCCTGAGAGTATGTTTTTCTTCCTTTTTCACTTTGGACATCAGCTTTTCTAGCTGTAACTACACAAATAGAAGAAACAAGCATATAAACTAAAAATAAAAGACATATTCTGCTAAAATTAGTCTGTGAAATCTCTATCTCATAGACTAAGAGATTCTGAGGGTTAGATTGTGTTTTCACTGGAGCCTACTTCTATCCAAAGACTTCTAGGAAACTACTAGACCTTATTGCTTCTACTTAGGAAGGTACTCTTAGGATGGAAGTACACAGAAGCCATTTAGATTCTACTGTGCTATTGCATTGAAGAGCTACTTCTAAATAATCATTCACCTTCTATATCACCCAGCAATATGCTTATGAAAGCTATTTTCTTTCTTGTAACTACAGGTGTCAGATGCATCAAAACCAAACAAACAAAAAAAAACAGAAGTGCCCTTTCAGCTCTTCTCAGTGCCATTTCTTGTCAATTTCATGCTGCCTACAGCAACAACATAATATGGAAAACAGCAGTGATGTCACTGGAAGTGCTCTGTGATTGACAGTGAAGAACAGTAATAGTCAGAGGTGGCTCCTCGGAGAATTCAGAACTCGCTCAATGTCATCCAGAGCTCATCCCTTGATTTAAAGGAGGAATGAAGTTCTCTGCATGAGAAAGCAGAGCTGAGAAGTGGCACAGGTACAAAAGAATGGTCAGTTACTCTGCGAGTCTTAGAAGCCAGACCTGCTGAATACTGAGGTCTTGGTAAGGTTCTTGTGACAAGCTCTGAGAACCCAGAAATATAATGGCAGTGAAGCACATTCCTTAACTCTCACACTTGTTGAAATGAGTAGAAGGTGGCATTTGTTTGGAAATCCCTCCCTAGTCTTTGTTTCCAGAACCCAGTATTCATTTTCCTGTGCCTACATACGTAGCTCTACCACTGCAACAAATTGTCGAGTGCCAGGCCTTCCCAGATGGTTACATTGAATTAAAAATGTATGCAAATATAAGTTCTAAAGTAAAAATGAATGTGAATAAAGATATAATTCTCACTAATTCCCAAAATTGCCTTCTATTACAGCCATGCTGCTACAAATATTGCCTTTATCCACCCAAACCTTTGTTCCCATGATCCTTCTTTGAAATCTTCTGTAATTCTCTATTCAGGAAATTCTGCCCATTTATTAAGGACCAGCTAAAGTCTTCACCCTTCATACTCCTTCTTGGTAATGCCCACCTTTCCTGAAAATCCTATTGCTTGCCTTTTATTTGTCCTTTAATATTAACTGTCCTTTTCTATTATTTTAGAATCTCTTTCCTCCTCAACAGAATCCAAATTCCTTGAGATTAGAGCCCATTTGGGCTTTCCAGGTGCAGCGATGATAAAGAATTTGCTTGGAAATGCAGGAAACATAAGAGAAGTGAGTTCAATCCCCAGGTAGGACAGATCCCCTGGAATAGGAAATGACAGCCCACTCCAGTATTCTTGCCTGGAAAATTTCATGGACAGGAGCCTGGTGCGCTACAGGCCATAGGGTCACAAAGAGTTGGACACCGTTGAGTGACTAAGCACACTGAACACAGAGATCAGTTTAAAATCCAGTCCTTTGCTGAATCCACAATGATATGCACAAGTCCTGTGGAGAAAAGAACAGGGGTCTACAGGCTGGGAGTGAACTGTACAAAACTACATCGGGTAACCTGAGTGAGCAAAGTCTAATTAGATGAAATTTCTGTCAAGAAGAAATTGTTCTTCCAAAATTTCCCTTTTGTTTTTGAATGGCATCTGTCTATCTTCCTGGGAGATAAAAGAGTCTAATTGAATTAGATTGCCTAGATTTGGAGTTAGATTCTAATTGATGTTTACCATATAGCTTTGGGGACTTTACTTACTTCCCCGTGCCTCAGTCTCCCAACTGTAAATTGGACCAAATAAGAATAATTGCCTTTAGCATCATCTGGAGTATTAATTAAACTAACATATGTAAAGTTCTTAGAACAATCCCCCAAACATAGTGACTGCTAATAAATACAGGCTATTATTTTGTTATGATTAAACTTCTTCTTATTGGCTTAGTATTCGATTAAACTTCCCTCTAAGTGGAGGCCACTTGTTTGAACGTAGTGTCCCATTGGCTGGAAGCCAGAGATGTAGTACCGAGAGTTTTGTTTGGATGTTAGGGGAGTTGACTCTTCAGTTACTGGTCAGTGCACCATCCCAGGGTTCTTTGAGGGTAAGCTGTGACAAACCTAGACAGTATATTAAAAAGCAGACATCATTTTGCTGACAAAGTTCCATATAGTCAAACCTATAGTTTTCCAGTAGTCATGTAGAGATGTGAGAGTTGGACCATAAAGAAGATTGACTGCCAGAAAATTGATGCTTTTGAACTTTGGTGCTGGAGAATCCTTTTGAGGGTCCCTTGGACAGCAAGGAGATCAAACTAGTCAATCCTAAAGGAAAGCAACCTTGACTATTCATTGGAAGGACTGATGCTAAATCTGTAGCTTCAATACACGGGCCACCTAATGCAAAAAGCCAACTGTTTGGAAAAGACCCTAATGCTGGGAAAGACTGAGGGCAGGAGGAGAAGAGGGTGACACAGGATGAGATAGTTGTATGGCATCATCAACTCAATGGACATGAATTTGAGCAAACTCTGGGAGTTAGTGAAGGACAGGAAGCCTGGTATGCTGCAGTCCATGGCATCACAAAGAGCTGGACACATCTTAGCGACTGAACAGCAACAACAACTGATATTTCTGGATTGCTTTTGCCAAATATGTGTGGTTTCCCTTCCACAGTACACATTTATTCTCAGAAGTGCTATCCCTCAGAGATTAAACTTTCCAGCCCTCTCCCCTTGATTTTAAATGGTGAATCACATTCTTGCAGATAAAACGTAAGTAGGAATGACGTGTGTCACTTCCAGTCCAGGAATGCACCTCTTCTTCATGCTCCTTTCACTGATCTGATGCAGATGCACCCAGAGACTTTAGAAGTCATACGTTAAAGATGCCAGGTCCACCCGCTGGGAAGCCTCCGGGGGTCCCTGATTTACTGCCCACAGGAAAGTCACCTGTAAACGGCAATGCCCGTGATGGACTTCAAGAGTGAAAATTAACCTTCTATTCTATTTCAGCCTTTAGGTAGGGTGGTGTCTGTTTGTTATAGCAGGTAATGTTATCCTACCATGTTGCCCATCAGTGAATTAGAAAGAAGTCTACCCATCTACCGAAATCTACCCATCTACCTGGATTGAACCCAGTTCTCCTGCATTGCAGGCGGATTCTTTACCAACTGAGCTATCAGGGAAGCACAAAGTTAATTTTTAACTCATAAAATACCAAAGTCTCAGAAGCACCAAGTAAATATATCTAGTAATATTTTCCTGCTTACTTTGTGTTTTTATTCTGAGAAATTTGTGTTAAAATTGCATAATAGCTCACAAGTGCTTCTCAACTCACCCATGCATTCAAACGTTCTGGGTTCCAAAATTTGCAGTAGTTACAGCAAAGACTGTCTCAGGATCTTTAAAGGTGCTTGTTAAGATTCAGGTACAAAGGAAGAGAAGGCTTAGAGAGAGATGATCCTCTATCATCAAGACAAACATCAATGGAGTTTTATGTAAATAGTTGAGCAAGACCAGTTAATCACTGAGTTAATTTCCCAAAGCTTTAATGAATGTTCATCAGATGTACTTAGTTTTAAACAGCAACTGAAATAAGTATTATCAATTTTTCTATTGTATCTACTTTTAAGTATAGAATTTAAAAACTGAAACTGAATAGGCCAAAAAAAAAAAAAAAAAGGCTTTTCATTAGGTTTTTTTTTTTTTTTTTTTTTTGAGGGTGGGGTCAAGTGTTTGTTGCCAACCCATGTGCTAAGTCACTTCAGTCATGTCTGACTCTTTGCAACCCTATGGACGGTAGCCCTCCAGGCTCCTCTGTCCATGGGATTCTCCAAGGCAAGAAGACTGGAGTGGGTTGCCACTCCTTCTCCAGGGCATCTTCCCAACCCAGGGATCAGACATGCACTTCTTATGTCTCCTGCATTGCCAGGCACGTTCTTTACTGCTAGTGCCACCTGGGAAGCCAACCCACAGCTAAATTCAAATTTGAATGTGAACAGCCGATCATCACATTTTTATTTTAACATTTAATATTTGTAACATATATAAGGACTTCCCTGGTGGCTCAGAGGTTAAAGCGTCTGCCTCCAATGCGGGAGACCCGGGTTCGATCCCTGGGTCGGGAAGATCCCCTGGAGAAGGAAATGGCAACCCACTCCAGTATTCTTGCTTGGAGAATCTCATGGACTAAGGAGCCTGGTGGGCTGCAGTCCATGGGGCCACAAAGAGTCGGACACGACTGAGTGACTTTACTTACTTAACATATATAAACTTTTAGTTCCCGCCCAGACACCCAGGTTTAAGACCCATATATGAGATACTGTTGCTGCTAAGTTGCTTCAAGTCTTGTTCGACTCTGTGCAACCCCATAGACAGCAGCCCACCAGGCTCCCCCGTCCCTGGGATTCTCCAGGCAGGAACACTGGAGTGGGTTGCCATTTCCTTCTCCAACACATGAAAGTGAAAAGTGAGAGTGAAGTCGCTCAGTCGTGTCTGACTCGTGGCGACCCCATGGACTGCAGCCCACCAGGCTCCTCCATCCATGGGATACTTTCAGTCTCTAATCAGGTACCTGTGGAATTACGAATCATTAACAAAACTTGACTTCACTGATGCACTGAGGCAGTTTTAAACTCCAAAATTAGTGTTACTCTAAGCCCCTCAAAATGAACAAAAAACACATGCTTGTTGGTGTCGAACAGGTTTGTTTCAGAGTGAGTTCATTAAGCCCCCTTGCCCTAGCATCTATGGGCCTCAAAACAGGAAGACAAATGGAGACTATACACGCTGAATGTGAAAACTTTTAACAGCTGTAAATCCAGTGTACAGACTTCCCCAAATCATTTTTCCAAACCACTTCATTTTTGTAAGGACTAAATATGTTGATACATGTTAAGGAACCATGCCCAGTACACAGTGAGGACCCAACAAATGCTCGCTCCTTTTCTGGTTGTTGATGGTGATGACTTCCTCTCCTTGAGAGCATGATGTAATGAACAAATGACCCAGGGATTGATTATTGGGCCAAATGCTTCTCCGGACCCTATGGGTACTCTCACGATTAATGAAACAATATCTAAAAGGGTGGGATCATTTTCACCAGATCCAAAATGCATATTAAAATGACTGTAACAAACAAAAGACTTTAGGCACTGGAACTTCCACAGGCATTAATTTTGTAATAACTTTAAAATGAGAATTCTAAGATAATTTATTTAAATTTTACACATATTTATGTGTGATAAACTAAGTGAAATTTAAGCGCTAAAGGAAGGGTTTGAATAAAAATGCTGATTAAAATCAGTAATTCTGGTATTGTGGGATTAATACTTGGCTTAGTAATGTTATCACTTAAAACTAATGGGGTCAATATCTATTTCTAGAAACAATCAACAATAACTCCTAAATTATAGTCCTCCTTCCCAGCCCTGCTAAAATTAATGGTCTTGTAAAATTCCTATTAGAAGAATATACATTTCAAATACTGAAAACTCTGCCATAAATTATTTACATAAATAATTATTTTAAAAAATCAATAAGGCTATTTTAAAGTTTTAGAACTAAAAGCAAGATTTTTTTTAAAAGTTGCTTTGGGAGTAATTTATGAAAAAAATTACCCTTCTTTCTATCATAATAATTTTTAAAAGGACTGTCTTTTCTATTAAATTTTTAAATTCAATTTTACAGGCTGTTACTCTATAAATAGAACAATCCATTTTAAATGGACAAGGTGAAGTATATAAATGACATTTTAGTGTTGCAACTAACAAGTTTTGAACTCTGCATATTTACACATAAATAAAACCAAACCACAGATACCAATCTAAGAGCAAAAGAAGACTAGGAGTGATATACCATTATTTCCATAGTTTAAGGTATAAATGGATCAAAACGATTGAGTAATATTGGTGCCTTCCTGCATTATAAATTGAAAAATATATTGAAAATTAATTAATTTAAAAACAGCAAAAATACCTATTTGGAAACTATTAGATGTATTTGACTTTCTCCGTTTACAATATTTTAAGTTATAGGTAGGAAGCTAAAGTTACTCCAAATGTCTGATGAAATTGGTAAATCGTTGCAAAGAACAAGCAACTGAGTTTCATAAGAATATGATATGCTTATAGGATAGAAAAGTCAAATATTATTTGTACTCATGGCTACTAACTTGGGGAACCATGGCCATGATTGTCAAATGGCACCACTGAAAAATGGACATTTATTTGAGAAGCAGTCACAGCTTTCCAAAAATGTTTTGAAACTTTCAAGTTTCTGAAATATTTTTATTCTCAAATTTTAAAACATGCTTTGTCTACCTATAATACCTAGATGAATTTTTAGTTGATTTTTCCCAGTATCCAAGTACAACTCTTAGAGGTATTGGAGACCTTTACATAAAATTTGCTTTTTAGTGATAGTCTCATCTCCAGCCTTGATGGAGGGGAGGGGAGGTAGGGCTTTGACATCCTAGCCAAGCAGAACAGTGAGAAAATGGGTAGATATGGAGAGCAAATATTCAAAGCGAATCAATTTGAATACAAATCAACTCACCCTAATTAAAACTGTTAACTCACTGTACATATTCTGAGTGCTAACCTGAGTCAAGTCTCAACAAAAGAGACAAGAAAGGAAGAGAAGTGGGTTCAATCTGATTGCCTGAACTTTCTCTCCCAGAGAACTCCCTCTGGCTTGCTATTGGGATTCTCTGAAAGAACCCACCAGTTAATAATGCATTGTAGATCTTCAGAATAAGCAAAAACACTACTGCATGACAATGGTTAATTTTGTGTCAGCCTAACCATTTAAAGATGCCCAGATTTGGAGAATGTTTCCAAATGAGATTACATTGCAATTGGTGGATTCAGTAAAGTTGATTGTCCTTCAGAATAGTTCAGTTCAGTTCAGTCACTCAGTCATGTCCCACCCTTTGCAACCTCATGGACTGCAGCACACCAGGCTTTCCTGTCCATCGCAAACTCCCAGAGCTTACTCTAACTCATGCCCATAGACTTGGTGATGACTTCCAACCATCTCATCGTTTGTTGTCCCTTTCTCCTCCTGCCTTCAATCTTTCCCAGCATCAGGGTCTTTTCCAGTGAGTCAGTGCTTCACATCAGGTGGCCAAAGTATTGGAGTTTCAGCTTCAACATTAGTCCTTCCAATGAATATTCAGGTTTGATTTCCTTTAGGATGGACTGGCTTGATCTCTTGCAGTTCAAGGGACTCTCAAGAGTCTTCTAAAACACCACAGTTCAAAGCATCAATTCTTTGGTGCTCAGCTTTCTTTATAGTCCAACTCTCACATCCATACATGCCTATTGGAAAAACCATAGCTTTGACTATACGGACCTTTGCTAGCAAAGTGATGTCTCTGTTTTTTAATATGCTGTCTAGGTTTGTCATAGTTTCTCTTCCTAGGAGCAACCATCTTTTAATTTCATGGCTGCAATCACCATCTGTAGTGATTTTGGAGTCCCAAAAAATAAAAGTCTTACTCTTTCCATTGTTTTCCCATGTATTTGCCATGAAGTGATGGGACCAGATGCCATTATCTCATTTTTTAAATGCTGAGTTTTAAACCAGCTTTTTCACTCTCCTCTTTCACTTTCACCAAGAGGCTCTTTAGTTCCTCTTCACTTTCTGCCATAAGGGTGGTGTCATCTGCATATCTGAGGTTATTGATATTTCTCCTGGCAATCTTGATTCCAGCTTCTGCTTCATCCAGCCTGGCATTTCACATGATGTACTCTGCATATAAGTTAAATAAGCAGGGTGACAATATACAGCCTTGAATACTCCTTTTCCTATTTGGAACCAGTCTGTTGTTCCATGTCCAGTTCTAACTGGTGCTTCTTGACCTGCATACAGGTTTCTCAGGAAGCAGGTCAGGTGGTCTGGTATTTCCATCTCTTTAAGAATTTTCCAGTTTGTTGTGATCCACACAGTCAAAGGCTTTGGCATAGTCAATAAAGCAGAAGCAGATGTTTTTCTGGAAATCTCTTGTTTTTTCTATGATCCTGCAGGTGTTGGCAATTTGGTCTCTGGTTCCTTTGCCTTTTCTAAATCCAGTTTGAACAACTGGAAGTTCTTGGTTCACATACTGTTGAAGCCTCACCTGCAGAAAATGAGCATTACTTTGATAGCAACTGAGATGACTGCAATTGTACGATAGTTTGAGCATTCTTTGGCATTGCCTTTCTTTGGGATTGGAGTGAAAACTGACCTTTTTCACTCTTGTGGGCACTGCACAATTTTCCGAATTTGTTGGCGTATTGAGTGCAGCACTTTAACAGCACTATCTTTTAGGATTTGAAATAACACAGCTGGAATTCCATCACCTCCGATAGCTTCGTTTGTAGTGATGCTTCCTAAGGCCCACTTGACTTCACATTCCAAGATGTCTGGCTCTAGGTAAGTGATCACACCGTCGTGGTTATCTGGGTCATTTTCTTTCTTTCTTTCTTTCTTTTTTTTTTTTTGTATAGCTCTTCTGTGTATTCCTGCCACCTCTTCCTAATATCTTCTGCTTCTGTTAGTGGATGTCATCTAATCTGCTCAGTACATGACCAGAACAAGAGATAGAGGAAGGAGAATTTCTCCCTTTTTCAGTGTCTCACTGATTGAGCTAGGACATCTCATCTTCTTTCTGGGACTGGGATTTACTGGCTTTCTGGTTCTCAGACCTCTGGACATGGACTAAATTATACCACTGGATTTCCTGGGTCTCCAAGTTGCAGATGGAAGATTAAAGGGATTTCTCAGTCTCCATAACTATGTGAAATTAATTCTTCATAATAAATCTCCATACATATATTGTATGTGTGTCTTGCTGGTTCTCTGGAGAGTTCTGACACATGATATCTATATATCTATATATAGATATCAGAAAAGATTCATTTTAGGGATGTGTGTCGGAGAAGGCAGTGGCACCCCACTCCAGTACTCCTGCCTGGAAAATCCCATGGATGAGGAGCCTGGTAGGCTGCAGTCCATGGGGTCGCTGAGGGTCGGACACAACTGAGCGACTTCACTTTCTCTTTTCACTTTCATGCATTGGAGAAGGAAATGGCAACCCACTCCAGTGTTCTTGCCTGGAGAATCCCAGGGACGGGGGAGCCTGGTGTACTGCCGTCTATGGGGTCGCACAGAGTCGGACATGACTGAAGTGACTTAGCAGCAGCAGCAGCAGGGATGTGTGTGTATACGTATGTATGTATGTGTATGTGTGTGTGTGTGTGCGCACGTGTGCGCGTGCACGCACTGCTTTCCATACAGATTTAAACATCTTAAGGACAGGTAGAGGGTCATACATTTTTATATTCACTTCTGTCCACTGTATCTCCTCCAAAATATTTAAGCCAAGACTTTAGAAAGTAGTCTTTAGTGTATTTTGGCAAATGAATTGAATTCAGTTAACCAACTAATGTGATATATTCTTGATAGAAATATCAAACCAATTCAAACTCACTTAGGCTTTCTTTGTTGCTCTTGTTAGTAATTCTCTACTTTTGTTCCCCCTAGATTTTGGTCATTCTGTTGTGATGTGCTCAGTGTCAGGCCACAAATGTTGTTCTCCTCATCTCACTGGCAACATCATAACACCCTGTGTACTTACTTCTCTGTGATAACTCCTTCATATTCCTTAATGGCAATGCCTGGCTAATGCTGCTATTCTCTGCCTTGTTATCTGCTACTATCCCAGCTAGTTTAATTACCTCTTCAATAACCTGTATTTGCTTGACTTCCAATCCCTTTTATTTCTTCAGTCTTACCCACTCCAGATATCTACTTCTAAAACTATTTGCGTCTCATTATTAACTCACTCCCCACATTTTCAACTCAAAGACTTGCTACATTGTGTATCCACAATTCAAGCTGACTCTTTATACCTACAGGGGTTATAACAAAGTATTATGGGTTAAAACACATCTCAGGTATATTTTATTTGATCCACATAGTGTACAAAAATTTTTTTTAAAGTATCTGCTAGGTTCATGTAAAAATGCAAAAGATTTGGCAATTTTGTTCCATATTCTTGCATGCATCAATGGTCTACAGCTGAAAAGCAGCTTTTTTTTTTTTTTTTCCCAGATAGGTCAAGCAATTGTCCTTTCTCTACTCCAGACAGAAACTATCCCATTTTCCTCAACACTTAAAACACATCATTTATGTCTTTACATTACCAGTCATAAACAGTTCAGTGTGTGGTTCCTATGCAAATACTGGCTGACCCCAAGTCTTACCATTTACCTCTCATGACTCAGTGCTCTGATCTTCTATATTCTCATCTTCAACCAAAACTCACTTTCACCAGTCACTTTCTTAACACCCTTTCCTCGATGTGAATAGCTGATGGGGAAAATTGTGGAGTTGTTTTGCCTGAGCCCAGTAGATATTTTGCTATTTGCTTTGAGCATGGCTGTCACTTGATACATATCATTTTGCAATCTATTTCATGAATTATTCAAATTGGTTGTTAACTTCTTGAAAATAAGACCCAAATTGTTTATGCCTCTGTAGCTCAAGTACCTAAAGTTTTCTGAGTAGTTAAGATATTCCATTCATTTAGGTATCCATTTAAAGCTTTTTGTGGGTGGTTATTTAAAGAATCAGACTGTCTAGTTACGTGTTGTCATGTGGTACATGAAGATTTGACAAATTTATCAGCTGTAAAATAAGTCTTTTTCCCTCTTCTTATTTTTCTTTTGACTTCATCTCAGGGTGTGTGAAAGTCACTGTGTATGAACTGAAAGGATAAGTAATACAAACAAGGCATCACACTTTTGTTAAGGAGGCCTCAGATTTAAGGTTTCTTTACCTGTCCTTTATATAAACATCTCAGAACAAATGGTGGGGCCCCCAAGTGGCTCAGTGGCAAAGAATCTGCCTGCGAAGCCGGAGACGCGGGAGACACGGGTTCAGTCCTTGGCTCGGGAAGATTCCCTGGCTGAAGGCATGGCAACTCACTCCAGTAATCTTACTGGGAAAAATCCCATGGACTGAGGAACCTGGTGGGCTACAGCCCATGGGGTTGCAAAGAGTCGGGCATGACTGAGGTGACTGAGCAGACAAGCAGAGCGAATGAGAATCTACAGAGGCTGCATGTTTTAATTCCCAGGCACATCCGCAGGGGATAGGAAGGAAGACGCTTTGAATCTCTGCAGCCTGTATCCTTCTTTCCAACCGGGGTTTTTAGCCTTGTAAACTGCTATCCAGTGCACTGCCTTCCACAAAGATTTAAAATTCATCAAACAGACAAAGTGTATATTTAATACTCACATGAGGGAATACAGAATGCCTTTCAATACATCAAACTCCTAAACCTTTTACATCCTTCATTTTTAAGCTACATGGATTTTGATTTGTACAATTTTAAAAATATTCTGAAGCCTAGTCAATCTAACGGTGAAAAGCACTGTTGCACAGTAAGAAATCAAGAAATACAATTCAGCAAACCTGGCCTAGTTGGTCCCCAGGGAAGCTTTTTTCCAATTCAGTTTGTCATAGCCCAGATCCATCATGTCATGCTATCCTAACTTACCACTACTGTCTTTCATTTTTCCCCCTTTTTGGGCACACTCCAACTATTTTCTGTTAAACTAGGGCTGTCAGAAGAAAACATATAAAAATGCTCTTTTGCAAACACTCTGTTTGGATCTCTCCTGAACTCTCACTGTCTTCATCAGGGGTGAATGTTGACAGATCACTGAACCTTGCTGGTGGTAGTGACAGGCTTGATGCTGTTTCATACAAGGTGCAGGGGAAAAAAAAAAAAAGAAGAAACAAAATACTAATAATAATAAAAAAGAAGGTTTCTGTGCCTTGCATCTAGAAGGTCCCTGATTCAACAACAAAGGCTTGTGTTCAAAGATGATTAGCTAAAGGCATTTCAGAGATTTCTGATTGTAGCTGCAGTTGGGTGTCTTGCTACTGGGTGAAATATGTATTCCCCTGAGAACAAAGGCAGCAGAAACTCTCTTCTGCTGAGATGGCACCTTTAATAATTCCATGTATTTATCAGGATTTGTGTCAAGATCTTAGGGATTTTGCCCTTCAGGTGAGGCTAAGAGTAGATGGAATGGATAGGGTCTTAAATAGTCCTCGAAGGTATCTGCAGAGAAAAAATAATTGTCCCAAGGTATCTAGGAGAATGAGAAGAAAATACTGTTGAGGATGAAAATGTACACAGCACAGAAAAATACCTACAAGGCTTCTAAAGGGAAGAATGAGTAGCCTTTAGGTTAATCATAAAGCCCAAGATAAACTTGGCTAAAAAATTGTACAGCACTGTTCTTTTTTATTTTTTCAAGTTTGAATCAAGTCAATCTAAAGAAATGTATCTTTTTCAAAGGTTATAAAAAATAGGTAAACTTATTTTTTCCAAATAAATCAACCAGCTCTGTATGTGCTGTTTCCATGGATTTCTTCGGTATAACCATTCTACGTATTGTGTACATGACTCCAGAGGAGAAATGGTTGGCCTGCAGTTAGGAGAAACAGGATGTGCACAAGACTTAGCTGAATGTGCACCGACATGATCGGCACTCTCCCTGCGGCCCATGACCTCGCATGACACCTTCTGTCCTCGTCAGAGACAGATTCATGTATTACTGAATTAGGTGGTACTTTTTGCCACGTGGTTTACACTGGGCTTGGTTGTTTGTGCTTCTCATCAATGCAGAGAGCATTCACACATTGTGTACAAGGATGCATGTGTTATAGAATCATAAGGGAATGCCAGAGGCTTGAGATAATCTTTCAAATAATGACTTTGATCCAGTCTCCCGAAGTTTGGAATATAAAAATATCAGTTTGCAGAAATGGAACACTAAGCATCCTCCCATTGGTATAAGAGGGGCCCCCAAGGAATGAGTTGAACTGAGGGGTGAGCCTTCCCTGGAGGACACATAGAGCGGGTCTCAGATGATTCTTTAAACTGAGTGTGAAGCCTATGAGAGCCCATTTTATTTTCCTCTTTTTCTTGGAGCAAACTTTCCTTGATACTTCTGGTATATCAGTTCTTTTCAGGGTGACAAGCTGAAGTCCTAAAGTATGATTTTAAGTATACTGTGAAGCCAGGCAGAAGACAAGGTATATTTTGAGAAAGAAAGAAAGCACAAGGCCAGATAACCAGATTAAGACTGATCTCTACCAATGTCTTTCTGAGCACATTTTCAATTTAAGTCAAAAGCAGACTTCCTTCCTAATCCCTAATATAATTTATATTATTGGTCCAGTTTTATATTTTGTCTATACAGTAGACAAAAGTAAGCTGTATAAAATACATGGCCAGGTAATAATAATAATGTGTAATAGGTTTATGCCAGTTTAGGCAACAGAATTATACATTTGTTCAGTACAGTGTTTCATTCTCAAAAATTCTGGCCATATAGTTTCACTTCTAGAATTTCAGACTCCTAAGAATTATGCATTTACAGTGCAAAATGGGCTCCACGCACCTGTGTGTACTCAGGCTCTTCAGCTGAGTCCAGTTCTTTGTGACCCTATGGATTATAGCCTTCCAGGCTCCTCTGTCCATTCTCCAGGCGAGAATACTGCAGTAGGTTGCCATCACCTCCTCTAGGGGATCTTTCTGACCGAGGGATCAAACCCACGTCTCTTATGTCTCCTGCATTGGCAGGCGGGTTCTTTACCGCTAGTGCCACCTGGCAAGCCCCTATGCGCCTGACCATCACTGCAATAAAATAATGTTTCGCTGCCTATTCCCATTTTACTAAAGCCTCTGCTTCCTACATAGCTTTTGAGATTCCCCTCTTTCCTTCTATTCTTTTCTCAGAACTATAACTATCTTTCTGTCACAGAAAATAAAAGGAATCTGTAAATTTACTTCTACAGGAATTCATTACATGTATACATATGTATGTGTGTACTCACGTGCAGAAAACACACAAGTGTGAACATGATTCACATTCCAGTCATGCTCAGACAAAGCTGGGAATACAGCAAGGCCCCAATTAAAAAGAGAAATGCAAAAGTTTTAAATGGTTACACTTATATTTCCTTCATATATAACATGATGTAAGATGAATGGAGGAAAATAGAAACCTGATCAGAATTTGTCAGAACAGATCATGGTCTATTAGAAAGAGAGTTTGAAGTCAGGAATCAGAAAACCGGGGCTTTAAGCTTCAGTTTTGCCGTTTGTTCTAGATGTGTGATGATGAAGATGGTCATTCTCTTCTATGAGACTTATCCCAACATTAAAATGATAATAAACCTTCTTTTCACAAAGGCCACTGTGTGGGTTTATATGTTGTATCCTATATGAAAACACTTTGTAAACTCAGACACACTTGGCAAATGTAATGAGGAAGATTAAATCATAACACTAAGATTTTGTTCAAAAAAGTTATAGAATATTTGGAGAAGACAGTTTTTTTTCTTTCATAATTTTGTACATCATGAATTTTCATTTCAAATTTTAGAGGATTTTAAGTTTTTACTAAAGTCAACATTTAAAAATATTGTATGGATGTAAAATTATTTTATCTACACTTAAAGGATACGTAATGGTTTGATGTTTCAGTTTTTATGTATAACGAGTTTTGTTCAAACATACTATAGATAGAGTTTTATTAGGACTGGCAAGAATGATACCAACACATATTCATGGACTTATTCCATCTGCAAGGAATATGTAGATCTCACTCTAAATATAGCCTTTCAGTATTCTGAAATGCTTGTGCTTTGGAAATTTGAAGTACAATAAACTGATACTATATTAACTTGGTAGTTTAGTTTCTCAATTTAAAAAAGTATGCATCTTCTCACAAAATATTAGATATTTTCTAATTTAAAAAGTAAATGCATATGGATCAATAACAACTCAGAAACAAATTCAAAAGCCCCTATACCATAATATTTCATATAATGTATTTTCCATTCTCATCCATAAGGTATTTCTTATCAAAACAATTTGCCATCTACTTAGGTAAAAAAGTTATTAGAAGATAAAAGTCTATTTCTAAAGCATATACAAATGAAATACAAGTTTGATATTATTTATTCAGGCACTCAGCTAATTTATAGTTAACATGAATTTAGTACTGGTAGCTTGAATGTTTAAGTGTATAATCTTAACCAGGTGTTTTGTACGCTTATACTTTTATTTTATGTTTAAAAATTACCCTTTATGTTATACTGAAAAAAACATTGAATTGATTAAGTTTCTATAGTTTTTTTAATTTTCTCAATCAGTATTGGGTTTACAAGTAAAAGCCCCAAGTGTCGAGTTATTAAATCAAAATTTTAAGTTTTGTAAGGAACCATTAGATGCATTTATATCTACTTAATTTCATCCACACATGTCATTTTGATGTCTTATGAGAGCTGCTTAATGCCACAGATTGCTTTGTCTCATCAGTATAGTATATGTCTTTGAGTCAGTCTCTACAAGTCTAATTTGAGATGTCTATAATATTTACTTCCAACAGCTTTTTTTTTTTACAATAATTTCACTATGTTAAAACAAAATGTACATTACTTCTAAAAGATTAAGAGAACAAATTAAAAATTAGAGACGTGGGTTGCATGTTCACTGAAATCTACTAGTCTTAGGCTAGAAGGCTTTTCATGCTTAGGAGAAATTTGAAGGAAAGAAACATAATCTGTGGCTTATTTTTGGAGAATCAAGATCACCTTTTTCTAATTTCTAGTTTCTTTTATTATTTGCCCACTGATTTACAATGCAAGATACTTTATTTCAGGTTTATTGGGTTTAGCTCAATGTCACTTATCTCCCTGATTAAACCATTTCTCTGGAACAGTATGCAAAGTGGCTTCTTTTAGGTTCATACCATTTCTGTCCTTTATTGAGCCCATCTTTGCATGAAATATTCCCTTGGTATCTCTAATTTTCTTGAAGAGATCTCTGGCCTTTCCCATTCTATTCTTTTCCTCTATTTCTTTGCATTGAGCACTGAGGAAGGCTTTCTTATCTCTCCTTGCATTCTCTGGAACTCTGCATTCAGATGCTTATATCTTTCCTTTTCTCCTTTGTTTTTCACTTCCCTTCTTTTCACAGCTATTTGTAAGACCTCCTCAGACAGCCATTTTGCTTTTTTGCATTTCTTTTTCTTGGGGATGGTCTTGATCCCTGTCTCCTGTACAATGTCAGGAACCTCCATCCATAGTTCATCAGGCATTCTGTCTATCAGATCCAGTCCCTTAAATCTATTGGCCACCTGATGCGAAGAACTGACTCATTTGAAAAGACCTTGATGCTGGGAAAGATTGAGGACAGGAGGAGAAGGGGATGAGAGAGGATGAGATGATTGGATGGCATCACCAGCTCAATGGACATGAGTTAGTAAATTGGGGAGCTGGTGATGGACAGGGAGGCCTGGCGTGCTGCAGTCCATGAGTTGCAAAGAATCAGATACAACTGAACGACTGGACTGAACTGAACTGAACTGATGCAAAGTGGCCCAAGGTCCTGGGTGGCTGGAATGTCTCTACTCTGTTGGGTTGGCTCTGTTTGCTCTGCTGTCATTATCATAACCTAGTTGCTATTGCTGTTGCTGTTTAGTTGCTGAGTCCTGTTCAACTCTTTTGTGACCCCATAGACTGTAGCCCACCAGGCTCCTCTGTCCATGGGATTTCCCAGTCAAGAATACTGCTGTGGATTGCTATTTCCAGGGGATCTTCCTGACCCAGGGATAAAACCCACATTTCCTGCTTAGCACGTGGTTTTTCTTTACCACTGAGCGACCTGGGAAGTCTTTCACTTATTTATATCAATATTTTATTCCAATTGTTTTTTTAACTTGGTGCTTGTTAAATGATCACAAATAGGCCTTGGGATAGACATGCTCACATAAATACTTCCTGTGGTTCCCAAAAGGTTTCATCTTGCTTAACAGTTGAAAGCATTTTGACATATTGGATAGATTTCACAAGAAAATCAAGATTTATGTTTTCCTTTGAAAAATAGGATCAGGAAAAACTGGGCCTGCTCTTCTGCATGGTGACATCAGGTGGCGATGAGTAACAAAGGGGCAAAGCTCCCAGTTCATCCAGCAGCACCCACCTTGTTGTAAATGAACTCCTGTTTCTGGTACATATGTTTGCTGCTGCTGCTGCTAAGTCGCTTCAGTCGTGTCTGACTCTGTGCGACCCCACAGAGGCAGCCCACCAGGCTCCGCCATCCCTGGGATTCTCCAGGCAAGAACACTGGAGTGGGTTGCCATTTCCTTCTCCAATGCATGAAAGTGAAAAGTGAAAGTGAAGTTGCTCAGTCATGTCCGACTCTTCATGACCCCATGGACTGCAGCCTACCAGGCTCCTCTGTCCATGAGATTTTCCAGGCAAGAGTACTGGAGTGGAGTGCCATTGTCTTCTCCATCTGGTATGTGAATTTTGCCATCTGTGATCCCTGGTCCAAGGTTTCAAGAATGGGTGATTAGAAACCTGTTTCTAATCTCAAAAATAATAAGGAAACAAGGAGAAGGTTGCTTGGGGGTAAAATGCTTATTTATTCAGAAGAAGGGACGAATCATCAAAGTAGAAACGTCCAGTGAACATTTGGAAATAAATGATGAGTGCCGACACAAGAGGAAAAGATTTGCAATAGAGATTTTGGAATTATTCAAGTAAAGGCAGAACTGAATCCATGAAAATGGATGAGATCTTTGAAGAAGAAATTAGACAGCAAGAAGAATGAACAAGTAAAAGTTGAACATGGGGGATATTCATTATTATCATACAGGCAGAGAAAAAGGACCTAGAGAGAAAGATGGAAATTTTGAAGAGAGTGGCAAAGTATACCTTTTTATTGGCTTGAATTTATTGGTGTTTTTCAACATGGAAAAAAAGAGATAGGTATGCATAAAATTAATGGTGAAAAATGAAAGATTTAGTATTATTCCAGGTAGGAACAGAACGTCTTGGTGCCTTGTTATAACAATAGTACAGAGCCCACACAGGCCCTTTGCCAAAATCCTAATTTGTAACACAGGCTGATAGTGTTGGACACAGTAGGCAGAAAATAAAAATATTTTATGACAATATATACAACAGGATATTAAAAGGGTAGAAACATGTAAATTGCCATATTTTTTGTAAAGCTGTATTTTTAAATATGGACATAACTTGGAAATATTGCAGCTTTGGTTCTAATTCACTTCAATTAAGTGAATATCACAATTAAGGGAGTCACACAAATATTTCAGTTTCCCAGTGCATATATAAGTTCTGGCTACACTATACTTATAGATTATGTCTAAAAAAAGGTACATGCCTTAATTCAAAAAGATGTTATTGCTAAAAAATGCTAATTATGACCCAAACCTTCAATGAGTAGTGATATTTTTGCAACAGTAAAGTCAAAGATCACTGATCACAGATCACCATTACAAATAAAATAATAATGAAAAAGTTTGAAATATTGTGAGAGGAGAGCAAATTATGTTGGAAAAAAAGGTGTTGATAAGAGTTGCTTGACACAGAATGGCCACAAACCTATTTATTTAAAAAAAAAAGCCACATTTTTGAATTGTAATAAAACAAAGGGCAATACAATGAGGTATGTCTGTATCTGAAATGAATTTTTTGCCTTTCTTTAAATTTTTGAATACAGATTGATCACCTTTATTGTAAATATAGCATTTTTATTTATACAAGATGGGGAGGGAGTTTCTTACTTGTCTCTTAAATTTTTACTTTCTTATCTTGGCAGTTTCAAACAAAATAGTGTACATTGAGGAAAGCAGTGAGAACAGAATGGTGTGAAATTATTGATCTCCTGCCTGGCGAAGTTTCACAAGTCCTTGCAAAAATTTACAGGTTTGCTGCAGGGCAAAATTTGATCATTTTAGACAGGGATTGAATATTTTGTCTTGAAAAATGTTAGCAAAAAAACTCCTAGGGGTGAAATCACAAATTGTCAAATCATTTGGGCATAGAAAGTCATCAACTTTATGTGGTGAGTGACAATTTATACTCTATGCTTAGCTTTCATGGAAAGCAATGACAAATTTAGAATCAATACTCCTAAATGATCTGCTCCCGACCAGACTGGTTGTTTTCACTGGATTGTATTGAAGGGCTGACTACAGTGTAATACCAGGGGTGATCAGCGGGAGGCAGCACTGAGTGACATGTAAAGCAGAGGAGCAGCCGACCCAGGAAAGGACCACATTTCTAAGCAGCGTTCCAGAATAGAAAGAGCACAGGCTTTGAAGACAGACAAACCTGGGTCCAAATTCTGGTTCTCCCATTTATTAGTTATGTAAAAGCTGGAAGGTTATTTAGCCTCTCTGAATCCTAGTTTTCTCACATTTAAAGTGAAAGATGAATATTTACCTTATAACAACTTTGAATAATGACAAGCTGATCCATGCATTATAAATGGTATTTCTATTATTAGTTTGGACTTCCCTCGTGGCTCAGAGGTTAAAGTATCTGCCTCCAATGCGGGAGACCTGGGTTCGATCCCTGGGTCGGGAAGATCCCCTGGAGAAGGAAATGGCAATCCACTCCAGTATTCTTGCCTGGAGAATCCCATGGACGGAGAAGCCTAGTATGTTACAGTCCACGGGGTCGCAAAGAGTCGGACACGATTGAGTGACTTCACCTTCACCCATTATTAGTTTATCACTATGAAAACCTTTATCAAAGTGATAAAGGTTTGCCTGTAAGAGGTATATTGAAAGTCTATATACTTTTCCATGAGAAATCAAAATTTACATATATCATAAATAATGTAATTTACAAATTCAAAAATTTATTTACAAGTGAACTGGAAACACAATATTTAAGAGGTGACTCTAAGAAAAGTTGCTAAAGCTAAGAGGTACTGAAAGAAATGAGTCTTTTATGTAGTAGATGGTAACCTTATTAGATTCAATCTATCACAATTTTATCTAGTCTGAGAGTAAAGGAGTTACATATGCTTATGAATACTGGATTCATAGACAACTTTAAAAATACTTTTGGCTAGGTAACACTTTAACATGGTTCAGCTACCAAATGCATTAAAAAAGGAAAAAAAGTAAGTTTTTCTCCTTTCTTTATATCAATAGTAGAATTTAGAAACTGAATATTTTGGAGTCCAGCAATAAACTGCAAATGAAAATTGAGCTTGAAGCATTAGTACAATTTTATAAAATGCATTAGTCCATGAGGCACTACTGGCCATTTTATTATCATAATGAAGCACCATTGTTATTAGTCAGTCATCATGAAGGGAACCTGCAGCTTCATGACAATGTTCAAGAAATGAGTTTGCAGGTCCATTTCCAGTGGACTCGTGTTTTCTATGGGAGAGTCATGCATTTACAGGGCTCTTTCTTCTTTTAGTTTTACTTCTTTAGGGCTGCTGCTTTCTACTATCTCAGAACCTCATAAAACATGTCTCTATTTTTAAGCACATGTTCTTAATTGCAAAAAATGCTAACAATGAAATATTGTCCTCCTACTATGTTATAGTCTGATAATCTTGATCTTGACTCTCTGCTTAAGACTTTCCATATAAGTGACTTTATATTAACATAGGCTAATGATGTCTTGTTATTACTATTCTTCCTATGTGTATATTTGGTATATTTTGAATATCTATAATTAGTACTGTTTTCTACATTAAGTTTTTTCTTCATTATATGTGTAGCAGAATAATCAACATTAAGACCTCTATAGCAGGAGCACTCTAGTTCTAAACCCGGCTTTCACTGTTAATTATATGACCTCTGGGAAGTGACTAAACTCTGAGCTTTACTTTTCTTGATCTACTATATGGGGATAATAACAATAATAATTGTATCAGGGATGTTGTAAGGGTTAAATTAGTAAGACTAAATAAACTCCTCAGAGTCTAGTATATAGTAAATACAACATACAGTAACTCTATTACATGTGTGTGTTTGTTTTTTGTTTTTGGCTTGTGTGATCTTAGTTCCCTGATCAGGGATTGAACCCCAACCCTGACAGTGAAAGTGCTCTAACTGTGCGACTGCCAGAGAATTCCTGTCTACTACATATTTATTGCAAGTATATTTTACTAATATTCTTTCTTTAAGCAAAAGATGAGAGTGCTCTTTTTATACCTGCCATTTCTTTGTATAAAACTGAAGTGTGAGTTCCTTCTTATAAATTGGTCAATATTTATCTTTTCATGGGGAAAGTTATTAAGGATATATTTGAATCTTAAAGCCATGGTGTTTCTTTCTCAAAACCACTCAGAAAATCCTTAATCAAATCCTGAAAACTTAGCTTTTTAGGTTAGTCTTGGCATCCCTACTGGCTGTGAATGCTTCAAAAGAAGACACTATAGACATCCAATGCTTTGGGGGTGAATGAAGTTGGTATTTTTAGGGACAATCATAATAGCATTATAGGAAAACAAAAACAAAAACAAAAACAAAAAACTTGTCTGCCTTCTCCTGTACCAGCTCCATCTCCACTCATTCTCATTTCTGGCTTCTACCAAGGGGTGCTGGGAGGCAGGGGTGGAGTTTATGATCAGAAGAGTCAGCACCCAGTACATGACTTGGATCAATGGATGGTGTTACCAAGTCTTAAGGGCACCCTCCCTTCTTTTTTTCTCTCTTGTTTCTTTTTCTCTTGTACCCTATATTGTTTCTCCATGTGATAAGTGGACCTAGACATGACGTAACCCTTGATTTTCTTCTTCTCCTCTTTGCTTCCGGAAAAGTAAATCAGCATGGCCTTTTTTCCGATTGGCAGAATCTCACCATACCCTCCCTTGCTTCTTTTACTAAGCTGTGAGGTCACAAAGGCTGGCTGGCTAAGTTTGGAATTACATCGTTACTGAGTAAAACCCAATGCTCATTTCCCTCCTTTTCCTTTTAGAGCTAGAAGCATGAAAAAAAATAAGAAATGCTACCTTGTTTTAAGATCCCAGACATGTGAACTCAAGATTCAGATAAAGTTCTATGGGTACCCTTTTGCTTTGAGGGAAGATTTTGTTTTGATTTCTGAAGAATGGTAGGTTGACTTTATTTCTAGGAAGAGAGAGTGATTCAAGGTTGTCAAAAGCTGATTGAAAGTGTTAGGGCAAAGCCAGTATTGATGTTCCCAGAAAGTTCCTTTCTAAGCTCTGTAGCAGACTTAGTTACTTGCTTCTTCAAAAAGTGCAGTGGGGAAACAGGGCTGGCCCCATTGGTAATGAGCTTCCATGCCTCTGGGCAAAACACAGATTGGTTAACAACAAGTCACATTTTCAGTCATTAAAACACATGAGCACTTGCTAACTGAATTTATCAACTAGAAACCATTCCTGTGTGGGTTAACAAAGGTGCTCAATGTCCAATAAGACAGCTTAAAGAGCTAAACCTCTGGAAAATGCAGTTAGAGGTGAAAAAAAAGTGGAGAAATTTAAATGTATAACTAAAACTGAGAATTCTAGAAGAAAATGACAGGGATTTGTGACCTAAATAGGAAAACTTATTGGTTAAAAAAGATATTTAAAAGTAACGTATTTCATGAAGTGCATATGGGAATAAATAAAGATTATACTCTCAGTTTTTCTTCTATGTCCAAAACGATCTTCAGTTCCGTTCCATCGCTCAGTTGTGTCCGACGCTTTGCTACCCCATGGACTGCAGCACGACAGGATTCTCTGTCCATCACCAATTCCCAGAGCTTGCTTGCTCAAACTCATGCATCGAGTCAGTGATGCCATCCAACCATCTCATCCTCTGTCATCCCCTTCTCTTGCCTTCAAGCTTTCCAGCATCAGGGTCTTTTCTAAGAAGTCAGTTCTTACTGGACCCATTTCTATGTAAATGGGTGTAACAGATTTCTTTCTTTCCGTACAAAGCTGAACAATTAACCTCTGAATGGTTTTGTGTATTCAGAAATTGCCTCTGTTTAAACTCCAAAAGTCCTGCATTTGAGAACCAGTTCTCTACAGAGCAGTGAAGGCTCTTCTGGACATATAAGCTCTCAGGGAATGACATCAGTAAGGACTGCTGTCATAGGCTAACACTTCATGGAAGAAACCAGGATTGAGTGTGACCTGAAAAGGGGCCCAAGTCACAGTCTTCAGTGTAGTCACTCCTTGTTTTTACAAATGTAACCAGAGTCCAGCATGCACACCAGTTTGCAAGGCCATGCTCTGAAATATTCAGAGAAACTCGGGAATTCACACGGTTCCCATCATCGAAGGCAATACTTGAAAATCTTTTCTTTAAGTGCAACTACTTGAGAATGAGAAGGGTCTCATATGATGAATTAAAATTCACCAAATTGGCACTTCAGCTGAATGAGTAAGAGGGGAAAATTCTAGAAGCATAGACTGTTTGTAAAAGAGACACTGCTTCATTCTTCCCTAGAAATAATAACATCTTTTACATATGCCACTTCTCTCTGAGGTGCTTTAAATACTTTATCTAATTAATCCGCCCAGCTTCCCAAAGAGGTAGTCCAGGGGCAGGTATTATTATCTGAATTTCACCACTGTAGAAATTAAAGTGTCCTGATTAAGTGACTTAGGTAGGAGGCAGCATTTGCACTTAAATAAGTAGGTTCTAAATTCCTTCCTATTTGAGTAAAAAGAGCACTACAATGTATATTAAATCTGCCTTTTAAAAATCCATCCAACAGGTAGTTTGGCCAAAAAAGCATTCAGCATTGCTTAGTACAAAGAACAGAATATCTCAAAATGTAACTGTAAATTTAGCAATGGCTTCTGGGCCAAGAGCTTAGAAATTATTTTTATTAAGAATATTTCTTGTACTTTTAATTGCTGTAGTAGTTAATTTAACATGATTGAAACAGTTAAATGTGCATAGTAAATATCAGAATAAAAATATCTGAGAGGCTATGGAACTTTACCTTAGGGATTAAAAGGAAATTCTTGCATTTGGATCAGGTAATTAAGACCTCAGGGTAAGAAACACTAAGGACAATAGATAAAGTCCAAGTGAAAGTGAAGTCACTCATTGAGTCCAACTCTTTGTGACCCCATGGACTGTAGCCTACCAAGCTCCTCTGTCCCGGGGATTCTCTAGGCAAGAATACTGGAGTGGGTTGCCATTTCCTTCTCCAGGAGATCTTCCCGACCCAGGGATCGAACTCAGGTTTCCCGCATTGGAAGCAGACGCTTTAACCTCTGAGCCAGCAGGGAAGCCCACAATAAAGTCCAAGGAGAGAGTCAAAAAGAGTAACTTGAATCAGCCATAGGTTTAGCTACGTCCCCTCCCACTTGAACATCCTTCCCATTTCCCTCCCATCCCATCCCATCCCTCTAGGTTGTTACAGAGCCCTGGTTTGAGTTCCCTGAGTCATACAGCAAATTGCCTGGTGGGCTGCTGTCTATGGGGTCGCACAGAGTTGGACACGACTGAAGCAAGTTAGCAGCAGCTATTTTACATATGGTAATATATGATGTATATTTCCACCTTGTTACTCTCTTCCTACATCCCCCCTCTCCTTCCTCCCCACCCCTCCAGCCATGTCCATAAGTCTGTTCTCTATGTCTGTGTCTCCATTGCTGCTCTGCAAATAGGTTCATCAGTACTATCTTTCTAGATTCTGATATGCGTTAGTATATGATATTTGTTTTTCTCTTTTTGACTTACTTCACTCTGTATAATAGGCTCTAGGTTCATCTACCTCATTATGATTGACTCAGATGTGTTCCTTTCTATGGCTGAGTTAATATTCCATTGAATACATGTAGCACAGCTTCTTTATCCATTCATCTATCGATGGACATCTAGTTTTGCTTCCAAGTCCTAGCTATTGTAAATAGAGCTGCAGTGAACTTTGGGGTACATGTGTCTTTTTCACTTTTGGTTTCCTCAAGGTATATGCGTAGTAGTGGGATTGCTGGGTCATACGGTGGTTTTATTCCTAGTTTTTTAAGGAATCTCTATACTGTTCTCCACAGTGGTTGTATCAATTTACATTCCCATCAACAGTGCAAGAGGGTTCCCTGTTCTCCATACCCTCTACAGCATTTGATGTTTGGTAGAAAACAACACAATACTGTAAAGCAATTATCCTTTAATTAAACAAATTTTAAAAATTAAAAAAAAGAGGGGATTAATTTAGCAGGCATACTGTTGTTGTTTAGTTGCTAAGTCTTATCTGACTCTTTTGTGACCCCATGGACTATAGCCTGCCAGGCTTCTCTGTCCATGGGATTTTCCTGGTAAAAACACTGGAGTGGTTGCCATTTTCTTCGTAGGAAATCTTCCTGAACAAGAGATAGAACCTATATCTCCTGCACTGGGAGGTGGACTCTTTACCGCTGAACCATCTGGGAAGCCCAGGCACTCTATTACCTCCTCAAAAGTAATTTTCTTCTTTTCTTTGTTGATGGAATGCTAACTTTGGGTCTGTCAGCCCTCTTCCCTTGTGAATCACAGTGGCCCCATTTCTCTTGCATATATATATATATATATATATATATATGACCAGTTCTGTCCACTGAAACATGGGGGGATTGTAGCAGACCATCTGTGAAAGGCTTCTGTCATTTTCAGGAAGTATGAGAAAGAGTCCTCTAATCTGCTTAACTTAGTCAGGCCTTCATGGGCTATCTGAACCAGCAACAGCAAACATGTGGCCTTGAGTGAGACAAGCAGACCAAGAGGATGGCAGGACAAGAAGAAGGAATGACTGTGTCTGTGATAATGTCATCGAGCTAGTGAATTTACCACCTATGGTAAATTATCTTGACACTCTCTTTCTAAATGAGTTAAAATTTCAGTATCATTTAGGATAGAAATATCAGGTCTTTTGTACAGATGAGTTGTCACTAACACAACCTAGAAGTCACTGTTGTCAGAATTATTTCTATGTCATCACTTGTGATGGAGTCTCAGACCTGCTGCTCTCCACCAGTGTAAAAATATTGAGATAACGAGTACAAGGTTTGAGAGATCCCAGAGATGCGTGATGTGTGTAATTTGCTTCAGTTGTATCTGACTCTGTATGATGCTATGGATTGTAGCCTGTCAGGTTCCTCTGTCCATGGGATTCTGCAGGCAAGATTACTGGAGTGGTTTGCCCTGCCCGTCTCCAGGGGATCTTCCTCACGCAGGGATTAAAGCTGAATCTCTTATGTCTCCTGCAACTGGCAGGCTGGTTCTTTACCACCACCACCACCTGAGATGCCCGATCCCAGAGACACATTCTCACAAATTTCCTCACAGATTAGAAAGATATTTTCTATGAACTTTCTTCTAAATAAACCCCATGAAGGAACTGGGCAAGCAGAGCCTTCTACAGAAGCACAGAAGCTGGTGATAATCGAAGAGAAAGACTGGAATGCAAAGGCAGAGAGTCTGAAGAATCATGGCTCATTTTATCCTGGATCTACAGAAGCCCACTTGGGGTTTCCCAGATGCCTCAGTGGGTAAAGAATCCTTCTGCAATGCAGGAGACACCAGTTCAACGTCTGGGTCAGGAAGATCCCCTGGAGGAGGGCATGGCAACACATTCCAGAATTGTTGCTTGGAGTATCCCATGGACAGAGGAACCTGGTGGGCTATAGTCCATGGGGTTGCAAAGAGTTGGACACAACTAAAGCAACTGAGCACACACAGAGAAACAGTCCAATGATTGCCTAGTTGATGAAAATAAATGCTGTGTCCACAAAGCACCATGTAGGTGTATATGGCCGATTTCAAGGTTCACCTATGAACTTAATAAACAAAGCCTATGGATTTGTCTTATTGTCTGACTGCTTGAAAGTTCTCTGAGAAGTGCTGGAAGATGGCTAATAGCTTAAGATTTAAAAATTCTAGCTGTCCAAAAACCTAGACAGACAATCCCTTCAGGCGGGAAAAGCATACATAATTCTGAGGCATGGAAGGTACATTCTAAATCCTGGTATGAGTTTCTGAATCTGTCCACCTCATATTCATTTTTTAAAAAGTAAACAAGCCATGTCTGCCAGTTGCACTGAACAAATAAGCAACAAATGATATGTAATAAAACTGTTCATTTTTCCTTACTGAGGAGTATACAGCAAATGAAAAATAAACTACTTCATTTCTTGTTATTTGAAAAGTGAACAGCTAAGAATGAATTCATTTCCATCCTTAGGTTCCCTGGGCATCCTAGAAGTTCAGAAGGGTCTAAAGCAGTGTTTCAATAAAACCCAGGATCAAAGTACAAGCCACAGTAACAATAAAAAAAACAACAAAAGCAACCAAAATAATCTACAAAGAACACTAAGAAATATGAGGCATTTGAATGAGTAGAAGAATGAAAAGATGATTGGTTAAGCTTCCAGCCATGGGATTTCTAACAACTTTGTGAGTTTTTGCTTGGTTCGATTGTGTGCCTAATGAGGCCAATGTTTTAGTAAGATGCCAAATTATAACAAAGAATGAACAGCTTTGAGCATTCCTGTATCAGGCACTTCATCAGACATGAAAGAAATTTAAGAAAGAAGGGAGGAAGATAGGAAGAAAGGGATAAAGGAAGGGAGTGAGGAAGGGTAGCTGTGGTCCCTGCTTTCCGAAGAAGTAAAACATAATTAGAGAGAATGCATAGACATATGAAAATATGTATAGATGTCTAGCAAAAAGATACTAATATGCATGAAGACAGCCAAACTGTTATTCAGAGGCAGGATTCAGTAATTGTTAGTACTGTAAGAATTAGAGACGGTTAATGCTAATGGTTTAAGCCTCAGCTTTCCCATAAGAGCTCCACAAAATAAGACAAATTACTTAACATGTCTGTAAATCCTTTTCCTCATTTTTAACTAGAAAAAAGAGCAAACTATAGACTTGGTGAGTTGGCTGTGAGAAGTAGAAAGATACATATGAAGTATCCAACAGAGTGCCTTGCCCTCACTAGAGTTCTTGGTAAAGGGAAGAATAAAATTTGTAATAGTGTGCTGAGTAAATGGTATGCCAAGTCACTTCAGTCGTGTCCGACCCTGTGTGACCCCATAGACGGCAGCCCACCAGGCTCCCCCGTCCCTGGGATTCTCCAGGCAAGAACACTGGAATGGGTTGCCATTTCCTTCTCCAATGCATGAAAGTAAAAAGTGGAAGTGAAGTCGCTCAGTCATGTCCGACCCTCCACAACCCCATGAACTGCAGCCCACCAGGCTCCTCCATCCATGGGATTTTCCAGGCAAGAGTACTGGAGTGGGGTGCCATTGCTGAGTAAATGGTATAGCTGATGTTTATTTTGCTTTCGATGTGGGAACCATTCTGCCTATTTCATTTAATTATCACATCAACTCCTGTAATGACATCCTTACTCTAAAAGTGAGAAAAGTCCACTTAGCTCTGAGACATGGAGGATTCATGTAAGAACTTATTGTAAAGGATGTGCATAAGTTGGACTGGAAAAGAAGCAAAGGGATGGCATGCCAGGAAGGGAAACAGTTCAGCAGATAAACAATGATGTTACAAGAACCTATCAATTATCTAAAGAAGTCTCATCTATAAGTCTCAGATGGTCAAGAATCTGCCTACAATGCAGGAGATCTGGGCTCAATCCCTGAGTTGGGAAGACCCCTTGGAGAAGGGAATGGCTACCTATGGCAGTATTCTTGCCTGGTGAATACCATGGACAGAGGAGCCTAGCAGGCTACCATCCATGGGGTTGCAAAGAGTGGGACATGACTGAATGACTAACAATAACAATTATTACCAAAAGAGTTTGGCCACAAACAATTTGGTTTCTTAGAAGACAGCTATATCCAAGAAGCTGTGCATCAAAGAAGAGTAGACCTGGAAGGTGCCTTAGACAAATGAATGGGGAACTAACTTGGTCACTGCTCTGGGACTGATGATCTGAAGAACTAGAATGAGTGAATGAGTGATGAGCTAGAAGCTTAGGGAAAATGTGCTCACTGGATCTTCTGATGTAAGGAAGCAAGTAAATAAATAAATGAGCCTGTTTTCACATACACAAACCTAATCAAGCAGAGAAATGAAATCTACTCATCCAATAATTATTTTGTTAATATGTCGATTTAAACAATTTTCTAAATTACTGTTTTCAAATTAATTGTATAACTGCATTTCACCATTGCCAAGGTCAGCACTTTGTGATGGAAACATCAACATTATATATTATTCCATTCCCTTGTTGATTATATCATCCACAGTTCAGTGATGGTGAAGTCAAAAGTGGACAGGCAGAGTTCCTGGGATCTCTTCCCCTTACTCTACCAGTTGAAGTCAGTACAAGGTTGAGCAGTACCTGGTGGCTCAGATGGTAAAGACTGTGCCTGCAATGCAGGAGACCTGGGTTCGATCCCTGGTTTGGGAAGATCCCCTGGAGAAGGGAATGGCTACCACTCCAGTATTCTTGCCTGGAGAATTCCATGGATAGAGGAAACTGGCGGGCTACAGTCCATGGGGTCGCAAAGAGTTGGACAGGACTAAGTGACTTTCACTACCTGAAGAACCATGATATTCCTCCTGGTTTACCCCTCTGCTTCTAGACCTTCAGCCTTTCATTATGTGGGTGGTTTCTGTTTTTGTCTGTGGGTGGTTGTTTCATTGTGCTGTAGGGTGTTTTGGTGTGTGTTTTCTCTTGATTCAGGAAATTTACTAGGACTGGTGGCCTGCTTCATTGTGATATTTTTCAGTTATGCATGGTTAGGTTCCCAAAACCAGTTAGCCAAGGTGTCCTGGGGAAATCAAAAATTATTATTGTCATTTTGAAATTCTGAAATTAGGACCACCTTGCAACACAACTGAATTATAAACGTGGTATGCCGTCTTGTTACCCAATCAATTGGCCAGTAACATGAAACGGTTATTAGACTGTGCTGTGAGTATAACTTCCTCCTGCTAATGTGATGGAATTAATTCATACAACCTGATAACAAGGCTATTACAATGCGAACAATGGTTTCAAAGAGGCTTGCATGGAACAGCCAGGCACCACTGAACATTTCAGATCAAAGGTCTATTGAACAGAAAGAACAAATAGAATCAATTTCTTGAACTGTTTCTGCATTTTCAAACTTGCAACATTATACCACATAATGTGACTTAATGAAATACAGATGAGAAGACCAGAGAAAAGCTAGTTCTAATGCAACAATGAAAATTAATGTTGTACTTTAGACTTTTTTCCTTCTCTATGAAAACAAACTAGTTATTAAAAACAGCTTTATATGCCTAAAATTGAGGACTTTAAAGCCAGACAGGACTTAGATAATTTAGTTACAGATAAAAAGGTTTAGAGAGATACACTGGCAAATTTTCATCTAGGCTGCAAAGTTGTGTGCTACAGAATTAATTTATTTATTTTCAAACAACAGAGTACTTAGTGAGGTAAAGTGTTCATTCAACTGACACAGGTAATAAAGATGCACAGAATATTTTCCCTAAAATCTGAAATTAAAGGTTAAATAGTGACATAATAAAATGCCTAGTGACAATGGAAAAAAAGAGACAACTTTATTTTTCAGAAAACTTATTTGTGTCACAGGTTTTTTCTCAGTAACATGTACTGTAAGAGTTGCTGAAATTATAGAAAAAAGTACAAAATATATTTATTCATTAAAAACAATTGAACTCCTACTATGAGCCAGACTTTTGTTCTAGGCTCCTTGAAATTACCAGAAAATAAGTTAGTAATAAATAAGAGGAAATTATGAATGATTACATTTTATATGAATGAAATATGGAAATGAAATACTTAGAAATGATTATGAGTTAAATGTAACTAAGATTAGAGGAGATTTATGAAATCTTAAAAAAATTATGCAGATAAATACTAACCTACATCTTAAATAATTAATCTTTTGTAAAATGTGATACAACATGCTACTTAAGAATATGGGTCATGACTTTTTACTTATAATATCTTTCATCTAATAAGTGGCTTTTTCATATGATATTATTAAGAACTAGAAATTAATATAAACATCTTATATTGCAAAATAAAGTAGTTATTAGTAATTACAACCAAATGTCAACAGAAAATTATTCAAAAATATGTATCAGATTCTGTTAGGATACGTTGTCTTACTTTTACCTACTTTACCATTTGTTTTACTGAAAAAGGTATCCAAACCGAGTTACCTTCATTTCTGGACATCAGTAACTTAAAGATATCGGTGCAGCAATATTTTAAGTGGAAATTTAAGAAAAAAACACAGGTTGATGAATAGAATAAAGTGATTATGTAGACAAATCAGTATAAGTTGTTTCTTTAACTGAATCTTTAAAATATACAGTTAAAAAGACACACAAAAACAATGAAATGATACACAGCTAAAAATGCTGAGAAAGTGCTTGAACACATGAAATAAAATCAATCAGCATCAACAACACATTGCCAAAAACAAGATGCCAAAGACCACAGTGCAAAAAACAAAGAAAAATTCCATTTAACATGATTGAATTTAAATTTTAAAAGTTCAGTATCTATTAAAAGGAAGAATCTGGACTGACCAAGTGGTTAAATACATATATGATTAATACTTTTCCACTGAAACATTCATGAAAATACCAATGAGATCAAGTTCTAGTAGTATTGGGAATTGAGAATATAAAGTAGTGATCTCACAGATTGTTAATAATATTGCTTAAATACTTTACAGATGATCTGAATTGAGACTGGCAGTGAATGCCTTGCTCTGCCTTTTGAGCTGAATAATACAGAATGAAAGAGACGAGGGCTGTTAAGAAAATTGCTGCTACCTCTTTTTTCCTAATATGGGTTGGCCTGCACTGCCCATGCAGTGTTGGGACCACAACCTTGTGTCTGCTGGAAGAGAGCTATTTGCTGAGGCTACCGGGACCATGCACAGCCTGTTCCACCCCACTGTCTCCCTGTGACTCCATCAGTATCCAAGGAGGCAATGGGTCCAGCACAGGGAGAGGATAAACTGTACTTTGTGAGCAAAATTAACAATGGTTACTGATTAAAGGAACCCAAGAAGTGGTTTATTCTTTCAGAGAATTACAAAGGCATGCCCACATTCAAGTAAAAAGAAGAACTAAAGACTGTTTTTAAATTCTCACAAATATATCCATCTCCTTATTAGCAGTATATATGATAGAAAATAATATTTGACAAATGTAAGTTTCCTCAACTTTAAGTTGAGAATTTGTCAGCACTCAAGTAGAATTGAAGGAATACATTACTGTAAGAAAAATATATGAACACTTGGCTTCTGTAAAAGAGTCTACAAACTAGAAGAGTGAAATGCTTAAAAGATACAGAGAAAAAATATCTGTGGAGTGAGGGGAGCTTTATTATAGAAGCCAGAACCTGTAGGAACATACCTGTGTTGCAATAAAAGAAAACTTGGAATTTATATGGCCAGAAAAAGAAGATTTGATTCAGGCATACATAGAGTGAGATGTGTATATATGTGGAAAATGTAAGAAAACAAGGCAGGGAACTCTGTGAATTATATCAGAATTATATCAGAATTAAAATATTCATTAGAGGCAGAAAAAGAAAATAGCTGAATTTATACTATGAAAATTAAAAGAAAAATTAACAGTGGAGAAGAAAAATTCTGCCATTTCTAAAACAGAGGAAAGAGACCAAGAGGAAGAAATTTTGAGATAAACATGATACATATGAAAAATAGAGAGGTGCCATTTTACAGAAAGGTAGATGTACAGAAGATGAAAAAACAGCTTAACGTGATCATCAGTGACACACAATTTTGAAAAAACAGTCTCTGCAAATTCAAATTTTTTGAATATGCATTAAAATATTGAATATGACTAGTAAGTTAACAGAAAAAATAAGATTTTTTTTTAAATTTCTAGAATAAAGATATAAATAGGCATGTAACCCAGGTTATATACAAAGAAGAAAGATCAGATTGTTTTCATATTATACTAACAGCCTGTAGATAATACAGCAATATCAAGACAGTTTTGAAAAAAGAAAAGCTGACCAGAAGATTTGATCTTCCAGTAATTAGAATAAATTATATGGTTACTATAGTGAAGACAGTAATATCGGGTGCAATGTCAAAGAAATTGATATCTGAAATATACTTATTAAAAAAGAGAAGATAATATATAATAAAAATATGAGCGGCATAAGACCATAGAGAATGATACATTATTCACAAAATGGTACTGAATGCTTGACTACTTGGGTCACATTACACTATACACCAAAGTAAATTATGAACAAATTAAATATCACCAATGGCTCAGATAGCTACATGTTAAAAAAGAAAATACTGAAATTCTTTCAGAAATGGGCAATACAAATGAGAAGCTGCTGATCTCAGTATAGGAAAGGATTTTATTTTAAAACATAAATGTACAGAAATCACATCCAAAGCAAACCAGAAATGTCTATTTAAGGTGAAAACTTCTGAGTAGGTGAAAATATCTTGAGCAATTTAAGGGGGAAAACATCTTGAGCAAAATGAAAGTCAAATAAAGTTTTGAGTTGGTGAAGAATATGTAAGAAGATCAATTAATATTTTACTAGAGATGTGCTTGTAAATTATTAACATAACATTCACACCTAATTGTGAACAGGTTTTGTTTGTTTGTTTTTTTTAACATGGAACTCTGGTCAATGTTATATGGCAGTCTGGATGGCAGGGGAGTTCAGAGGGAGAATGGATACATGTATGTATATACACAGGTGAGTCCCTTTACTATTCACTGGAAACTATCACATCATTGTTTGCTAATCAGCTATATCCTAATACAAAATAAAAAGTTTTCTTTTTAAGTATTGATCTTTGAACATAATGAGATTTGTACACACATCAGAATAACAGGCAGTCCTACAGGATTGCTAGCACACACTCTGAAGACATGGTTACTGTTATCAGTCAACGACAATAATTTTGTTTTGAGTAATTTTCCTCTTGATTTTTTTCAGTGTGAACAAAAAAAACTAAAAAAAATGATAAGTATTTAAAAATAGTTTGACTTTTTAAAAGTCATAGGAATATTTGGCATAGGAAACAGGTAAGCCATAGTATTTTCTCTTTCTTAAAGGGCTACCAAACATATACCCTTATTTTATTTCCTTGGGACTTCCCAGGTGGCTCAGACAGTAAAGCGTCTGTCTACAATGTGGGAGACCCAGGTTCGATCCCTGGGTCGGGAAGATCCCCTGGAGAAGGGAATGCAATCCACTCCAGTACTCTTGCCTGGAGAATCCCATGGACTTCTCTGTCTATGGGGTTGCAAAGAGTCGGACACGACTGAGCGATTTCACTCATTTATTTCCTTGAGAACCTAACATATTCTATTTGTTTTACAACTCTTTGAAGCATATTTACTTAGGAAAGGTATTTTTTCATACATTTCATTTTGCTGGATGATTTTCTTTCAATTCATATTATCAGAGTTGATTCTAGTTTAATCTTTTAAGAGCCAATTTCTATTTTACCCTTAGTCTGAATTATTTGTTCTCTTCTCGGTATCGTCTACATTATTTGATGGTAACATACCATATTTTATCTTTACTAACTGGTTACCAAATGCATATTTACCCAAAGATTTAACAATCACCTAATTTATCCAAAAATACTAATAGCAAATGTGCCATTCTATTGCTGTTTTAGAGGTTATTTAATTAATTACATTTTCAAGTCTAGAATGTGTAGTTTTTAAAAAGATAAATCAGTACTAAAATTTTTTAACTCACTTGCATTACAGTTGTGTTAAAGAAAAAAAAAATTACTGATGTATACAAGGTACAAATATCTTTTATTTTTTTCTATTCCAGTTCATGGCAGTATACACAACGATTTGCCATTCCTTTTTAACATAAGAGTCATTTTGTTTTTTCACATTCTTGGGAATTCCAATCAGCTTAATTGTTTGACAGAATTTTCCTGCCTTTTCTCAGAAGGTGTAAATTTTTCAAGTGCCAGCACATATACTAGAATATTTCCCAGGAGTGTCAGCTAATTGCAATTTGGTTTACTGGGACTTTTGTTTGAGGGCCTTTTTTTTTTTTTTCATTTTATACCAATATGCTCTACATTTGAAACGCAGGACTTAAAACCAATGCCTTCCAAGAAAAAAAAAGAAAAAAAAAAAAAAACTAATAGCTATACTCTGTAAAATTACTTTGCCATGATAGCTACATACATAAAGCTGAATTGCATTCATTTTTCACTGACATTAGTTGGTACTTTTGCTAAAATTAAAGTAGTTTTTACTTCTTGTAACAAATCTAGAGTATTAAAAATGAGGCTTATGCCTCATTCTGAAAATACAGATGGTTTTTTTCTCAAGCAAATGTGTTGCTTTGCTATTGAACAATTTACATTATGGACCCTCATTTTGTCTTCCATCCCATCTAATATTATCTCCCTAGAATACACTTCAAAAGGATATAATTCATAAAACTTCATAGAAAAGAATCATATTTTCTCATGTCAAATATTTGTATTCCAGAATATAATTGTTATTTCAACAGCAAAAATGCTCTACAGTATAGTTTTTTAGTAAAGCACTTCCTGAAGACCAATAAAATCAAGCACATTATGTATGCACTCAGTATATTTAAAGATGGTCTATAAATATCTGTGATGAGAAGACAAACTTATTTGATGATGTTAGGCATATACTCATTTAGCACTGAAAAAAAGAATAAATCCATTAACATGGTTGAATTACTAAATGCACTTTCCAATTCTTACCTCATTTTTGTCACCCTCATAAACCACTTATTACACTCTGAATTCTGTGACCTTCAGCTTCTATAATTCACACATCTGACTTGAAATTAAATGATTATTGATACACATTTTCTATATTCTCAACACTTTTGAACTAATTTTAAAATGGATACGAATTGATATGCAGGTTGTCATATGTTGTCGAAAAACTTGAACTCTAGTTTCATACTCAACAGCCTCTATCAAAGAGACAATGATTCTTTTAAATAAGTCACTATGTCACCATCAATTACAAGTATGCAATCAATTATGTTAAATGCTTTTTATCTCTAGAATGGCTTGATGAAATTTAACTCCATTTAAACAGCAACAACCCTTTAGATTGAGCAGGTTAGGCCAAGTGATTTGAATATTTAGTTGTGAAGGGATTGTGGTAGGCTCTATTTTTAGCTACCACTTATACTAGCGCATCTCCTGCAGTGCTCCTGCACATGGGAGGATTATACATATGTGTTCTCCTGGCTCCATGACTTCTTTAGTCCCATGAAATGACAAACCTGACATACACTACTTCTGAGAAGGAGCTTAAAAGCCAGCATGCCACGCCTGTCATATCTGTTCCAGATAGAGGCTATTTCTTCAACCTGGTACCCAGAATTAAGACAGTATAGAGCTGAGCAACAGACATGTGTTTCAAAAGCCAATCTTGGTTGAGAAAGGGGCCATAAATGGAAGTATGGTAAATCAAATCCATTTTGTCCTTTGTGTTATTCTGTTAATATTTTCTTCATTAATTATGATATATATTCTATTTATTTGGAAACATGAGTGAATATTAAGCAAAGTTTATGGGAAAAAGTTAAGATAAGGATTTTGTTGGTACAATGGAAATGCTACACAAATGCTAATTTAAGAAGTGATCCCTGTGACATTTCTCTGTTCCTAGAAACATCAAAAGTAGAAAATTCAGAAACATTTACCCTTAATAAGTAAATTTAGCAGATTCATATGCCAAGTGAAAACAATAAATATGAATATCATTCTCAAATCATGGCATAAGCAATTTAGCTACTTACAGTGTCAATTACTGAACCTCAATTAGTTCACCCTGTCTGGAATTTCAGCAAAATTAGTAGAATTGCTACTTACTCACCAACAGCAAGTAAGCACTCTACATAACCTAAATATTAGTTCTTGGAGCTTGTGTTTGAGAAACAACTCAGCTACTTTCTCCAATTACTGAAATTTTCACCTTGACTTGATTTGTGTTACACTGGAAAAAATAATTTTGCTTGACTTTAGAAGATAAGGTAATACTTATTATCAAAATGGGATTTTTTTTATTGGGTGGTAAAATTATTTAAAACTGTGAAACAAAGGATATGATAGGGATAAATGGAAAATAGTTGACCGTTATTCAATTTCTTAACCATAAATTTGACATTTTTGTAAACTGACTTTTTCCAAGATTCTGGAGCTCCGCTTAGTACTATGAAAAGTTAGTAACTGAACACACAATTTCTAAAATAACTACCAAAAAATTGTTTAAAACCTAGACTTTGATGTAACTGAATAACTTTATTCCCTGTTTTTCATCAGTGTTTGTCCCTGAGGTTAACTTAACACAGATTTAGAAATAATAAACTATTGAAAATCTAAAATTTAATTGAATTAAGGAATTCAAATAAAATTTTAATCCAAGACAGAGAACTCTTAGTATCATGTAGCTTTAACATTGAATACACCATGCTTATCTTTGGGTTTAATTAGGTAGAGAAAAAAGACATAAATGAATTAAATCTTCTTATTTGCATATTTTGGGAAGAAAAAGCAAAACCAAAAACTTAATATTGATAAAGGCAGGTCTGGGAATCACATGTTTACCTACACAAATAAATACTTTCTGAGCCAGAATATCTCGTAAAAATTCTCAGGAAAAAATAATAACATTTTTTATGTGTATATTTTGCAAAATTAAAGGAGTAGCTAGAATATTTCATTCCAAAATGCAAAGCCATATGGACTTCATGCTTTATTCTAACTAATGGTCTTTTAACATGGAAGGTCATTTTCAACTTTTAAGAACAAATTTAAAAATACCATTTGTAATATAAATATGACAAACATAATTTCCCTAGGTCATCTGCAAGCTTTTCCATCAGAGGCACAGAAATCAAATTTCTTTTCTCTCAGAAATTCTTGAAGTGCCAAAACTTTTCAGCTATATTTAGATGGTCCAACTGTAGTTCTATCTGCTCTATGTCTTATAGCTCAAATTCTGGGTTAGAACCTCTATAGTTGCTGGCCTATCAATGACCTGTTACAACCCTGGGTCTTGTTGGTCCAGACTTTTTTTTTTTTTAATGGCATAGATATACAATATTCTCTGATTTTTAAGAGGCCAAAAAGATATTCTCTTGAAGACTCTGAACATACTGTCCCATGAGCATATGCTATGATTTTTTTCCCTTGTAATTTTTCAAGCCAAATTGTGTTGTCTCCACCTAATGTTGCAAAAACATTGGGTGAAAGCCCAAAGTGATTCTAAGGCTCTGGTATGGTTCTGTGTAACCTGGCATCTTTCCTGGAAGTTAACTTTGTTAGGCAGCTATTTCAATAAACAAAGTGAGTAATAGAAAAGACACCTGACCAGATGAAATGCACTACTTGCATTTTCTCTACAACCCTGTAAGGGACTGCTGCTGCTGCTGCTGCTTCTACCGTCACTTCAGTGGTGTCCAACTCTGTGCGACCCCATAGATGGCAGCCCATCAGGCTCCCTGATCCCTGGGATTCTCCAGGTAAGAACACTGGAGGGTAAGGAACTGCTGCTGCTGCTGCTAAGTCGCTTCAGTCATGTACAACTCTGTACGACCTCATAGTTGGCAGCCCACCAGGCTCCCCTGTTCTGGGATTCACCAGGCAAGAACACTGGAGTGGGTTGCCATTTCCTTCTCCAATGCATGAAAGTGAAAAGTGAAAGTGAAGTCGCTCAGTCATGTCCGACTCTTCGCGACCCCATGGACTGCAGCCTACCAGGCTCCTCTGTCCATGGGATTCTCCAGGCAAGAGTACTGGAGTGGGTTGCCATTGCCTTTTCCAGTATAAGGAAAATACTACTTGTTAATTAGAAGCTGACACCATGAACTGGGGCTTTACAACCTTTACAAAGGCCTTTTATACTGGCTGAATTTTACTTTCAATTATACTTTTTTTTCCATAGAAATCAGGTCATTGAATTTTATTTGTAGACATATTACTTGGATCAATTAGCTACTACTCTGTAACAAACTAATCCAAAGTTTAGTGGCTTGAAATGATAATCATTGATTTTACAATCAGGAATCTAGGCTTCTCTTAGATATTCTTGAACGGTGATATGACCACAAGTCCTCAGGTGAGGCAGTACATTGGGCAGCAAGAGTATTTTGGGATACCAGGCACACACCCACCTGGCTATCCATAATTTAGTAACGCCTGCAGCAAGCTCAGGCTATGGTGCAAGTTCCTTGACTCTAGCATCATATGACTCAGAAAATTCAATAAGAAATTACGGTATCATGCTTCTGTGGAGTTTGTGGCAGATTATAATAAAAGCCTCATAACAACGACCCAAGGGTTGTGGAGGAAGGCTTTGTCACCTTCAGTAAAGATATTCTCACCAACTAAAAGTAATTCCTGGCCTATTACTGGGTCAGAAAAAGGACTAAGCCCCTGATCACAGGACATCAAGTGGCGATTTGACTTTAGCTTCCCAAGATGAGCTGAGTATTGTAAAATCCACTGAGTAATAATCTTGGGCAACAATTCATGAATGGAAATGCTACATTTAGAATTTGTCCAATCAGGTCCATAGGGCCTAAGTAAATTAGATTAAAAATACACGGCTCAAAACCCCATGATATCTGTCACTGTCGGGCTAGTGCTTCTCCTGAGCTTGCAACTATGGCCTCATGGAAGTTCTTAAACGCCAGCTGATGAAGGACGAAAACACTCAAGCCTGATTCCTGAATAGGCCACTTCAGTACATTGTTGGACATCAAAGAGATGGACTGCAGATGCACCGCAGCCCTACCCTTGGGTGGCCCTGTAGGCCAGTGGTGGGGAGAAAGCTTCCCATGGGGAGAAATATAAGAAGTGAACTTGTTTGGTTAACTCTGTAGAGAGCAGGGTAGCCTGAGGTAAGCACACAGACTGATTTATAGAAAGTAAAGAATGGTTCTGCTTGCCAGCCAGAGGCCTGACAGGAAACAGTCTGGAAGATTGAAGATAAAGAAGTCAGTGGACTTATGGGAGTGGGCACAGGCGGTGAAGATCACTGGTTTCAACTTAATGTCGACCACAGAGTAAGTGTACCCGTTGACTTAATCAGCTGAAGTCCTCTAACTCTATCTTTGGATTTCCCTGGTGGTTCAGAGGATCAAGAATCTGCCTGCAATGCGGGGAATCTGGTTTTGTTCCCTGGGTTGGGAAGATCCCCTGAAGAAGGGAATGGCAACCCACTCCAGGATTCTTGCCTGAATAATCTCAGAGACAGAGGATCCTGAAGGACCACGGTCCATGGGGTCTCAGAGTCAGACGTGACTGAGCAACCAACACTTTCACACAACCTCTGTCTTTAGCCACTTAGAGCTTGTATAATACACCCATGAAAGGAGGGGCCACAGTAGCAAAGATTGAGACTCCACACAGACCCGAACCTATGACTCCCTCTCACCAAAGCTGACATAATGCCTATCACTGCTCATCAGCTCAGGCTTCTAGCAGCAAAAGCGCAACTGAACCCTTCAAAGAGACTACCCAGGCACTGATAGCAAACTGACTATATCAGAGCCCTTCCTTTGAAAGTGGATCCTTAAGATCCACTGTTCTTACTAAACAACATGCTATTTGGAAGCAATCAACCTAATAAAAGAATGAATGACTTCATAAAATCTTAGTTAAGGTGGTAGTTGGGGATAAGACCCTGTTTGGTTAGGGTGTTGTATTCTAAGATGTGGTACATACACATTGAATCAACATCTGATACATGATATAGTGTCCATAATAGTCAGAATGTATGAGTCTAAGGATCAAGAGATAGAAGCAGGAGCAGCTCCTGTAGAAACCCATTTGCAGCACTGATGCTTTTGACTTTTGCAACTTGGCTTGGCTAGATGAAAAAAATCTTTTTCTTGGGATGGAAGATGAGTTTGTTTTTGGCATGGAATAGTAATGGAATCACTAAACTTAAAGCTATAATCACTGCTATTTAAGTAGGGCTATTCAAGCGGGGGACCAACAGGCACACAAAATAGCTGCTATACTCATCAGGATAATTGGCCCTATTATGATGAGAAGGTGAAGTTGCTTCTGTACAATGGGAGTCAGAGAAATGATTCAGGAACTCAGGGAATTCATTGAGGTATATATTGGTGCTTCTGTGCCTGGTGAGAGCAGTGAACTGTCCATTGCAGCAAACAAAGCCTGGACATGTCAAAAAATTAAGAGCTCAAATCTGTCAGGTCTCAAGGTGAGGAACACCTAGAATGAGTGGCAGAAGAGGCAGATGATGAACATCAAATATGGCCTCAGGCACAGCAACAGTAGAGGAGTGTAACTTATTCTACAACAACTTTTTCATTAGCTCTTGCTTACAGACTGAAGCCAGCCACCATCTTGGTTAACTTGAGGTCCAAGTCACTTTGAGTATTTTAAGAGGGGAATTGCATCACATACTTCTTGCGTCCTGTCTCACATCCTCTTGGCTTTATCTGAGACACCAGCTGCAGCTGCTGTAAACAGTTCTGTGAGGGCTTCAAGTCCCTTTGTCCTGACTGCATCTTACCTCAAGCACATACCATGTATCTTTCCCTTTCTGCCACAGATATTTTCTAGGATATGGAGTAGGACCCAAGAGAGAGTCCTACCAAGAAAGAGTCTTCTTGGTACACAGATATAAACATTCAGTCTAAAAGTCAAAACAGTTTAAAGAACTATTCCATCCTAATCCAAAGGGATGAAAAGCTGATGAACAAATGCACCATCCTGTTAACCCTTGGCTGAAAATTCTGACACATATTCTAGCCACTGTGACCAACTCAGTAATGTCCCTTGTAGTGCCTTTTCATCCTACTCTGTTTCACTCTTGCTAGTTTTGAATTCCGAAGAAGGAAATGGCAACCCACTCCGGTGTTCTTGCCTGGAGAATCCCAGGGACGGGGGAGCCTGGTGGGCTGCCGTCTATGGGGTCGCACAGTCGGACACGACTGAAGTGACTTAGCAGCAGCAGCAGCAGCAGCAGCAGCAGCAGTTTTGAATTCTGGCTTTCTGGGATTATCTCCTAAATAAACTAGTTGCAACTCAGTTCCTAATCTCTAATTTTGCTTTGATGGGGGCCCAGCCTTAACCAGACGGCATAGATGGCTAAACTGTTTGCTTAAAGAGAATTCCAACCTAGTTTCCTATGAAAGGAATGGACCATTCCTCCACTGAGATACAGCTGTCACTGTCATAAAATTTAGCATAAACAAATACACCATCAAATGCCCTGCTATAAAATGTAACATCTAGCAATTATATACTAAAGGATTTAAGGTGACATCATTCATTACAGTATTGAGTGATTCTCCTGGTTGGATGGGAATTTAGTGTCAAGTAGCTATAAAAGCTGCCAAAGGCAAATGTTTTTGAAACAAACATTAGCAACTTATGACAACAACCTGGAGCATCCTTGACCGTAACTACTATTTCTCTATTATGGAACCATTAGAAACCGATATCGGTTGTATCCAAGATAATTAGGAAAATAATTTACTTGAAATTTTATACTCATGGATGGAAGAGACTGGGGCATAATCATTATCATTTTTACTTTCTTTGTAAAGCTTTATTGTTGTTTTTCACAACCTATTACTAAATAGAGACAGAGGAGGGGTAGGGAATTTAGTAATCAATCTTCTCAGGGAAAATAAGCAATGTTCTTCCATGAGTCAAATTAAATATTTTGAGGAAGAAACATTTTAAGTGGCAAAAGTAGGTATTATCAAGGGTAATATCAAGTATGCAATCACAGAGTGAAAATCTTACCAAGAATTTAAAAATAAATTCCACAGTCTTACTTTAAAAATAGGCATTTACACGTTTTTGTTTTTTTGGAAAGGATAATATGCATTTGATATTATGATTCTCCCAGGTTAGTGCAATGGCATTTTGTTACCTGACTTTTACTAAATTATAAGGTGGTTTAAAGATGTAGGCAAATATCTGGTAAAAATTGAGTATTAACTATTAAATATCATCCCTGAGAATTCAGGATTGAATTTCAACTTTACTCCTGGGGTAATTTTAACTCATTATTTCCTATACTCTTCAAAGACTGGGATCTATATAAATATCCACTTTATTGATCAGGAGTCTCATTGCATACAATGAGGCATTCTACAGTTATTAGAAACTTAGAACATACCCTGAAGTTGCAAAGATAATCTCGTTGCTTCTGATTAAGAATGTGTTAATGCAGTGTTGCTCAAGAACCATCAAAGTTTCTTAAATTACATTTTAACTATATTATTTTTTATTTAAAAAGTGTAGCATGAGCTGAGTATTTGTCATTTAATTTGTAAATTCATGAAGAAAGATGACTTCATATGTCTCTGAGTCATTAACAATTAATCAGGTTTATTCAATATAACAATCGAATGACTGGGAAGAAATGTTGAATTTTATGAAGCCCTACACATTTCTCTCCTTTGACGCTGTAAATTATGTTATTTCAAACTCAGTGAGTGGTAACTTAAAAAAAATTCATGTTTGGATCCAAAAGAGGGATTACAGTATCTCACATACATTCTTATTTAAGCAATACAGTATATATTTAGATTCAATAAATCTTCCTAATATTTGACTACATATTTATTTTCTAACAGAAATGAGTGTTGATAAAATTCATCAGTCAATAACAGCCAAGAGTAACTTCCTTACATAAGTCATGGAAAATACACTTTCATGTTCAGGATAAAAAAATCACACAAGTATGTTTGACTCCCCTGAACCCTCCATTCCATGACAGGACAGAGAAAGGACTGCCGTGAGATGAATGGCATGTGGGCCATGGTATTTCAGGTTTGTGTTTTAATTATTCCATAAAGCGAGCCCTCCACTGAGCGCCTCGCCAGAGCACCCAGCCAAATCGAATCAGCGAAGCTAGTGCTGAAACGCCAACTCGCCACCAGATGGCAGCAATGCTTCTATGAATAATGCAGCGTTCTGTGCACTCCACCTAAGACTCTCTGTTAATAATAGAACAATCCTTACTTTAGTAAAAGACTTGTTCGCAATGAGGCCAGCCATTTTTTTTTCATGTCACTAGTTATATTTTGTGGGATCTATTTTTTTTCTAGAATTACGGCCCCCCAAAATATTTATTTTCTTACACATTAAACATTAAATTGCTGTCGAATTTCATTTGATGTCGTGGTAGAAAATGCCTGTGGCTTGAAACAAATATTTTCTTTTCTGATGGACAAATAACATCTGTGGTTGTAAATGTTCCAGTGTAGCTGTCAAAAGAGAAGGGTTTCACATAATTTCCTGCCACGCTCATCAGTACAACCTACACATAAAAAGAGCGTACTTGAAACCACCCTTTGCATGATTTGATTTAAAATCTATCACAGATCTCAAATACCAGAAACTTGTATTCTACATGGTCATGGGTGTGAGAAAAACGAAGCATTGTTACAATTCAAGTTTTTAAAAATCCCCCCGAATTATCAAGGTCTATATTACTTGGGAAAAGAATCCTCAATATCAGTGTTTCTTTCCCTTTTTGAGCTGTTTGCACCATTTGTTAATTTTCCCACTGTAAATTTTTTTGGTTTGCACATGTTCACCAAGGAAGTCAGACTTAGAATTTCTCCTAGTGCTGGAAATAAAATGTTAGGCAAACTGGTGGGATGAAGGCCAAGGATGAAGGCCAAGCTTTCTACTAAAAAAGAAATTCATCTAAACCTTCCTTAAAAGTGAATGCACCTTCCTTGGTCAAATCACCGCATACTGACTGTTATCTGAAAACAGTTTAAACAGCTTCCTTCCTGATTCCTCCCAGGCATCAAGCATTTCATTTCATCCTTTCACTTAGGTCATCTCTCAATATCCTGTTTTGTTAAGATAAAAGAGCAGCCTCCTCTCTTCTTTAAATACTGAGAATCTTTAACTGTCCTGGAGTGTTCATAGCTCTGCTTTTGAATATTTGTTTTCTACTAAATTTTTAGTAGCTTATTTACCTCGTATATTAAGAGACTGCATAGATTCTACAAGTGGCTTCTCCAGTTCTGTATGAACACTGGCATTTTCTTTTCATTTTTAACCTTGGTTATTTTTTGTCCTTGTGTATATTTCAAACCTTTGTTTATGGATGCTTGCTTTGATATTTTCTTATACTGCTTTGAATACTGCTCTGAGGTTTGAGAGTTCTGCTCACCACTGCCCAGATTTTTCTCCTGCTCAGTGGCTTATGGTATATAAATGCTGTGAATATATATTCTCTTGCCTTCAGATCCAGCCTCATTATCTTGTTTCTAAAAATTGAATGACATCAACTATTTATCTGCCAGTGATCCTACACTATCCAAAAGAACTCAATTTTATTTCACCCTGTGTCATCCTTATGGACAAGCTAAAAAATATGCTATCATCTACTGACCCCATCTATTATGTACCAACTTTAGGACTCCTTCTTCTGGAAGAAGTCTGCTTGCTATTTAAAAAAAAAATCATATTCATCATGAAATAAATATGGCTTCTCTCCTTTAAAGTACAAAATAAAAACTTTGAAACAGACAAAAAGGGAATCAGTTCCTTTGAATGTTGTCTTGCTAGGATCAATGTAATCTTTTGTACTTAACAAGGCGAAAATTACAAGTGGCAAAACAGTAACGCTTGATGATTCTGCTTTGATACCATGAAATCCCTCATTGGCAGTGGTGGCTTTTGCTCAGGTGGGTGTCATGGAGTCCTAGGTTTGATTCCACGTAACTCAGCTAGCCACACTCTCGTTCTGTGATCATGGGGAACTGCATTTTAGCCCGGGTAAGGCTCAGTGACCAACACACTAGCTGGACCAAAACATCAAGAAACAGAGCCCGTTTCATAAGAGGAGGGGATGTAAATCATGATGTCAACAAGTGAAGAACAGCACGTTGCATTTAGCTTGGTGTCAAACTAAACTCTGGAATCTATTCCAAATGGACAACTCTTATCTTTGAGCAGATGGAGCCAGCCCTTTAGGTAACACACACCTATCCTTTTGCTAAAACATTAGAAGTATAAGAAGCCACACTGACATTTTTTTTTTTTAATTTTGACTAATTTGATTTTATTTTGGAACCTTAAAATCTTGGTTCTCTTGGTTATTTTGGGACTGAAAGTTACTAGTGTGGCTATTGTCGATCGTTACTCTCAGCCAGTAGCATTCTACTCTGATGATAGTTTAAAAACAAATGAAGAAAGTGTGATAGCATTGTACCCTCTGATACCATAACAAAGAAGCTGTGCAAATGAGTCCATATCTTAGACTACCAAGCCTCATGGCATAACCAATCAACATAAGCTTCCTATTACTTTCTTTGATGACACACTCACACTATTAGTATTTTAACTCTATACTTTAGATTATACCTGTTTTTTTTCCAGACATATTTATTATTTCTGAAAAGATGAATCAGAAAAAAAAAAAGACATTGGTTCCCAAGTAACATGGACTGAACAAATAGGGATTTGCATATATGCATATATGAGGGATTTATTTGCCATCCATGGACTTGTTTCTATTTCTTTTTTCCCCAGTCAGGTTGTTAACTTACTCTTTGAGTCTCACCTTGAGGTCTTGCAATCTTTATTTCCTGCCTTCAGACTCCTCTGCAGTGAAATTTATACACCTCTATATGCTAATATTCTTAAATCAAGTCCCCAATTATGAAAAATTATCTCATTGCATTCATCAAAATTTTTCTGTGCAATCCCACTGGTAAAAATGAAGTCAAAATCATAAAAATAATTCTCTCTTCCCCTTCAATCAGGGAAAAAAAAATGTCCTGGTATCTATCAGGAGAATAAAAAGATTTCCTATTGTCTCTTATTTGGGGGCATAGTGGCACTTGTTTCTAAGTTCCCTTTTGCAAGATGCTCTTAGTAACTTGGTAGGGGCTTTTCAGGCAAAATGTTTTTCTTAAAGTGTTAACTGGGATATGACATTAATTAAATTACTTGCATTGATTAAATATTACATAAATTATTATAGTTGTTTATAGACTAGGATACTAAAAATAATTTCAGTTTGAGATCACATATTCTTAGATAACGAATGAAGAGGTTTTCAGTGGTACATTTCACCTTCTCTTGGTTAAGTTCACAAGGCAGTACAGGGAATACATGTGGAGCAGAGACCCTGAATTGTATTTCATAGAGACCTACCTCTCCTACCCATATTCTTCCCAAATCCACATCTGGAACTGTTCTCAATGCACTGTGAGATGATGTGGTTAGATGATGAATACAACCCAGTCTTATTTATATTAAAATCAATCTTCTGAAGTTGCTTTCAAATACAGGACTGCTTCATTTTAACCTTAACACAGACAGGAGGCAGGTGAGTTAAAGTTTATCTCTCATTTCTTTGGTGTGACAAGCTGTAAGCTGGAGGAGGGATCCTACCCTGGGTTCTACTTAAAGCTACAACTGCATCGCCAAAACTGGAACACACGTCCCTAGACTCCTGTGTTCTCTCCCCTGCAACTTCTGAATGATAGATGAATATCTAATAGGTAGATAAAATGATTGGGGACAAGCAAGAAGGGGGAAAAAAAAAGAAACTGTATGAGACATTAAGGCTGCTCTTACTCTGGTTTATTTTTAATGCCATGCCTTTTAAGATACTGCGAGTAATTCTCTAAAGTGAAACCAGCTTTACTCGAAATCTAATGCATATATGAATGTGAAGAATCATCCTTTTGCATTTAGTCTAACTACAAGCATTGAAAAATGAAAGAGAAAATTGGTAAAAGCTCAGATTTATTTTAAACCATCAGTTTTAACAGAAGGAAATGGATAAAAGCAAAATACCAGTGTTTTCCTTTTGGCTTAAAATGACATTTTCCAAGATGTTATTAAATTATCTTTGCATTAATAAACTTAAGTAGTACTTAAAGATTTTAAGCTAAGACATATTCAGATCAGGAAGACCAATCAAATTATGTTTAAATGTAAAGCATATCCATGGACAATATTACATGAATATGTTGAATATACATTATAGCCAGAAGACTCCATCCAAAGTCACAAAAGAAATACAACTAATGATAAATCTATTCCAAGATTTACTTCTAGGGACAGAACCTGCTCCCTTGAGATATTTTTATACATTAAAAAAAGAATCTCAGATCCAAGAAATTTGGTCATGATTTTTGTTGAGGTAATAAACTGGTAGTGAGAAGGGGTGGAAACAGACTTTCATCTTGAGTCATTTAATTTTTTCTGCCTTAAAAGCAGGCAATTGATAAAGTTTTAATTGGTCATAATTCATTGAGTAAAAATATCTTATTAAAACATTTAATGCATGTTTATGGGTACATTTATTTTTAATTTTATTCGAAAGGAAACTCAGAAAAACTGAGACCTAGTCACTTCTAGCTCCAAGAAAAGGTTTAATTATTTCAAATGAGTAATCACCTACTGCTGTAATGAAAAGGACCAAGAAAACAGATAGTATATTTCCCATTCTTTACCCGCATTTTAAAAAGTGACTGGAGTTGACACTCAGAAATCATCTTGGAGTGCAGAGCCTATAATAGTGTACACAATTTCTTAAAAAAAATATGACAGTGAATTTTGTGTTTTTATTAAAAATTCAATTTTAGCCGTAATAGTAACCATAGCATTGGTTAAAAGGTATATCCAGTCTTATGGTTTACAAAAGCAGTATAGGATATAGTCTCTACCTTTGTATATTCTTTGGGGAGGCAAAATTGATTTACATGACAGTATTAAAGAATATTCTAGTACTGAATTAAAAGGCATGGGATTAATTACAGTGCTTGGGACTATCATATATTTAACAAGGGGGCAGCTCCTTAGAGGTTGGGAATGTTTAGAGGTCTATTATCTATTTATTTGAGAGCCATATTGTGAACTCCTTTGCCCCAGACTTTTAAAAACCTTTAGCTCAGAGAGTTTTATGTTCAAAAGAAGGAAGGAAATCTGAGTGAAAATTTTCCTTCTACTTTGAAACAAGAAGATATCAGAAGTTTAAAAATTACTTATTGTTATAAATTGTTTTGCAACCATTTTCTCAACTGAATGTCCTGTGAAAAAGCTTTGTAAATGCTTGATGTACCCGTGAGGAAAGAGAAGAAGGTGAAGAAGCACCGCTCATGTTACAGATGCCGCCTGACAACACTGCCATCCTTTCACATGGTTTTATTTAGTTATTACAACTCCCTCTCTGTAAATGACATTTAGGATTATTTAAGATTATGTTGTAATCCTTTTAATCCTCAGTGCTTTAAATTTCAGGCTAAATACCAAAGAGCAAACTAGCACTTAGCAGGAATGTTTAAAACATGTGATTTGAACATAAATCTTTTTATTCATTCTTTCCCTGATGAAGACCTAGTGTTGCTCTTAACTAAGAAAACTTGTACCACAGTTCATTTCAAATCATTCAGTTGCTAATGCTTTCTCAAGCTACATCAGACTTGCGACAGTCCTTGACAATTATGTTAAACGAAGAATTGAACAAAAGTTAGCAGCAATGAACATTTACTACTTTAGTTTAGAATATGTATGACTTTATTTTTTTTAATAAGTGCAATACGTCTTTCAGTGTTAGTGTGTGTGAAGAACAAGTGTATTGGAAGAATCACTCTATTTCCTAATGACAAGCTATTAGATGTGGATTTACACATTGACATATATATCATATATTCATACATCTATATGCAATTATACTTTTAAAATACATTATGATTTGTCTAGGTATGCTTTATAATAGAAGTTGGTAATAATTTTAAAAAATGTTATTTATTATTAAGGTCAATTAGGAAAAACTGTTCTACTATAAAACAGGCAGATGTTCTTGAACTCAGCCAGTGAACATCATTCTGATTTACTAAAGTAGCTGAATAAAAAAATCTAATTAATTAATGCTGTCACAGTTATACTATCATGTACCAATCAAATAAGAATGAATCTATATCAAGAGTTTTTAATAAGACTATGAAAAAAATCTTACTTTTAATACAAAGAAGGAAATGAACAACTCAAATGTCCAAATGACATATACGAAGGAAGCAGATGAAATCCTCCCATTCTTTGTGTCACAAATGTTTGCTTTTGAGTCTTTCAAGCATATCTTAGGCATGTGACTTTTTGTTTGCTTTCCTCTTCATTTTAAGTTCATCTTCTCTAGAGACATCGTAATTATGTGGCATATAATTGCTAATCCATCAACTTTTTCACGACAGATTTCAAATTTTAAATTATTTCTAATTTTGCTCTTCTTTGATTTTTCTTGAACCAAAAATCTCAATCGTCATTAGATATCTGTAATCTATAATTCATAGACTGAGATTGAACACCATGCCTAATTCAAACTTGGAATTCTAAAGCTATTTCTGATGTAGCATATCAGCTAAAGCTGTGATGGTCTTTTTCAGTCAGGAAGAAATGCTTCATTATTCTGTAGGTAATGAAACCCTTGTACACACACACTCACATACCCAACAATACCTTAGTACCATGTTTTTGAGCTATAATCATGTTTATTCTGATCATTTGAGAGTTATACGAGCTAATGTACCTAATCAAATATTGATGCAAGTCATCTAGATTTAGCTCTCTGGCAAATCCTTTCTGATGTTTTTTCATTAACAACTATAAAAGCTATTTATATTGTTCCTTTCAAAAGACTTACTTTCATGGGTTGCCACTATGGATAGGAATTAGTAAATTTTACCTAAGCTTATGTGTTTAGGTGATGAAAAGATTTCAGCATGACAAGAAAACCACATGATTCACCCTAAAAAGAATGAAGCAGGAAATGAAATCTTAATCTTTCTTTAGTTTTATTATTCGCAACATCCTTATCATTACTTCTTGTTTTTCTAAACTAAAGGGTACAAGACAAAAACTGGTACCTAGATGCAAGAAAACTGAAGTCCCATGAGCTACTCAGGTACCTTACAAACAAAACTAGCTCGTAAGATTTTCACCTCTGGAAAACTAATAAAATTATAATAGTTTTAATATTTTGGGAAGTATCTACATTCAGAAATATGAAAAATGAGTAAAATATTATAACAGAGGTAGCTAGTCACACTCAGAAAGGTTAGGATGATGCATATTATCAATATAGGTGGTTTAAATATATATCTATACATATTACATTCATAGCTATGTAAAATTATACTTGAATATTTTTCTTCTATATTCACAGCCTGTACACATCATTCATATTTGAGCATCATCCTCATTTGTGATCTAATTTAACTATAAGGTTAACAGAAGAAACCGAAAAAGTCTTCCTTAATTCAACTCTGAGGGTTTGTTTCTATTATCCAGGAATTATGTCAATATCAAATTTTAACATCTTTATTTTACAACATTGGTAATTAGGATGCTAAACTAACAACACATAATAAAACTAAACCTCTTAATTCACCTTATCCATTTCAGAACTAGCCATACTAATTATCCATGTTTTCATAGAGGCTACGATTATAACACCAAATTTTCTTATTTATAGCAGAATTTAAAAAGCAAGAAATTAGGAGACAGAATATACCACTGATCTACAATTCCTCACTTTAAAGCACAATTTAATTTTGCTTCTTGATTCTGTAAATTCACCTTCTAATCACTTTTGGTTTTAGTCCTTTGATTTCTTGGCAAATATATTTAGTTTTCTATACTTTATTCTTTTTCTTTTTCTTCTTTCCTTCCTTTTTTCCTTCTTCCTCTTCTTTGGGTTAAAACAAAAACAAAAACTCTACCCTATAAAAATGAACACCTAAACAGAACTCAACTGTAATCAGGAAAAATAAGTTATTCCATAATATGTTGAAAGTGCTTTTTTGTTTTTTTAATTACTATGAGTCCAAATTATTTGGCTAGACCTGATTAGGCATCTGAAAACTGCAAAAACAAACTGAAAATTAGTTCTTCTTCCCAGTGAGAGATCAGATAAGAAATGTCACCTACCTATTCTTCTATGAGACTCTATACATTAATTTTAGTGATGCATTTAAGAATAGAGTTGATTTTTCTTTAAGGGCTAAAATGGTCTCAGAATACATTTAATACAATAATTATAATGATCTAGTTCCTACTAAATGATATAAATTCTAAAACAAACCTATAAAGTTCTGGGTTACTTTGGATATCTAAAAATAAATTAAATGTCGTATAAATATAGAAAAAAGATCAACTCCTGTAAACTGAAGTTATTAATTGCCAAAGGGATTTTAGTAGAATCATACATGAAATATTGTTTTCCCATTTCTTTTCTTTGAAGGATTTCATCTGGTTCTTTCCATTCAAAGCAGCATGATTGAAATTATCAATCAGTTATTTTTTCAAAAAAATTAATTATATAATATGAAAACACTGATTTCTATAACTGTTCAGCTCTCTCCATCCCCCAAGTTACACTGGTAAATATAATTTATTACTGGAAGGCAAGAATGGCAGTGAATGCAAATACTTTACCATAATTAGTGAATCTTAGTTTGTTTATATCTGAAAATCCTACACTAAATCTATGTAAGCCAAGCATTCTAGGTTTGAATCCCAAACAGTTATCAAATACACTGTAAAAGTCAATGACTTTTGGGTATATAATTAATCACCACACAATAAACATTTTGTGTTTAGATAGCAACCAGTCACCAGGGAAAAACAACAAACAATCAAAATTTGACAGGAAGAGAAGCCAGTTTTTCACAATGACCTCTGCACAACTAGTTCAAGCTCATGAAAACATCTTAACAAGGTAGTCTTGTTTTGATTACCCAAGAGAGCTAAGATTTAGAAAGAATAGGAACAATTTGAATGTATGTAACCTTCTTACCTGAAAGACATTCTTTCTGCTTGATTTTTCCTTGGCCCACTCAATATGTGCCCCATACAAATCCACACTTTCTGGTTTGTTCCCAGTTTTCTGTAAACAAAAATAAAATAAGAGAAAAGGCACACAACACTGGTGATGCATGTCAGAAAAAATAAGTTATTGATTTAATGGCTATATATTAATGGCATAAAGGCTTTCTTCTTTCTCCTTTCCAGTTTCAAATAGATATTCTCACACTCATGTTCACTGCAGCATTATTTACAATAGCCAAGACATGGAAACGACGTGTCCGTCAATCTATCAATGGATAAATGCATAAAGAACATGTTTATATATATATGTGTGTACGTATATATAAAATATTGTTGCTTTGTTGTTTAGTGGCTAAGTCATATCTGACTCTTTTGTGATCCTGTGGACTGTAGCCTACCAGGCTCCTCTCCATATGATTTCCCAGGCAAGAATACTGGAGTGGGTTGCTATTTCCTTCTCCAGGGGACCTTCCCCACCCCGAGATCAAACTCAAGTTTGGCAGGTGGATTCATTACCACTGAGCCACCAGGGAAGCCCATGTATAATATATAAATATATGCATATATATATATATGTAAGTCAGGTAGGGGAAGACAAATTCTTCTTGATCTCAGATATATGCAGAGTCTGAAAGTCTAACTCATAGAAACAGGGTGGTTACCATGCACTGGGGTAATGAGAATAAATTTGCTAAAGGGTACAAATTTTCAGTTATAAGATGAATAAGTTCTGGGGATCGAATATACAGCATGGTGACTGTAAATTACTAAGAGAGTAGGTCTTAAAATTTATAACCACACATACACACACACACAGAAAGTTAACTATGTGAGGTGATGAATATTTTTAGCAGCTAATCTTAGTGTGGCAATAATTTCATAATGCACAGGTATATCGAACCACCACACAATACAACTTAAATTTACACAATATTTATTATTTGTCAGTTATATCTCAAGAAAGCTGAAAAAAAGGAAAAAATAACAAATTTAAAAGATCAATTGTATGGCTTTTAAGAATTCACTTTTCTGGGGGCGCCTAAGATGGCGGAGGAATAGGACGGAGAGACCACTTCCTCCCGCACAAATTCATCAAAAGAACATCTCAATGCTGGGTAAATTCTACAGGGCAGCTTCTGAATGCGAGCAGAGGACATAAGACATCCAGAAAAGCAGAACATTGTCTTCAAAAACAGGTAGGAAAAACACAGAAGACGAAAAGAGAAACAAAGGAGGTGGGGAGGGAGCTCCGTCCCGGGAAGGGAGTCCTGTCCCGGGAAAAGAGTTTCAAAAGTAGAGAAGTTTCCAAACGCCGGGAAGCACTCTCACTGCTGAATCTGTGGCGAGTCTTGGAGGCACATGGCAGGGAGGAAAAATGAATGGTGATTGAGACCAGCAGGTTGCGAGCCCGGCGGTGATTCCCCGGCGGAGAGGCAGAGTAGACGCCTGCATCCGCCACTAGCAAGTGGGGGCTGGGCAAGGAGGCGCGGGAGACGCGGGCGGNACAGGGAGGCCTGGCGTGCTGCGATTCATGGGGTCGCAAAGAGTTGGACACAACTGAGCGACTGAACGGAACGGAACGGATACTCATTAAAACAGCAAAATTTTGAGGATCAAAATTATGTTGAGAGATGAGAATGTTGGTCTCTTTCTGGCTCCAATCTAGGCTCACAAATGGTTAAGCAGAATTTATTAGAGTAGGAGAGCACAAAGAGAGTTCAGGCCAAACCTTGGTCAATAATCAAATGTTCCGTAAAGTGCTTTCCACACAGCGATATCCATTGGGAACAACCTCCATCTTTACAGTTTAATGATGATTTCCAGAATGTGGAATTTAATCTTCTTTGTCTCTCTTAATTAGACATTCAGCTAATATTTAACATTCTGTCTTATACTTATCCTATGATTTAATAAATAATTTCTGAATGAATGAAAAGATAATTTTATTTAGTTTCTTTATTATTTCTTTATAATTATCTTTTTTTAATGTGTAATGTTTCTGAATGCTTTAAAAAAGTGACCTCATTCACTGAAAAAGCTAGACATCATAATTTCTTCCCTAATTGGGCTCATCCTATCTGTAATTTGTAGACAGGTAAGTTTCTGAATAAGCTTATGATTGCTATGCATATACTTGGGGCTTCCCTAGTAGCTCAGTTGCTAAAGAATCTGCCTGCAATGCAGGAGATCCTGGTTCAATTCCTGGGTGGGAAAGATACCCTGGAGAAGGAAGAGGCTACCAACTTGTGTTCTTGTGTTTCCCTGGTGGCTCAGACAGTAAAGAATCTGCTTGCAATGTGGGAGATCTAGCTTTGATCCCTGGGTTGGAAAGATCCCCTGGAGAAGGGAACAGCTACCTACTCCAGTATTCTGGCCTGGAAAATTCCATGGACAGATGACCCTGGAGGCTGGAGGGCTACAGTCCACGGGGTTGCAAAGAGTCAGACATAGCTGAGTGACTTTCACTTCACTTCTTCATGCATATACTAAATCTCTTTTAATGTTTGGACTTCCTCAAATAGATGTTAAATCTGATTGAAGAAAACATGCCATATAGCTAGATAGCTATGTATACAGTCTAACCTCCTTAACCTAATCACAGTATTAACAAAAAGATATCTGAGAATATTTGGACAGAGTTCAGACTCTTGATTAAAAACAGACATATTTTGTATTTATGCATTTGTAATTTTATTGTTCATAAGAAAAAAATGGCTCATCATTATGTTTAATTGGTAAACAGATAAGGAGAAATGTTATGTACTTCTTTTCTTTGTTTGTTTTCTTTTTAAAGAAGAAAAAGATCATTTTCTTGTCCAACTTAAAGCAGTTGAGACCAGTATAACAGGTGTGACTGATTTCATCTTTTGGAATGACACTTTTTGGAATGCAAAGGGATAAAGAAAAAACATTAGACTTACATTATTCTCCTTCTGTATAGATCTTGGCCAGAATTAAAAAGAAAATATATTTTAGAAAACAGGAATATAGACCATTGGAAGAAGATAGAAAGCCCAGAAATAAATCCATACACCCATGGGTACCTTATTTTTGACAAAGGAGGCAAGAATATACAATGTGGCAAAGATAGCCTCTTCAATCTGGGAAAACTGGACAGGTACATGTAAAACAATGAAATTAGAACACTTCCTAATACCATACACAAAGCTAAACTAAAAATGGATTAAAGACCTGAATGTAAGACCAGAAACATTAAAGCTCTTAGAAAAAGACATAGGCAGAATCCTCGATGACATAAATCACAACAAGATCCTCTATAATCCACCTCCTAGAGTAATGGAAATAAAAACAAAAGTAGACAAGCGGGACCTGATTAAACTTAAAAAGTTTTTGCATAACAAAGGAAACCATAAGCAAGGTGAAAAGACAACCTTCAGAAAGGGAGAAAATAATAGCAAATGAAACAACTGACAAAGGATTAATTTCCAAAATATACAAGCAGCTCATATAACTCAATGCCAGAAAAACAAACAACCCAATCAAAAAGTGGGATAAAGACCTAAACAAACATTTCTCCAAAGAAGACATCAGATGGCTAACAACCACATGAAAAGATGCTCAACATCACTCATTTTTAGAGAAATGCAAATCAAAACTACAATGAGATATCACCTCACACCGGTAAGAATGGCCATCATCAAAAAGTCTACAAACAATAAATGCTGGAGAGGGTGTGGGGTAAAGGGAACACTCTTGCACTGTTGGTGCTAATGTGAATTGATACAGCCACTAAAGAAGATGGTATGGAAATACCTTTAAAAACTAGAAATAAAACCACCATATGACCCAGCAATCCTACTCCTAGACATATACCCTGAGGAAACCAAAATTGAAAGAGATACATGCATCCCATTGTTTATTAAAGCACTACTTTACAATAGCTAGAACATGGAAGCAACCTAGATGTCTGTTGACAGATGAATGGATAAAGAAGGTGTGGTACATATACACAATGGAATATTACTCAGCCACAAAAAAGGAACACATTTGAGTCAGTTCTGATGAAGTGGATGAACCTAGAACTATTATACAGAGTGGAGTCAGAAAAAGAAAGATGAATATCGTATTCTAATGCATATATACTAGAAAAATGGTACTGAAGAATTTATTTACAGAGCAGGAATGGAGAAACAGACATAGAGAATAGACTTATGGACATAGGGAGAGGAGAGGAGAGCAGAGGGTGAGATGTATGGAAAGCGTAACATGGAAACTTACATTGCCATATGTAAAATAGATAGCCAACAGGAATTTGCTGTATGGCTCAGGAAACTCAAACAGGGGTTCTGAATCAATCTAGAGGGGTGGAATCGGGTGGGAAATGGGAGGGAGGTTCAAATGGGAGTGGATTTGGAGAAGGCAATGGCACCCCACTCCAGTACTCTTGCCTGGAAAATCCCATGGACGGAGGAGCCTGGAAGGCTGCAGTCCATGAGGTCGCTGAGAGTCAGACACGATTGAGCGACTTCACTTTCACTTTTCACTTTCATGCATTGGAGAAGGAAATGGCAACCCACTCCAGTGTTCTTGCCTGCAGAATCCCAGGGACGGGGAGCCTGGTGGGCTGCCGTCTCTGGGGTCGCACAGAGTCGGACATGACTGAAGTGACTTAGCAGTAGCAGCATAGTTGATTCATGTTGAGGTTTGACAGAAAACAACAAAATTCTGTAAAGAAATTATCCTTCAATAAAAAGATAAGACAATAAATGGGGAGGGCGCCTAAGATGGCGGAGGAATAGGATGGGGAGACCACTTTCTCNAGTTGGACACAACTGAGCGACTGAAAGGCAATGGCACCCCACTCCAGTACTCTTGCCTGGAAAATCCCATGGACGGAGGAGCCTGGAAGGCTGCAGTCCATGAGGTCGCTGAGAGTCAGACACAATTGAGCGACTTCACTTTCACTTTTCACTTTCATGCATTGGAGAAGGAAATGGCAACCCACTCCAGTGTTCTTGCCTGCAGAATCCCAGGGACGGGGGAGCCTGGTGGGCTGCCGTCTCTGGGGTCACACAGAGTCGGACATGACTGAAGTGACTTAGCAGTAGCAGCATGGTTGATTCATGTTGAGGTTTGACAGAAAACAACAAAATTCTGTAAAGAAATTATCCTTCAATAAAAAAATAAATTAAAAAGACAATAAATGGGGAGGGCGCCTAAGATGGTGGAGGAATAGGACGGGGAGACCACTTTCTCCCCCACAAATTTATCAAAAGAACATCTCAACACTGAGTAAAATCTACAGGGCAACTTCTGAATGCTGGCAGAGGACATCAGGCATCCAGAAAAGCAGAACATTGTCTTCAAAAACAGGTAGGAAAAATACAAAAGATGAAAAAAGAAACAAAGGAGGTAGGGAAGGAGCTCCGTCCCGGGAAGGGAGTCCTGTCCTGGGGAAGAGAGTTTTAAAAAGAGAGAAGTTTCCAAACACCGGAAAACACTCTCACTGCCGAATTTGTGGCGAGTCTTGGAAGCACAGAGGGCAACATAACAGGGAAGAAAAACAAATGAGTGATTAAGACCAACAGATTACGAGCCCAACAGTAAGTCCCTCAGCGGAGAAGCAGAGCAGACGCCTGCATCCGCCACTAGCAAGTGGGGGCTGGGCAAGGAGGCGCGGGAGACGCGGGTGGCAGCGCTTCTTAAGAATCGGGCCAGAACGCCCGCGTGTAACCAGAGCGAACTAACTCAGGCTAGCACACCAGACTGTGGGACAGTTACCACGCGAAAAGCTCGAACATAAGACACCGCCAGGACCGCGCACAGACCAAAGGACGGAACAGAAATAGCCGGCTGCAGACCATCCCCTGCTGGCGACAGGCAGCCAGAGCCGTAAGGGCCGGAACGTGGCAATCGCAGCCCCGGAGGAACTTTACTGACCAAACTGCAGGCGGGCTTCTTTGCTAACTGAGACTCTGGGGTGCTGGACATTCACAATTGCCTGAAAAGGGGTGAAAGGGGTACAGCCAGAAAACTGAGCAGCAGGAAAAGGCGATAAGCTGCACAACTGCGCTCGCCAAACACCTGAGCTGCTCGGTCCCGGGAAGGGCACAAAGCGCAGGCCCAATCGAGTCTGCGACTCCCTGGGCGCCGAGCCTGAGAGGCTTAGACCAGGGAGGTGCCTGCAGCCTAGGGCCGGCCTCAGACGGTCCCCGGCGGAGAAACGTAGAGCCTGAGTGGTGTGCGCCGGGTGTAGGGGCAGGCCCAGCGGGGCTGAGACACTGCAAATATACACCAGAGCTATTTGGTAGCAGCTTCCCTCCCTCCCCACAGTGCGACTGACCAAGTGAGCCTAAAAAAGAAAAAAAAAAAAAGTGATTCCACCGCCCCCCTTGTGTCAGGGCGGAAATCAGACACTGAAGAGATCAGCAAGCAGAAGAAGCTAAACAGAGGGAACTGCCTTGGAAGTGACCCCACACTGCCTACAACAACAGAGAAAGTCCCAGAAATATCTTTACTATTTTTTCAACCATTTTCTTTTTTTATTATTATTATTTTATATTATTATTATTTTTTGGTAGATATTTTGATTGTTTCTTCTTCTTTTTCTTCTCCTTTTTTTAAAAAAAATTTTAAGTCCTCTATTTGTCTTTTAATTTTAATTTTTATAACCTACTATCACTTTTCAAAAAAAAGACCCTATTTTTAAAGCAAATGCTGTATATACATATATATACAATTTTTTTTTTGTTTTTGTTTTTGAGTGGCTGTTGGTGTTGGGCCTTAATAATTCCCATGACTTTTGTTTTTTTCTTCTCTTTTTGTTCTTCTTCTTTTCTTTAATATTGTGTTTTTGAAAATCCAACCTCAACTCTAAATTTTTAATCTTTGCTTCTTGGTATTTGTTGTCAATTTTTTACATTTAAAAACCCAGTCTTCAGTACCCAATTTTACCTGAGAGCGAGATTACTGGCTTGACCACTCTCTCCTCTTTTGGACTCTCCTTTCTCCCCAGCAGGTTGTCTCTCTCTCCTCCCTCTCCCTTCTNTGATGCACGGGGAAAATCCAGAGAGAGGGTGTGGGGCGGGAGGGGGGAGGTGGGGGTCGGGATTGGGAGTTCATGTACACTCGTGGCTGATTCATGTCGATGTGTAGCAATACAAATACAGTATTGTAAAGCAAAACAAACTAAAAAAAAATTAATTAAAAAAAAACAAAAGCATCAATTCTTCGGCACTCAGCTTTCTTTATAGAAAAAAAAAAATTCACTTTTCTGGCTTTTAAGACTATACACATAAGTGTAATATATACTTAAATATTTGTATTTAGTCAATTTAATTTAGATCAAATAGATTATGACATGTGCTTCCTTTTATACAGTACAATGTGGGTGTTAACTTAAATGCTGCTTTTACTTCAGTAATTTATAATAATCAATTAATGGGAATATCCTCTATATTTGTCTCTTCATATTTTCATTTAGTTCAAGTGCATCTTATGTACATAACTTTAAATCTGCATAACTCTGAACATTAAAATAAAAACTTACCTGTCTGGAAAATTTCTTTACTGTTTTTAAAGAAAGTGATTTAAAGCCACATTTTAAAGATTCCAACTATTTTTATATGTTCTGAGCTGGAACTCCAGGTTTTCCTAGAGATTAAGTTCCATTTTCTCAAGCCATTGTCAATAGAATACTTTAAGTTTTTAGTATACAAAGCTTATAATATTTTTATATAATTTTTAACAGTATGAACTTAAGGTTAAAGCATAAAATTATGGAAAATAGTAAAAAAATGTTATAAGAAATCTATTCACAATTTTTGCCTCTTACCCACTATGTTCTATCAGTTTACAGTGAATAAATTATTTTTCAGAAGAAGCCAGAAATAAGTAGTTTTTAATAGTAAAATTTGAGATTTTCTTGATTTTTGGCAACTCAATAAAAATTTTTTGGAAACATTGTACAGGCCAAGCATAACTTTCCTTCAGGATAAATTCAGTTGGCAAAGCATCAGTTGACAGCGTATCTTTCTTTTGTTATTTGGAGGTAATTCCATGGGAAACTAATCAAGATGAGCATTGCTCTAATGAATGCTGCAGACAGTGAAATACTTTTACTATTTTCCCATACTGCACAACCAGGTGATTGCTACTGTGGAAAATCTTAAAGCATGATAATGATGTTTATTGTCAAGTGATTTATGACACAGAGAAATTAAGAGTAACCTGTTTCTACAGTTACTTGAATTATGGGACACTCAGAACCTATAGAAATAATCATCAATAAGCATATGTAAGAAAAAAGACTATCTTTCCCACATAATGCAATAAGGAAAAAAAAAAAAGAAAAGATTTTACATAAGAAGCACTTTTTATGGGCCAAACATTTCTCTATGTGTTTTATGGCTATTAATTTTTATTGCAAGTGTATGAAGTAAGTACTATTATTATTATCATATTATAGGTAAGAAAATGTGTCAGAATGGTTTGGTAAGCTTTCCCAAGGTAACACACGTAGGAAAGGAGGAGCCAGTATTTGAATGTTAGCAGCACCCCTTCAGAGTCTGTTTTTAACCACCGTGTTGTCCTTGAAAATTGAATATACAGTGTGATCATATTCATGTTAAAACATGAAACATTTAGGGAAAAAAGAGGGTTTTCTCACTAGACTAGTACAGACATATTGATCTCATTTCTGTCTTTCTCTGTTAAACTTGATCTTCCCACTGGGCTTTTACACCACCTGTTTACCTGGAATACCTCCCAATCTTCACATGGCCGACTCCTTCTCCATCAGATCTTAGCTAAATGTCACCTTGTCAGAAGTCTTTTCTCTGACTGTCTTATATAAAATAGTGGCATTCCAATATTACTGATTACTCTCTACCTACTTATTTTAATTTCACCATAGATCTCTTCCTAGTTGAATTAATATACATAATTTTATGCTGTCTGTTTTTCTCCCACTAGAATTTAGTTCCCTGAGCTGGGAACTTGCTTGCCTTTTCCTTCACTATTTTTCCAATATATGGAACCATGTCTGGTAACTAACTTGTTCATTGAGTATTTACTAAATTCATAATGAAAATATCAAAGTGCAATTAGGGTTTGTGCTTTGGAAGGAAGGTTTGGGCATTTTAAAATTTCTAATTTGATACCAGTAGGGCTTATATTTGGTTTACTGGTTAAGCAATCTTTGTTTTGTGAGTTTTTGCTTTGCTTGCTCTGTCCAGTACTCTTAGTCATCTCCTAGGGCTCACTCATATGACTTTGACCCATTTCTTATGTTCTTCATGAGCTCACTGCTTCACCTTTCCTCGATGGTTAATAATCTTCATTCTGCCTTTTGCTTAACAAATCCCGCTTTCTGAGTCATTCTTATTTCCACCCTGTCATGCTTGGTTTTGAGGTTACTGAAATCTGCAGACCTTTGTGTGTTCTCCCAGTGTCAAGCCCTGGATTTCACTTCCTTTCATGTCCATATCTGTGTCCTGATTCAGCAGGCAATTCAACCTGCCCCTCTCTCTCCATCATTTGATGATTCACTCCACTCTCTCATCCATGTTTTCTTCTTCTACAATCTCCTTCATATTCCTCAAATTTATAGAAATGACTTGACTCCTTAATATAGTAACATTGCAAATAATGGCCATCTACTTAAGCTGGGTTTTTGACTCTATGCAGAGACACTTCCATCACTATCATTGTGATAAGGACATTTAACATACCCCTGAAATCATTGCCAGGACTAATGTTATGAATGCTTTGCAGAATTTTTATGTGTTCCTAGTCAGTTCCTATTTTTTGAATGGCACCTCTCTCCCAAAGCTTTACCTTTTTCAAGTTATCCCACCAAATGGATTACTCATAATTCACAGAGGTCATAGAGCCCTTGGGCTAGAACATTCACCATTCTCCCCACTTTCATAGTTAGTCTATGTAATCAAAATGAACAAACAATATATTCTATATGTCTTCCCTCTGAAAGTTTTATATCAACTGCTTTATTTCCTTACAACAATCTTGTGAAGTTAACACCATGGCCTTTAACTGACATGTGAAGAAACTCAGGCAGAGTGGTTAAGTTTACTGCATTAGCTCATACACTTAATAAGGGTCTCAGCTGAGATATGGATTCATTTTTACCTGACTCCAAATCCCAAGTCCTTGAACGCTGCTTCCCCCATACCTATCCTTTTCTCCTAGTAGCCCACCTAACATCCTTTTTAGGTCCAAAAATAAGAATTAACACATTCTATTTCTTCCTTGTTTCCTCATTTCCCACTTTCATTTCTGGATTCCAGACTTCTCGACCTGGGTCTACGACTTTTGTCCCCATGTCTGATGCACTCCCATGTCTAGCAAGACAGTAGTGCCGAACAGTGCATGGGCAACTCATAAGGCACGTCCTGCTTTCCCTCAAGGGAAGAGATGCTCAGTCTTCATCCCAAGGGTTTTCCTCTGCAGTTTTTATTTCCATCCAATCACATCCCTTATTTTCTCTCAAGTAGATTATATCCTTTAGCCTATAATCACACTGAGGTCACTTTTGCTTAAAAAAAAAAAGAAGAAGAAGAAAAAAACAAGCACTAAGCCACAGCTTCACAGTTTCTCAATCTCACCCATTTCCTTCTATGATGACCAGGATTCTTCAGAGTTTCCTGTAGTTACATTCTCTGTTTGTTCTTGTTCCATCCTCTTCACAATGTCTTAACCATTAAGGTCAACAGAAACAGTCTGATGCTTTCTCACCTCTAAACATTCCAGCTGAACTCTGTAATATGAAATGCTGCTGGCCCTTCTCCTTAAAACTCTTTGTCTATCAAGCTAAGACATCTTCTCTCCAAATTCTTCACTTTTTATATGTTGCCTTCTCTGTTTTTTTTTTTTTTTTTTTTTTTGTTTTTTTCACTGACTTCACTTCCTCATCCCATTTCTTGGTGGTGGTGGTGGTTTAGTTTTTAAGTCATATCTGACTCTTGTGACCCCATTGAATGTAACCTGCCAGGCTCCTCTGTCCATAGGGTTTCCCAGGCAAGAATATTGGAGTGGGCTGCCATTTCCTTCTCCAGGAGATCTTCCCAACCCGAGGACTGAACTGGGGTCTTCAGCATTGCCGTTGGTTTCCTGTATTGCAGGTGGATTCTTTACCAGCTGAGACACCAGGGAAACCTGCTTCTCAAATGTTAGTAATTCTTGGTTTATCCTTTATTATTTCTCATAGCTTACAAGCTTCCTTTGGGTTTTGCTCTTGCCTATGCTCTGATCCATCACTTATAAACATGCTAATTTCCCAGTGGTTTCTTGTCCCCAGAGCTCTATTTTCTATCATTAGGATATAGCACAGACAACTCTGTGAAATCACTGTCTTCTCAGAGTTGCTCCCCTTTCTCTATTGCTCATCTTTCCTAATCATTTCTTTGCCTCCTTTACTCTCCTTATTTTCTTAATTCTCTATTTTCCATCAACAGCCACAAATTCCAGAACCAGGTCACAGTCTCATTTGAGTTCTTATTTTCTCCCATCTGAATTCCTCTCCATGCTGTTTCTTCTGATCGCTGGAAAAACCATTTCAATTCATTCTCTGTGTTTTGAATTTTTTTCTAAGATATAAATCTCAAAAATATTTCTCCTAGAAAATTTATTATCTACAGAATAATATACAAATACCTTCAGTTCAGTTCAGTCGCTCAGTCGTGTCCGACTCTTTGCGACCCCATGAATCGCAGCACGCCAGGCCTCCCTGTCCATCACCGGCTCCCGGAGTTCACTCAGACTCATGTCCATCGAGTCAGTGATGCCATCCAGCCATCTCATGCTCTGTCGTCCCCTTCTTCTCCTGCTCCCAATCCCTCCCAGCATCAGAGTTTTTTTTCCAATGAGTCAACGCTTCGCATGAGGCCTTAGCAGAGTATATAGGCTTCTTTTCATTATCTTCCAGCCACCTTCTCAGTTCCATTCATCCGTCTTTCTTCTATATGCCAGCAATGCTGAAGTCTAGGCAGTTTCCAAAATGCAACATGCTTTCACGACTCTCTATATGGGGATCTGAGTATACATACACCCCTTTTCATCTGGAACACATTTATTTCTCTCTTCAACCACTTTCCTTGCCTGCCATCTGCCATAATCTTGCCCCATTTCATGACGTAACTCCAAAATAACCTACATGAGGCTCTCCTTCACCTCTGTAGGCACAGTCACTCACTCCTCACCATTTTCCCTACTCTGAAACACACTTTTTTGGACAATTTGTTTTGTTTTCCACATATTACAACTACTTTCTGACTTGTCTCTTTCCTCTAGTTCCAAAACAAGTTGGATTTGTCTTATAAATCTTTATTTTCCTAAAATCTAGCAAAGTGGCCCCAAATAAGCCCTAAACAGAAATCCATTAACTGCTCAATCAATTTACAAACTGGAAACCTGCAACAGAAAATTTCCAGACTCATTCCAATATATTAATAAATAAAATTAAAACTACACCTCAGAATTATAGTTAAAATGAGAAATACTTGACATAAAACTACAATCATCTCATTTATACTGACCTTTAATAGGAACTATATTATAGCAAAATTGAAGCAAATGATAGAGATTAGGGCTAAATTTTAAAGTACGCCAGAAAAAGCTGAAGAGATTTTGGTAAAAGTCTAGCAAATAAAAATATCCACCTCAAGAAAAGAAAACTAAGTAAATGAAGGGCTATATAAGAATGATCCTAACCAATCATTCATTTTTACAAATTTAAAGCAAAAAGACCTAGGCTTGGAGAACAACTTTAGGGACGAGGCTTTATTAGAGGGGGAAATTATCAGCATTGTTAAATATTGGAATAAGTTGTTCAGAAAAGTTGCAGAATTTATTTGGAAGACAATCAAGATTTTATTCAAGAAGTCTGAAATTAAAGAATCCTTTAATATAAACATTTCTGAGTCTACAGCTATAAAACACATGAAAAAGTCTGCTAAAATACATGATGCCAATGTATCACATTGTACATCATTATAAAAACGTACTTTTAAAAATTGACTAAATATAAATTTGTCTAAAAGTGTACATAGATTTATTCTGGGTAAACTTAAAATATAAATGACTGATTTTTAAAATATTTAAATAGAAGTATTTAAAAGTTACTTCTTCTAGACAATAAAACATAAAAAAGCTCTTTGCTGGAAAAGGCAAAGTTATTAAAAATTGACCTTAGGTCTTATCCACTTCTGATTTTTATTATTTCTTAGTCCGTCTTTACCATTTCCCAATAATAGTGGACAGCACATTCTCTCCATAATATATTTTTCCCTGACTTAGATTAAACACTTGGGATTAAGTTCCCATTTTTCTTTGTGAGATATTTGAGGGCTTTTAATGTATATTAAAGAAATATCAAAGGCCAGATGCTCTTTTGCTTGATGGCATTTTCCATGATGAAGACTGGGCATGTGTGTGGGCAACAAATCATTGGGCCACTCATTCTCATACCCTTATTACTCGACGTGGTTGAAAAAAAGACAAGGCTCAGATTTTATGAAACAGGTTATTAGCTACCATTTTTTATTTTGGATTAATTGCTGTTCCAGAATATAGACTCAGATTGTCCTTATCAGTTTGAAACATGAAACACCAAATCTGTTTAGAGGAATTAAGTTCTATCATATAACTGGTTTTGTTTCTGGAAAATCAATCATGCAGGAGGATAAAACTCACTTATAAATTCTCATTTTGGCAAAATGATTTAGGAAAGAGTGCTGAATGGATACCTGATCTTATTAATGTCTAAAGTATGGCTGCTGTCAACATAGAAGTGGATACTTTGATTGTAAGATGTGAGTTTTATGTATATGAATATAAATGGTGTTAATAATAGCTGAAATTGTTTCTCCAGTGAAATTTCTTCAGTACAAGACCAAATCAAACCAGATTTTCAGAAAAGCAAAGCCTTGTTGTGATCTGGAGCACTAGAATGTTATACATTTGTTTACTTTGTTTGTTGAGGAGAAAGTATTCTCTCCTTTCAAGAAGAACTTATTGTATTTATCCTGAATCAAAATCTTGCAAGAACAAATATAAAAGCTTCCGTGTTTGCTGCATGCTTATATTGCCTTACATTTATATTACATAAAAACTATTTAATGCTGCAATGTAAGCAGTTTGGGCATGTTTTTGATGTCTCCAGCAGCCCCTCAGATTCCCTCCTTAGATTCTCATTCACCCAGTTGGCCTCAGCTGTCCCTGTAGATGGCCAGTCCTGCTTGGCCCATATGGTCCCACTTCCTGTGGAAGTCTAGACACCTTCTTGGACTACAAGGCCCTCTCGGTTGCCAAACAGATAGACGTTTAGCTCCTTGCCACCTCTAGATGTGGATGAAATGCTGCTTTACAGGGGATAGGCTCTGACTTTCTGAGTAGTCATAAGGGTGTGTCCAGGATATATACAACACAGGGAGTGGAGACGGGGTGATACTCCAGTCCTTTGGCCACCTCATGCGAAGAGCGGACTCATTGGAAAAGACCCTGATGCTGGGAGGGATTGGGGGCAGGAGGAGAAGGGGACGACCGAGGATGAGATGGCTGGATGGCATCACGGACTCGATGGACACGAGTCTGAGTGAACTCCGGGAGTTGGTGATGGACAGGGAGGCCTGGCGTGCTGCCATTCATGGGGTTGCAAAGAGTCGGACACAATTGAGTGACTGAACTGACTTGAGCTGAAGCAAGAAATGGGAAGAAACCTGGCTGATAATTCCTTCTGCTACCCCATCCTTTCCTCATACAGACTGCTTTATGCTTTCTCCAGTTTCTTTGCAGCTTCTCTGAGAATCGTGGCGCGCCTGCCCAGCAGCCCTCTCCAGTGTCTCTCTGAGGCTCTGTGTAGAGTGGTAGCCAGAATGATAACACATCGCCCTTACCTTTTCCCATCATCTCCTGCCTCACCTCCTTTTTACTTTACTCTCTGTGTCCTGGGCTATGCCTCCCAAATAGAAGCATGGGTACTTATTTTTGGCTTTGTTTTCTAGAGAATCAGGACTGAGACAATCGGAATTTCTTTCCTATGACAGGGAAAGGTAGCTCTCCTCTAAAATGTGTGCAGTGCTCCCTCTTCAAGAGTCTAGACTTTCCTCTGGGAAGTAGCTCAAACATCCAGAGGATGCATTTTATCTATCCCCTTTTACACCAACCTGTGGCCACATTACTCATTCTTATCACTGGAATGCGAGTGAGAACGATGTGAGAGGCTTCTGAGCTCACAGCTTTAACACAGCTTGCAGGCTTGCCTATGCTGTCTTAACCTTCCTTCAACCACCACTAAGGGATGACAGAACCGAGACATGGCACAAGCACCTTGGAGCAGAAAACTGACCAGGAATATTTGTTTTGGCCTATGAATAACCTCTGGAGAAAGCAATGGCACCCCACTCCAGGACTCTTGCCTGGAAAATCCCATGGACGGAGGAGCCTGGTGGGCTGCAGTCCACGGGGTTGCTAAGAGTTGGACACGACTGAGCAACTTCACTTTGACTTTTCACTTTCATGCATTGGAGAAGGAAATGGCAACCCACTCCAGTGTTCTTACCTAGAGAATCCCAGGGATGGGGGAGCCTGGTGGGCTGCCGTCTTTGTGAAGTGACTTAGCAGCAATAGCAGCAGTAGCATGAATAACATCAGATATGCAGATGACACCACCCTTATGGCAAAAAGTGAAGAGGAACTAAAAACCCTCTTCATGAAAGTGAAAGAGGAGAGTGAAAAAGTTGGTTTAAAGTTCAACATTCAGAAAACGAAGATCATGGCATCTGGTCCCATCAATTCATGGGAAATAGATGGGGAAACAGTGGAAACAGTGTCAGACTTTATTTGGGGGGGCTCCAAAATCACTGCAGATGGTGACTACAGCAATGAAATTAAAAGACGCTTGCTCTTTGGAAGAAATGTTATGACCAACCTAGATCAGTTCAGTTCAGTTCAGTCGCTCAGTCGTGTCCGACTCTTGCAACCCCATGAATCGCAGCACGCCAGGTCTCCCTGTCCATCACCAACTCCCGGAGTTCACTCAGACTCACGTCCATTGCATCCGTGATGCCATCCAGCTATCTCATCCTCGGTCGTCCCTTTCTCCTCCTGCCCCCACTCCCTCCCAGCATCAGGGTCTTTTCCAATGAGTCAACTCTTCGCATGAGGTGGCCAAAGTACTGGAGCTTCAGTTTTAGCATCATTCCTTCCAAAGAAATCCCAGGGTTGATCTCCTTCAGAATGGACTGGTTGGATCTCCTTGCAGTGCAAGGGACTCTCAAGAGTCTTCTCCAACACCACAGTTCAAAAGCATCAATTCTTCGGCGCTCAGCCTTCTTCACAGTCCAACTCTCACATCCATACATGACCACTGGAAAAACCATAGTCTTGACTAGATGGACTTTAGTTGGCAAAGTAATGTCTCTGCTTTTGAATATACTATCTAGGTTAAAAAGCAGAGACATTACTTTGCCAACAAAGGTCCCTCTAGTCAAAGCTATGGTTTTTCCAGTAGTCATACATGGATGTGAGAGTTGGACTATAAAGAAAGCTGAGTGCTGAAGAATTGATGCTTTTGAACTGTGGTGTTGGAGAAGGCTCTTGATAGTCACTTGGACTGCAAGGAGATCTAACCAGTCCATCCTAAAGGAAATCAGTCCTGAATATTCATTGGAAGGACTGATGCTGAAGATGAAACTCCAATACTTTGGCCATGTGATGCGAAGAACTGACTCACTGGAAAAGACCCTGATGCTGGGAAAGATTGAAGGCAGGAGAAGGGCACAACAGACGATGAGATAGCCGGATGGTACCACTGACTCAATGACATGAGTTTGAATAAACTCTGGGAGTTGGTGATGGACAGGGAGGCCTGGAGTGCTGCAGTAAATGGGGTCACAAAGAGTAGGACATAACTGAGCAACTGAACTGACTGACTGATGAGTAAGAAATGAAGTTCTGAAGAAATTCTGAATTGTATTTGGAGGTGAGTAGTGTTTTTATTTTTTTTAACCTGAAATATCTTTACGTTGTTAAGAAGATTAAGACAAGGATTTTAATGTATAGTTATTAAGTGGTAGTTTTTGTGTTTGAATCTAGTTCTGGTTCCAAAGTCTGTTCTCTTAACCACTATGCTTTATTGTTGTATGTAATAATAATAATGACAATAATAATAAATATATGTATTATCTTTGCTTTCTGCTAGGCATGCTACATCGATTTTCTCACACAATCTCATAATAGCTCTAGGAAGCAGGTACTCTTATTAACCCCAAACTGCAGTAGAAACATCAGAGGTTCTAGCAACAAATAAAATGAGAATCTGGGATTCCTAACCCAGGTGGACTGACTTAGAGGCTCCTATTTCTACCTAATATGGTATACTGCTTCCCAGAGCATTTCAATTTAGGAGTGAATTTTAAAGGAAGAAAAAATGTATACATTCAGTAAATTTGAAAATGCACTGTAGAGTAAGTCCACTTCATCTTAGAGAAATGTAAGCTCTAAATCACGTGTATTACATTGACCAAAATGATAAACCACAGAGTCAAGCTTCATAATTAAAATAGTTTTCTGAAAGAGCCTAAGGTGAGGTTTATTGGACAGTAAGCTATTATCCATTTATAAAGCATCCTATCAATTTCATAGATTTTTGTGGATATTAAAAATTATGTAAGATACAGAATTTATTGTGGTTAATGGCCAAATCTTGAGAAAATTATAACCAGAGAACATGGCCTCATTTATAGTAATATCGATCACTTGATTTCATTTTTTCCTTACAGAGTTTGTGTTAATCGGATATTAGAATTCATTTTTCCTTTTCTTTTCTTTCTTTGATACCCACCTGTCATCCTTCAGATTTTGGACTGTTTTTTTCCTTTTAATTTTTAAATGTATGTTGAGACCATATGATAGTGCAATCAACGGCTGTACTAATAATCTGCCCCTAATATGAACCGTGCTGACTTTGCCAGAGCACTGTTATTACAAGAATTAAGACATTAATCCCAGAGTTTAAATGCTTTGTTATGCTAAGGTTGGTAGATCTACTCTATGCACCTCTGTTTTTATGCTTTTTTTGAGCAGGGATCCGAATAAGGGCTTAACACTCACTTTACAAAGATAAAATAATTCCATATTCATTTTGTACAGAATACTCAATAATTCATGAATAGCTTTCTGATTAAAACTGTTTTCATCTTTTTGCTAAATCACATCATTTTACTCCCATAAATAAGTCCACTTAGTTATTAAAGTCATGCTACAGTGAATGAACATTAAATATATTGCATTATTTAATTAATGCTTATGCTCATTATCTGCATTGGAAGTAAACAATATTAAGAAAAAGTAAACAAATTATTTTAATGAAGCCTTTCATATTACTCTTTTTTTTGCTTTCAAAGTTATGGCTGAATGACTGGTTTAAAAACTTTAATAGTTTATTAAATGCCTTGGAAAAGTTTTCTGTCATTAGAAGTAAAATTTTCCAGTGTTTGCCTCTGATTAGAAATATTAGTACAATGTAAAGAGAAAAACAAAAGTAGCCAAAAAATCCAAGTTACATACACAGTCAACATGTAGTTTCCATATTGAACAACTGGCTTTATAACTGTATGGTTTGAGGGGAGAAATGGTCCCTATTATAATACTTCAGAATTTATGTCAAAATTGATACTAAGTTTTCTGAGTATCATGTGATAAATATAAAAGGAAATAAGGTTCATTTGGGCTGATTTTGGGTGGATGTGGAAATGAGACACTTCCTAATCAGAAATAAAGTTTGCACAATGCATTTGTTTTAGTAAGGTGCCACCCTGAACACATATTCTGCGTCACGTTTCAACTGGTGCTCACTGATGTGCTGATATACTCATGTTTGGGCCACAGCGTATTTTCCAGCTCTCCTTAGATGAATCACCCTATTTGTTTTCTTTGTATGAGGACTTCTTTACAAATGACCAGACTGCTAAAAGATCAGATCATGGGAGAATATGAATGTATATTTTGAGTGAGAAGATGTCCTGTGATCTACTAAATGCTTGGGCCATAATGATGATAGATTTAGCTGTTTTGCTATAATCTTTATCAGTACCAGCACAGGCCTTATTGCTCTCATCCATTTCATAGATTTTTAGAATAGGTTTTTCAGATAGTTTAACAAGTCTTATCTTCATTTTTTAACTGTAGGAAAAAACCCCTTAATTCCCCCAAACTGCTGCTGAAAACTCTAACTCTCTTAATTTGAGGATATGCAGTAGTTGGGGCTTCCTAGATGGCACTTGTGGTAAGGAACCCACCTGCCAATGTAGGAGATATAAGAGACGTGGGTTCAATCCTTGAGTTGGGAAGATCCTCTGGGGGAGGGCACAGCAACCCACTCCAGTATTCTTGCCTGGAGAATCCCCATGAACAGTGGAGCCTGGAGAGCTACAGTCCATAAGGTTGCAAAGAGCCAGACACAACTGAAGCAATTTAGTACATATACAAAAGGTTTGTTGAGGTTTCTCAGTAACATCTTTTTTTGGCCAACATGATATTAATGATACAGGACTCCACAGGGCCTATAGAAAGAAATCACCTCTTCTCACAATCCGGTTCAAGGTTTAATGGTCTGCACAAAACAGTCTGGACTGGTGCATATACACCCTAGACCTCAGAACCACCAAGAAATATTTTTAAGATCAATGACTAGCATAGCATGTGGAGCAATACAAGAAATCAATATTTGGAAAATAAAATAAGGAATTGATTTCCCATATTTTATCATTGCTCACTCCCTTCTTTCCAGGTGAAGTGTCTTTCTCCCCTCTTTTTCTGCATTGAAATCCTCTTCAGCCTTCAGAAACGTCCTCAAATTCACTTCCTGTGTGGATATATTTAGAACCCTTTTCAGCTGGAGGCAATCTCTGTCTCCACTCAGTTACCATAAAACTAACTCATGACCATGTCCATGCCATTCTGGAGTAATTATCAAAGTCCACTTTTTCACTACAATTACTTGATTTATGGATGTGCTTTCTATTTCTTTCCAGGCCCTTAAATGACAGATCTGAGTTTGTTTATTTTTGTATCTTTCATAATACCTAGAATAGTGGCTTAATACTGAGCGCCCTCAGTGATATTTGCAGAATTAATACATGAGGAGATATATAAGCTGAGCATTACTCAGCACCACAGTTTCCTTGGGAAAGGACTACCTGTAGCTAGACCTATGGTTCCCCAGCATGTTTTCTTATATTTCTTTATCATGTTAGTCATATTCTATTATAATAAACCTAAGTTTGATTCTGTTTCCCCTACTGAAACATAAGCACCTGGAGAGTAGGAATCATATATTATTAATCTGGATATCTCTAGGGTTTAATAACACATAGTGTGACACTTGTTAGGAGCTGTTAATAGTTCATAAAATAAATAAATGAATGAGTTCTCTAAATTACACAGCTTCTTCCTCATGAAGCAATCCATATATATATATTTTAACCAGCAGTGCATATTTGCCAGATCTCATAGCTTTAGTCCAAGGTCTACCCCATATCAGGCAGATGCTCTAAAGTCACCAAGCATGGAAGGTACAGAGGAGGAAAGTTGCAATTGAATTTCAGGAGCCAACTGAAATACTTTGGTGGTACAAAAACAGATAAGTGTACCTGAAAAATGGAAGGGGATATGATCCAAGGCCTCAAAGGATAAATCACACTGACAAATTTTGTTTCTTTAGGATGTCTGGCACCAGATGAATTAAATAATACTGTAGCTGCTTTTGAAGCAAAAGTTTTTGCTCTTGGACTATTCTTCTCTTGTCTATTCCTTATTACAGTACCGGTCATTTTAAAACAAATAACACCTGGTCATGTTGCTGTTCAATATATATTTGTTAAAAGAAGAGCTATGAGAGATTATTCTAGGGTGAAAATGTTTGGAGCATATAGACACACCTTATTAAAGAGCTGCCCCTGGTAGCGAATCTCAATCCATGGCAGTCTTCTCAATCATTTTCTTTTATCCTATCTTCCAAGCAAACTAAAAAAACTCATTTCTCTTTTTGGAACACAGACCTTGCCCATTTTCAGTTTCATAACGGTCATTTTAAAACAAATAACACCTGGTCATATTGCTGTTCAATATATATTTGTTAAAAGAAGAGCTATGAGAGATTATTCTTGGGTGAAAATGTTTGGAGCATATAGACACACCTTATTAAAGAGCTGCCCCTGGTAGCAAATCTCAATCCATGGCAGTCTTCTCAATCATTTTCTTTTATCCTGTCTTCCAAGCAAACTAAAAAAACTCATTTCTCTTTTTGGAACACAGACCTTGCCCATTTTCAGTTTCATACCATTGTTCATTTTCATTTCATTTCATTTTTTTACTCCGCTGGAATTTTCCCTGCCCACAAATCTCCTCATACAGAAATTATAACCATCCTTCAAGGCCTAATTCAAATCTTTCACAGATGTGAGCTCTCCTTCCTTTAAATGTTAAAAAAAAAAAAAAAAAAAAACCTCTCCTATGTTTCTTGTTTCATCTCATCCTATTTTTTTGGCAGAGACGCTATAAAGCAAAGACTATCTTGATTATATCTCTATGCCTTATATGTAGCCCTAACGAGCAAGCTGTTCATTGTAGGATTTCAATACATATTCTTATGAAGTCTTTTCCCACCAAGGCTTATATAAATAGCACAAACTTGATTAACCAAATGCATATTTAAACGAAAGTGAGGTAGATTGTAATGAGAAACTATGCTATTTGGATCAACTCTCCCACCGAAAACAATGAAAAGTGCTGGATAAAATACTTCTTTTTAAACTTACCTTTAAAATTGAAAAGCTGAAAAGATAGTGGGAACTTCCAAGGAAAGTATTTTTTAGAGGTAAGAATCTGAACCCAGAGAGAAAAGCATAATATCGAATCAACATAACTTCACCTTGTCTGAGGGCATTATAAAAAGATAAAGGCAAACTAATATTAAACTTCTACCTTTTCTCCAATCCCAAGGGATTATAAAGAAGACTGCCTTTTAGAAGAGCAATGTAAGAGAAGAAGGAGTGAATGTTTCTGTCCCTGGTAAGATATAGCACAACTGTAGCTCTCTTTTTTGTGCACATAACTTGAAAATTTTAAAGTGTTAGATTGATCTAATCAATCACTCGACATGCCCACAGATAATCTCAGGAAAATGCAAAACACTCTGGAGTAGGACACATTTATTCCAGACCTCGGAGAACTTCTCATGTTATTTTAATAACAATGATTAGCACAAAGTCAAAGGTAAGCAGACACACTGGGAAACAAAGCAACATGAGTGAGAACCAGCAGAAACTGACACAGACTTCAGATGTTAGAATCACAAGAGACAGAATATTAAAAAAAAAAAAAAGCCTTCTAATTTTCACAAAATAAAAGTGAGTTTTTAAAATGTGTGTGGGTGAATATCTGTAACAAATGACATAGTAAATTAAAAACATAAACTTCTAGAAATTAAAATTGTAATAATTTAGAAAGCAATGATTATCACAAAGGGAGACTGAATTAAGGAATGAGAAAATAAATCAAGAGAAGTTATTTGGAATGCAGTTCAGAGAGACGGAAAGAAGGATATAAAGCATGTGGAGGCTAGAGTGAGAAAACACAGGTTTAACACAGGTTTAGAAGAAAACAAGAGAAAATGTAAAAGAAGCTTCATTTGAAAAGATAATAGCTTGGGATTTTCTATTAATAAACTACATTAATGAGAGCTATAATCAATTTCAGGGGCCTAACAATCTGGTCGGGGAAATAAAAAGAAATTGGCATTTGAATGTATCATTGTGAAACTGTGGAAATATTATGAGCAACAAAAGAATGATAGTTAGATTAACAGGTAACTTCTTGATCACAATAATGGATGACAGAAGACAGTGGAAAGCTATTTTAGATGTATTGAAAGAAAATTACTGCCAACTCAAAATTCTATATCCAGAGAGAATATATATTTCCAAAATGAGGGAGAAATAGATTTGAAACAAGCAGACGCTCAGACAGATTGTTACCACAAGACCCTACTACAGGAATTTCTCAGAATATACTTCAACCAGAAGGAAAAGTAATCCTAGAAGGAAGATCTAAGATACAGGAAAAAATAAATAACATGAGATGTGGCAAATATTAGGCAAATATAAATCAGTATTGATTCTATAAAACAAGATAAATAATGTCTAGTGGTGTTAACATAGAAAAGAAAGTATTAAAATACAGACAGAAATAGCATATACATTGGGAAGGAGATTAGTGAATTTAAAAAATATCCTAAAATAATATTTGAATAGCTTTAGTCTTTAATAAGTTATAATTACAGGCAAGTCATTAATAGGACACAAAATGTATCACTCCCAAATCAAGAGAGAAAAATATGAAATGATTAAAACAAAAAGAAAGAAAAAATAAAGCAAGACATATTTAGAGAAAGAAGCAAGAAACAAAATAAATGCATGCAGTGATTCCATTTTACAAATTCAAAAACATGAAATAAACTATATTTTTAAGAGCTATAGGTATAGGTGGGAAAATAATAAAGGGTGAAAAAATGACTAAGATGCCATTTAAGTCTGTGACAAGGGAATAAGCTATGATGACATACAGATAATTGGCAGGGATTGTAGGGTCTATATCTTGACTTGGTGGTTATTATGCATAAGTTTGATTAATAACTGTTAAAATATACAAATTTGTTTAATATATTTTACTAAAAATAGATTCTGCATTATTTTCCAATGACAATATTTTAACATTTTAAAGTGAGTTGCAAATCAGAATCTAGAATATGACCGCTGTCCTTTCCTTTATAAATCCAGAAAACCCAGATCTAAGGACACCACTGGTTTTCCAATGCTCCTTTTCACAAGAGGGTCAACTAGTCTGGACCAAACAAGTGAAGAAAACAAAGACAGTGTATATAGACATTAAGAAGGAGATAGTCTCCTCTCTTGGTGAAGACTATCTTTCTTTCTGAGGTTTCATCTGACCTAGATTTGGGATTAGGGTATTATGATATCCTTCACGTTAGAAAGTGAGAGCAGTAGTACGGGTAATGTATCCATTTCTTTTTTACCTCAGTGAAATTGCAGCTTTATTAAAGGTTCATCAGTTTGAGAAGAAAACTTATATAGACATGAACTTCAGTCCACTCATCCATTATTGATTCAAAAGCCATCCTACTCTTTAATGACATTATTGAAATAGAAAAAGAGAATAGATCAGTCCTCCCTGAATAAGTCACTGAAGACTCAGAGCCTATGAAACTCAGATTTACACACACCAGCAAAGTGATTCTGTATCTCTCTTCTGGGGAAAGACTGCTTTTGATAAAAATGGGACATGGTTATAAACTGAAAGAATTTCACTGAGAAAAAAATATAGCCACACATGGAATGTGGGATCAGGTACCACAGTCTGTGACATGCTGTATTAAATGTGAAAGCAGTAAGTGTAAGACGCAATGGAGGAAGATACATATGGAATGTATATGTGGACACCAGGATGTTACATCTATAACCCCAGACAGAGAAATGGCTTCATAAACAATATTTTATGCTGCCTATGGATACATATTTCTTTTTTTGGAGGACTATACTTGTTGGCATTCCTTGAATTAATATACTTTTTCTTCTCTGCATGTGTGAATCAATTCAGTAATAAGTTATAATTATTAGGTTAGTGTAAACATCATTTCAGTTTTTGCATTGTTGAAATTTGCCATTTGATATTGGAATACATACTTAAATAAGCGTGGCTATGTTATACATCATCTGAATGCACACTTCTCACTTGATGTTCTTTTTGGTAATGACTGAGTAAGGTAAAGTCACTCAGTCGTGTCCGACTCTTTGCGTCCCCGTGGACTGTAACCTACTAGGCTTCTCTGTCCATGGGATTCTCCAGGCAAGAATACTGGAGTGGATTGCCATTTCCTTCTCCAGGGAATCTTCCCGACCCAGGGATCGAACCCAGGTCTCCAGCATTGGAGGCAGACGCTTTTTAAACTATGGAAAGGATGGACAAAAAACAAATTTGAGTGATTTTCTTATTAGAGTTCAAAATGGATTATAAAGCAGCAGAGACAACTTGCAACATCAATGCATTTGGCCCAGAAACTGCTAATAAATGTGCAATGCAGCGGTGGTTTGAGAAGTTCTGCAAAGGATATGAGAGCCTTGAAGATGAGTGAAGTGGCCAGCCATTGGAAGTTGACAATAACCAGTTGAGAGCAGCATCAAGCTGATCTTCTTAAAGCTACACAAGAAGTTGCTGAAGGACTCGTCAACCATTCTATGGTTATTCAGCATTTGAAGCAAATTGAAAAAGTGAAAAATCTTAATAAGTGGGTGCCTCACAAGCTGACTGAAAAATCAAGAAAATCGTCATTTTGACATGTTGTCTTCTCTTATTCTGTGCAACAACAGTGAATCACTTCTCAACTGGATTATGATATGTGGTGAAAAATGGATTGTATATGACAACCGGCAATGACCAAGTCAGTGGCTGGACTGAGAAGAAGCTCCAAAGTGCTTCCCAAAGCCAAACTTATACTAAAAAAATGTCATGGTTACTGTTTGGTGTTCTGCTGCTGGTCTGATCCATTACAGCTTTCTGAATCTGGGGGAAACCATTACATCTGAGAAATATGCTCAGCAAATTGATGAGATGCACCGAAAACTGCCATGCCTGCAGCCAGCATTGGTCAACAGAAAGGGCCCAATTCTTTTCCATGACCACACATCGCACAATGAATGCTTCAAAAGTTGAACGAATTGGGCCAGGAAGTTTTGCCTCATCCACCATATTCTCTTGACTTCTCACCAACCAACTACCACTTCTTCAAACATCTTGACAACTTTTTGCAGGGAAAGGCTTCCCCAACCAGCAGGATGTAGAATACGCTTTCCAAGAGTTTGTTGAAGCCTGAAGCACAGATTTTTACACTACAGGAATACACAGACTTATTTCTCATTGGCAAAAAGTGTGTTGATTGTAATGGTTCCTATTTTGATTAATAAAGATGTGTCTGAGCCTAGCTATACTGATTTAAAATTCAAGATCCAAAACTGCAATTACTTTTGCATCAACTTAATACATTATACTTCATATTATGTACTACAGAATATAGTATATTTATTTTTAATAGAGTATATTGAAATATAATAATTATTTTAAGATTATTGTGTATATTTTTATAAACTAATTTTACTCTGTACTAATTATCTTGGCAAATATTACTGTCCCCACTTTACAGATGAGGATTCTGAAACTCAAAGCAGTTGATAACTCTTTTCAGTTCCTAAGTGGCAAAACTAGAATAGATTCCTCTGTGGTTGAACTTCAAAACCCTTCTCCTAGCCATTTTGTTGGTTTGTCTCACCCTTGCATTAGCATTTGAAGATCATTCCTATACAGATTAAAATACCATTTACTCTTCTAAACACATTCTGCACTCAGTTAAGCAGTTTCTATGCACCCCTTGCAGAAAAGGACAGACTTTTCCCCAAAAGTACAATGAACAATAATACCAGAACACGTGTAAGGGGGCACAAGAGAAATTCAGAAACTTGAGAACAAATCTCTTTCAAAATAAAACCACAGTATCTTTAATCAAGGTCTGGCAATCATCATATCATTTCTCTGAGACTGGTATTGGTAAATGTGGGCTATCCCACCAAGCCATTAATGCTTGGTTAGAAATGTATCCAAGAAGTTGACTAACAAGGCAATTCATGCAGTACAAACAGGAATCTGTGATTCTTTCCCCCATTACCACAAAATATAGTTACTGCCCTGAATTTGCTTTGAAGGCAGTGAGAGAAATTGTAAGGGCACTGAAAACGGGATGGTAAGTAATAAATAGGGACTACCCCTCCAAAAAAAACCACACAAAGGTTAACAAATTTTCTCTGAAGGTAAAATCTATTTTCAATTTACAACAATTCTGAAGCTTGATCTGGAGGCATGCAATGAATGAGGTGACTTGCAAAGTTTGCCTATTATGGAAGAGGGAGTTCTCTTCTACCTGTACAAAATTAAGCAGCTGATAATTATATCTCCTGGTATGAGATGAAAATAATAAAATAAATGCAAACCAAAAGTTTTAATTTGAAATCTAATCTCTCCCATTACCCCAGCACATTCACATCAACTCTGCTCCAATGGAATTCTTCTCACCCAGCAAGACAAAGATCATCTTCTCAGCAGCCAAACTCAGAAAGGCAAGCTACTTTCCTTCCTTCCTGACTTTCCTCTCAGAACTCATTCAAAGGGAAGACAAAGGACCCGTGGGTGGATGGGAGTTTTTTGTGCCTGGGCCTTAGGGGTACTTTATTTTTCTCAAAAAAGATTATCTCAACATTACTGTAGCCAAAAAATAAATAAAAAAATAAAAACAAAACCCTAAAACAAATATCCGAGGCAGTTTAAATTAAAAATACAAAGGACTGAGATATATTTTTAATTTCTTCATAATTAGTTTACAGATTGGACTGCACTGAGACTCCAAAAATCAGCAAGCTACTTGGGGATAAAGGCTATTGCAATTATCAGGAGCAAGCCAAATGCTACCTTTTGTTCTTACTAAAATCTTCTCCTTTAAAAAAAAAATCTCCTAGCAAATGATTTTCTATTTCCTATTTAAAGAGGATTACATAGCAAACACCACTAGTGGCTGGAAAGCAAAGAACTTTCCATCGTTTTATTACCTGCCAAATACAAATTAGCTCATTGTGGTTAATTCCTGCCAGGAGACCCCTTTCCCGGCTGCCCATCAGGCCAACGGAGTATGGCAGGTTGGTTTCTGCCCGGAGTCCTTCTTAATCAGGAGGCTGTCAGATATGCTGCTTGCCCACTGTCTCTGACATCGTGTGGCAGCTCTGGTGTTTGGGCAGTGAGGTTTTGAGCTTGAATTGCCCCAGTAACTAGCTCAGAATTGCTCCTACTTACGGTCACTGTCAAATCTCAGTGGGCATTTGTAAGGCCTTCCTTCAGGTACAAATCAAGAAGCCCTACAAATTTCACTTTGTAATAACTACAGGATACAGAAATTGTATTAGTGCCATTAGATTGAGTCATAGAACTATTCAGAAAGGTTAGCTGGATGTAGTGAAGTCATAGTTAGACTAAGATAAAAAATCACTTTGTTAACATAGAGTGTTTCCTCATTGGTATCACTCTATATTAAGGTGCCATTTATAAACAGCTTATTATTATTTATTAATGTGTGAAGCACTTTATAGCATGCTAGATAACAACTTAAATTCATGTATTAAAGATGCACATACATGGTTTAATACGATTTACGTCCTATAATATTCTTTAAAAAGCTTCCCATAGTCTCATCCGTTAAGCATTTATTACTAATGCATTTTATAACATGCTTTATAATACATTATTTGAGCAAGTAGCTGCATTTAGTGATCATTTCATAAATAAGAATAAAGCATTTATAAATGGCACCTTAATTTAAAGTGTTACCTTCCCATTACTAGATAGCTGCTCACTATTCATCTCATTTTGTGATTATTCTTCAAATGCACCACTTAATAAAACAGACACTAAGTTCTATTTTCCCTTCATCTGATTAAAAGTTTATTGAGTCATTTCTTCCATCTGCTTTCAGATGTTGCTAGCTTGGAAGCTTTAGTGTGATTTCTGTTGAAACTGAACTTTCAATTCAACAATATTTCTATAAAGATGATAATAGTAAACACAGAGAACTACTCACCATGTTAGACAGTGCCTGCTGCTTGGACTCCTTGTAAAATTCAATTTTCCGACTAGAAAGAACAATCCAGGAAGTAGACCAGTTTTTCCTTAGGAGAGAAAAAAGCAAAAGCATTATTACTTGAAGAAATTAACACAAGTATTGCATAAGCAACATGTGGAATAAGTAGAGACTATCTCTTTTTTAACTAGAATTCCTAAAAGTCTTTTTCTTTATTAAAATCTATAGGTGGTATGGAATATGTATAATAAGAGATTCTGTAGTTTTTAGATTGTGGCATTTACAGTAAAAGTTTCATTTGTAGATCCTCCTCAAATATTTTTCAGCTATTAAAAATCCAACTTCATGTATCCATGTCCCCCACTCCATAAAAAGCTGTTTCTGCAGCAAACTAAAAATAGAAATCAGAACATCATCCTTCATTGTTCAGTTCAGTACAGTTCAGTCGTGCAGTATAGCTCAGTCGCTCAGTCACATCTGACTCTTTGAAGCCCCATGGACTTCAGCACGCCAGGTTTCCCTGTCCATCACCAACTCCCAGAGATTGCTCAAACTCATGTCCATTGAGTCACTGACGGCATTCAAACATCTCATCCTCTGTCATCCCTTTCTCCTCCTGCTTCAATCTTTCCCAGCATCAAGGTCTTTTCCAATGAGTCAGTTCTCATAGGTGGCCAAAGTATTGGACCTTCAGCTTCAGCATTAGTTCTTCCAATCAGGACTGATTTCCTTTAGGATTGACTGGTTTGATCTCCTTGCAGTCCAAGGGACTGTCGAGATTCTTCTTCAGCACCACAGTTCAATAGCATCAATTCTTTGGTGCTCAGATTTCTTTATGGTCCAACTCTCACATCGTAAATGACTACTGGGAAAACCATAGCTTTGACTATATGGACTTTTGTCACTAAAGTAATGTCTCTTCTTTTTAATATGCTATCTAGTTTGTCATAGCTTTTCTTCCAAGGACCAAACATGTTTTAATTTCATGGCTGCAGTCACCATCTGCAGTGATTTTGGAGCCAAAGAAAATAACGTCTGTCACTGCTTCTATTGTTTCCCCATCTATTTGCCATGAAGAGATGGGACTGGATGCCATGATCTCATTTTCTGAATGTTGACGGGTTTTTTTTTTTTGTCTTAAAAAAATTTTTTTATTGGAGGCTAATTACTTTACAATATTGTGGTGGTTTTTGCTGAATGTTGTTTTAAACCAGCTTTTTCATTCTCCTCTTTCACTTTCATCAAGAAGCTCTTTAGTTCTTCTTTGCTTTTGGCCATAAAAGTGGTATCATCTGCATATGTGAGGTTACTGATATTTCTCCCAGCAATCTTGATTCCAGCTTGTGCTTCATTTAGTCTGGCATTTTGCATGATGTAATCTGCATACAAGTTAAATAAACAGGGTGACATATATATAGTCCTGACATTCTCCTTTCCCAATTTGGAAACAGTCTGTTGTTCCATGTCCACTTCTAGCTATTGCTTCTTGACCTGCATACAGATTTCTCAGGAGGCTGGTAAGGTGGTCTGCTAGTCCCATCTCTTGAAATATTTTCCAGTTTGTTTTGATCCACAGTTAAAGGCTTTAGAGTAGTCAATGAAGCATAAATAGAAGTTTTTCTGGAATTCTCTTATTTTTTCATGATACAATGGATGCTGGCAATTTGTTCTCTGCTTCTTCTACATTTTCTAAATCCAACTTGACCATCTGGAAGTTCTCAGTTCACATACTATTGAAGCCCTTGCTAGTGTGGGAGACTCACACACTAGCCATTACTTTGATAGCTTGTGAGATGAGTGCAACTATGCGATAGTTTGAACATTCTTTGTCATTGGAATGAAAACTGACCTTTTTCAGTCCTATGGCTACTGCTGAGTTTTCCAAATTTTCTGGCATACTGAGTATAGCACTTTAATAGCATCATCTTTTAGGATTTGAAATAGCTCATCTGGAATTTCTTTACTTTCACTAGCTTTGTTCGTAGAGATGCTTCCTAAGGCCCACTTAACTTTGCACTCCAGGATGTCCAGGATATACTCCTTCATTGTTACATCTCTTCATTGGTTTAGTACACATCAGAGTCTTGAAAACTAACCAGCTAATCTCCCACTGTCTAGTTCACAATATTTTTCAATGTTGAAACTCAACAAAAAGCAAAGATGAAAATAAAAGGAGTCAAAAATTTTTTTTTTTGCCAGTCAAACTAGCTAGAATTATAAGGAATGATACCAAGGGCTACTTACTGAGAGTGTGGAGAAATGGATTCTCCCATACAGTTTTAGTGGGAGTGCAAATATTTTTTCAGGAGTGAATCTGGCAATGTGTTTTTTAAAAATATTTTTAAATGTGTATATCTTTCAATCAAACAAGCTTATTACTATGAATTTAAACTGATCCTACAAATCATCTTATAAGTTAAGGCTCTCTGCATAAGAATGAAGTGCATCATTTCTTAAGTCTGCATGTAAAATATCAAAAAATGAGAGACAGGTTATGAAAATTGCATATTATGGATTCATATAAGGAGCTAATTAACCCTGTCCTGTAGAAGAATCCTGATGAGGGAAGTTTTCAATGTCAATCATAATATAAGATACAGTTCAAAATACCATACTGCGCTATTTATCTATGACTGTCCTCACCCATCCCAGCCCCTTCTGATATTAATTCCCATTCATCAGAAGTTCAAACATTATGTTTTTAAATATGTCTTCCGTGACTTCCTCACACAGCATTTAAGACATATTGAAAATAATATTTTGTAAATTTCACTTCTCTCTTTCTCCCATTAAATAAAAATCCCCAAACCAACAGAAAATACTTTATATTTACAAAGATACCCTCAGTGACAAGTAATAGTGAATTGGACAGAGTAGGCAATAATTATATATTTGTTGAGTTAATGATTAAACAGGCATGAGGGTATAAAATAACATTGGATATAACAATAGTTAAATCAGAAAGTGAAACCCTAACTTTGATTGCCCTTTGCATTGCATTGTTACTTAAGTTACTAGATCTGTATAAGTTTGTGTCATGAAGAATATCCTTAGTTTAGATGGCAAAACATTAAGGAGATTAATATACATTAAGTTTCTATCTATTACCTCATGTTGCTGATGTTTGCTTTGGTTTAACACTCAGTTTTGTATAGCTGAATTCATTTTACAAAAGCGATTTTTAAAAAAAGGTTACTAAAATACTATTCTGGGCAATATAAAACTACACAAAAATATCTTTTAAATGACCATTTAAGATCTTTGTATAATTTAGTTCCACTTTCCTCATAGACTCTAAGGGTTTGATTGAAAGAGCAGTTTTGATTCAGTCAAGTTAACATTTACGAGACTAGGTGGCTCCTATATGCCTGAAGCTTTCCTACTTATACGCCATTGTATTAAAAAGGAAAAACAGAAACAAAACACACATAATGTGTATTTTTCAACATGCAAATATGAACTTTATGTTGTTGGACCCACTTGTCTTCAAATGGTCACTTTTTCAATCAAATGACAATAAAGATGGGGGGCAGGAATAAAAACACATAGACCTTTTTCTTCCTTTGTTTAGTTCCTATTTCTCCTTTTATTTACCACCAGCAGCAAGATGAACTGAAGCACCTGAAGCCTTCTTCTGACAGAGGTCATAATATTAGATGACCCAAGATAGAGTAAGCTTTGGCAGACTGCTGATCTAGACTAGGCATCCTTGTTATCTCCACCCCTTACTTTGACCATATGTAACCAGCAAGAATGGAATATCCTCAGACATGACAGAATCTTTATTTAACCTGCCTGTTATATTTCCTACTATATTTTTAATCTCCTGGCAGGAGATATTCTATACCTTATTTGCTTCCTATCTATAGCAAACCCTGGATAAACGGTTCTGATTTGATCTGTTTCAGATGTTGATCGTTTATAGAATGTATTGGCATTTTTCCCTTCCTTAAACTTGGAACTGGAATTGGTTAGAAATGAAGTTGCATGAAATTCGATTATCTTATGGTTCTCAGAGCTGCTGTAAAGAGTTCCCTCTTAGGTGAATCTGATGAACAGGCTGAAGAGGGTAGGAATTGTATGTGTTGTAACTTTGGTAATATAAATTGCTCTGGCACTTTACATACAGCGCATTTTCTTTTTGAACTTATAAACTACAAATAATATCTGTGAATACAAGGGATTTTTCCAATTTGTTTAAGATAATATCATTTCAAAAGGAAGAACAGAATGCTGCTTTTCAACATTTCAGATGCCCCAATTTTAATTCAGTTTTTCATGATCTCTTTTAAAATAAGAATTAGCATCAATTATTTTGAGTAGTATAATTTTGATCATCTAGTGGAGATTTAGCTTCTCAAAAAGATGATGAAGATATTATATCCACTTACTAGTATAGAAAATAAGATTCAGAGTGTTTAGGTAACTTACTTAAGACCATACATTTAGAGACAAACCCAATTTCTCTGATTCTGAAGCCTATAATCTCTTTACTAATTTATATTGTGGTTTTTAGATTAAGGAGTATAGGCGTGCTTCATTTTATTGTGCTTAGCAGATATCGCATTTTTTACAAACTGAAGTTTCACGGCAGCCTTGCTTCAAGCAAGACAAAAGTCCAATAGCATTTGTTCACTTCATGGCTCAGTCTCATATTGGAAATTCTCACAATGTTTCAAATTTTTACGATGTTGTGTTTGTTACGATATTTGTAGTCAGTGGTCTTGATATCATCATTGTAACTATTTTCAGGTGCCATGAACTATGCCCGTATAAGACAGCGACTTAGTCCACGGGTTGTGTGTGTCCTGAATGCTCTACTAATTGGTCTTTCCCCAACTTCCTTCCTCTCCTCAGGCATCCTAATGGCCTGAGACATGTTAATATTGAAATTAGGCCAATGAGTAACTCTATAAACAGCCTTAAAGTGGTCAAGTGAATGGAAGAGTCACATCTCTCTCACTTTAAATCAGAAGCTAGTCGTGAGCACCGAAGAATTGATGCTTGTGAACTGTGGTGTTGGAGAAGACTCTTGAGAGTCCCTTGGACTGCAAGGAGATCCAACCAGTCCATTCTGAAGGAGATCAACCCTGGGATTTCTTTGGAGGGAATGATGCTGAAACTGAAACTCCAGTACTTTGGCCACCTCATGCGAAAAGTTGACTCATTGGAAAAGGCTCTGATGCTGGGAGGGATTGGGGGCAGGAGGAGAAGGGGACAACTGAGGATGAGATGGCTGAATGGCATCACTGACTCAATGGATGTAAGTTTGAGTGAACTCTGGGAGTTGGTGATGGACAGGGAGGCCTGGCGTGCTGTGATTCATGAGGTCGTCAAGAGTCAGACACGACTGAGTGACTGAACTGAACTGAACTGAACTGAGTTGTGATTGAGTTTACTGAGGCAGGCAAGTCAAAAACTGAGATAGGCTGAGTAGTACGCCTCTTGTGCCAAAGTTAGCCAAGTGAAGTCAAAGTTTTAAAGGAAATCAAAACTGCTAATCCAGTGAACACATGAATGATAGACAAGCAAAACAGTCTTATTGCTGATAATAGGGAAAGTTTTAGTGGCCTGAATAGAAATCAATTCAGACACAACACTCCCTTAAGCCAAAGTCTAATCCAGAGCAAAGCCCTAACTCTCTTCAATTCAGTGAAAACTGTGAGAGATGAGGAAGTGGCAGAAGAAAAGTATGAAGCCAGAAGAGGTTGATTCACGGGGTTTAAGGGAGCAGCTTTCTCTAAAACATAAATGCACAAGGTGAAGAAGCAAGTTGAAGCTGCAGTAAGTGGTCCAGATGACCTAGCTAAGAACATCAATGAGGGTGGCTACATTAAACAACAAATTTTCCACATAGACAAAACAGTCTTCTGTTGGAAGAAGATGCCATCCAAGATATACATAGCTAGAGAAGAGAAGTTGATAACTGACTTCAAAAACCTTAAAGCACAGACTGACTCTCTTGTTAGGGGATAACGCAGCTGGTAGCTTTAAGTTGAAGCCATTGTTCATTTACCATTCTGAGACTCTTAGGATCCTTAGGAATTATGCTACAGATAGGATGAAAAATCACAGGTGATAGCACATCTCTTGACACTACGGTTTATTGAATATTTTAAGTCTAGTGTTGAGACCTACTGCTCAGAAAAAAGATACCTTTCAAAATATTATTGTTCATTGACAATGTACTTGGTTACTCCAGAGCGCTGATGAAGATATACCATGAGATTAATGTTTTCATGCCTGCTAACACAAATCCATTCAGCAGCCCATGAACCAGGCAGTCTTATTATATTAAGAAATACTTTTTGTAATGCTACAGCTCCCACAGGTCATGATTCCTCTGATGGGATCTGGGCAAAGTAAACTGAAGACCTTCTGGAAAGTATTCAATATTCTTCATACCATGAAGAACATTCTTGATTCAGGGGAAGAGGTCAGAACATTAACATTAACAGGACTTTGAAGAAGTTGATTCCAACTCTCATGAATGACTTTGAAGGGTTCATTCAAGATTTCAGCAGAGGAGTGAGTGCAGATATGGTAGAATTAGCCAGAGAACTGGAATTAGAGGTGGAGCCTGAAGATGTGGCTGAATTGTTACAATTTCATGAAAAACTTTAAGAGATGAAAAATTGCTTCATGAGATGGCATCTATTTCTGGTAAGTTTCTGTGAAGATTGTTTAAATGACAAAAAAGGATTCAGGATATTACATAAGTGTAGTTGATAAACCAGTAGCAGAGTTTGAAGGACTGAATCCAGTTTGAAAGAAGTTCTACTGTGAGTAAAATGCTTTTAAACAGCACTGCATGCTACAGAGAAGTTGCTTAAGAAAGGAAAAGTCAATTGATATGGTAAACCTCGTTCTTTTCTTATTTTAATAAATTGCTGCAGCCACCCCAACCTTTAGTAACCACCACCCTCATCAGTCAGCAGCTAACAACAGAGGCAAAACCCTCCACCAGCAAAAAAATATTATGACTCACTTTTTTGTGAGTCATATTGAGGCTCAGATGATGACCGCCATGTTTTAGCAATACAGTATTTTTGAATTAAGGTATATACATTTTTTTTTAGACATAATGCTATTACATTATTACTAGACTACAGTGGAATATAAACATAAATTTATATGTTCTGGGACACCAAAAATATTATATGACTCTTTTTGATGCCTTATTCTCTTTATGGAGGTGTCGTGGATCCAAACCAGCCATATCTCCAATGTGTGACTGTGCTACTTTCTTGGTTGAGGAGATTGTCCATGTCAGCTTTCACCATAGTTTCAGTCCTAAATCGCAAGTTATAGAAGCTAGAGTGCAGACCCTATGGCAAGGTATAAGTCATCTGGACTGCCTTATTTACTATTTTACCTAATGATATTCAGAAGGATTGGTCAAAGGCCCACTACTCTCAAGTACTTTTTTTCTCTTGGGAATTGAACTGATTTAAAGGAGTCATGGACTGCCACCCCCACCCTGCCCCTGTAGCTCAGCTTTAAAGAATCCACCTGCAATGCAGAAGATGCAGGAGACATGTGTTTGATCTTCGGGTCTGAAAAATCCCCTGGAGGAGGGCACGGCAACCCACTCTAGTATTCTTGCCTGGAGAATCCCATGGACAGAGGAACCCAGGCTGCAGTCCATAGCGTCGCAAAGAGTCTGACACACTGAAGCAACTTAAGCACATACCAAAAGGAGTTAATGATAAGCCTTTCAACTGCTCGGAAGAAGCCAGAAGCAGGGGTGTGCTTCTAACTATGACACCACCTTGTCTCTTTCCTGCTAGGGGGTTATTCTGGTTTGTGATGAGCAGACTCACATGTACTCAGTAGGGAGTCTAAAACCAGACAGTGTTTCAAAAGCCTCTCGTGTAGGAGTGACTGAGAATTCACCTACTGGGAATATCTTTTATCTTATGACATAGGTCAGGACCTTTATTTTCTGAATAAAGACAGCTATTTTCTTTACAGTATCTTTCAAGCCTATTCCCCATTTGATGTGTTTGGCCCTCTGTGTCACCTGTAATTCTCAGGATATCAGCAGAAAAGCTTCTCACCAGTTACTCTGACACAATGAGCATTTGGATGGCACTGTCGGCTCTGGAAGGGGTGTGAATTGGATCAACTGGCAAGGTTTTGCCTTGACTTGAAATTCTAACGCTTTCTACATGCCATCAAATCCTTATAGGTGACAGTTTTTCAGTATATTGAGATTCAACTCAGGAAGTGAGTAGCTCCTTCAAGTTTAGAGGGCTTACTTACACAGGACTTTTAAACAGACCTTTTGAAGAAGAAGTGATTTTCAGAATGGAAAGAAAAGTCTCTCTACTTGCCTAGCACCCTCAGAGAAGGGACCACCACACCTAGTGCTTCTCCACACCTGGGCACAGTATCTGTGGGTTGTGTTTGTTGTTGTTATGCTGTCACTTACTCTTTTTTTGTGACTCCATGGACTGTAGCCTGCCAGGCTCCTCTGTCCATGGGATTTCCTTGAAAGGATACTCAAGTGGATTTCCATTTTCTTTTCCAGGGGATCTTCCTGGCCTAGGGATCAAGCCTGTGTCTCCTGCATTGCAGGCAGATTCTTTATCACTCAGTTACCAGGGAAACCCATATCTGACATATAGTGAGTGCTTATGAGTGCTTATCAAAGTTTTTTTATTTCTTGTTGTTATTATGTTTTGATATTTGGTGGTTTTGAGGGGTCCTTACCATAAGGCATGTGGAACTTCCCTGACCAGGAACTGAATCCATGCCCTCCACTGTGGAAGCTTAGAGTCTTAAACACTGGACACCAGGGATGTTCTCAAATGTTTTTGAATAAAAGAATATACGAGTTCTCAAATTTCAGGAGCATCACACATCTAGAGTCAGACACAACTTAACAACTGAACACCAGCGACAAAAGGGCTACAAAGCACCTACTTCTTGCATTTCCCTTCTATACTACTTAATTGCCAAGTGTTTTGACAAGTCTTTCATAGACTTGTCATTTTAAAACTATCTAATGTCCCTGGGTTAATACATCTTTTCTAATTTATAATCCTAGTGGCATGACCTGAGCTTTCTCCAGAGGGCTTCCTGACTTCTCATATGTGTGTCAATAAAATAAGCCGGTAGGCATGCATCAATTCTCACCTTGTGCTAGGTATGGCACCTGATACTTTGTATAAGTCAAGAGATTTAATCCCCATGCCAGTCACAAGTATCTACTGAGCATTAACCACAGTTCAGTTCAGTCGCTCAGTCGTGTCCGACTCTTTGCGACCCCATGAATCGCAGCACGCCAGGCCTCCCTGTCCATCACCAACTCCCGGAGTTCACTCAGATTCATGTCCATTGAGTCGGTGATGCCATCCAGCCATCTCATCCTCTGACATCCCCTTCTCCTCCTGCCCCCAATCCCTCCCAGCATCAGAGTCTTTTCCAATGAGTCATCTCTTTGCATGAGGTGGCCAAAGTACTGGAATTTCAGCTTTAGCATTATTCCTTCCAAAGAAATCCCAGGGCTGATCTCAGGACAGATACAATTCCAAAGCCTGCATATATAAAGGCAAACAGCAGAGACCTCAAGGCATTTACCTCTAACTCATTGGAGACAGGGAGTAAACATGGGAACAAATGAATTATCCAAACAGCATTGGGAGGTGGGCGATAATCCACACACTACAGATAAGAGAACTGAGGTGTTGTGAGGTTACATCCTATCCAAGGGCATCAAAGTCATAAATATGGGGTTCAGGCCAAGTCTTCTGAACCTTGAAGGCCACACTCATTCTGCTGACCATCTCTAGAGCAGATGGCACATAACTCTCCTCAGTCATACTGCGTTTGTCTATGGAGAGCCTCATGATAGCCCTGAGAGATGAAGACTCCTTACTATTGCCAAAGAGGTTCTTGAACATCTTTCTCCTTGGAGGAAGGCTACTTCTTAGACTGATCTGGGCTGTTCTGAAATGCCTGATTGGGAGCCTTTTCAGCCCTACTTTCCCAAGATGGGAGCCAATTAATGCATCAACATTTCATCATCTTAAATTTGAGGGCATTCTTTTTTTTTAAATTTTTCCACACAGAGAGATAAAAACCTAGATGTTGGATAGACTCGTGTGTTAAGTAAGACACATAAGTCAGGAAATGTCCAACTTCAGTAAGTCAGATGTCCTAGGAATAGGTGAGAGAGTCTCCACATAGCAATTAGGTAAGGGATTGACATTAATGCTAGTGACTCAGGACAGGAAATATATCCTGGGACAATAAGTGCAGGTATTTATTTTAAATTTTTGTCACAAGATATCACATTTAAGATGGGGGAGGGGGTGGTGGTGAGGATCCTTAATGTAATTAAGAAGAACTAACTTCTAATAACGACAAGCAGTTAATGCAATTGGTGGGACATCTTCTCCAAGTGACACTTTAGAGAAAATTCTTAAAATGAATCCTGATTTGTCAACATAGAGAGTAAAACCAAAACCAAACAAACAAAAAACCCCAAACCAAAGAAACTAAACACAAACATCAGCATGACCAAAAATTCTTTGCATTCTATGAAATGGACACCGGATGGCAGCACATAATAAGAGCAACTTTGTAACTGCTCATCTGAAGAACACTTGATGGAAAATGGCCCTTAAAATATTTGTTATCATTGTTAGAATCTGTTAGCTTGGGCTCATGTTGAACAGATTCATCTACTCTAACACTTTAGTTTTATATATTACACTCACTTCTCCAGTGCCTCCTCTGGTAATGACATGATAGCAAACCAGAAAATCAAAGGAAAATAGATGTGAGGTTACTTTGTAAATTTCAGACTCTCTTTGCAATTGCTTGCTTCCATATCTGACTTGGTTACACTGGATTTGAGTTGATTCTGCACCCCTGGTCGGGGGTGAAACTGATTTACTCCAGTGTCCTTGACTGATTCACTGAACGATCACTCGGACACTGCTAAATATTCTGACTAGTTCTCAAACTGGTATGCAAGGAACACATTTCTTGTCTCATATCCTAAGCTTTTTGTAATTTGCCTCTACTTAAAAAAAAAAATCAAAGAGACACTGGTGTATAAATATATACATCACTGTCACTACTGCAAGAAATGTAAAAGCTTTCTGCTTTCACAGGGTTACTAGAAGTTGGAAATTATAATAGCATGTGTTGGGAATCATGAAACTAAAGCAATCTTTTACAAAATAACTTCTCTATTCCATACTTTTCAAACGTTCCCCCTACTCCTTAGTACTGAGCATAAAAAGAGAGAAAGGCAAATGCAACCTGGAAGTATTCATTAGGATCTTGAGCAGAAAATGCAAAAATAATAATAATGTTTACATAAGGGGGGTACTTTAGTACCATGTTCCACAGAAAGTCTATTCTTAGAAACAATTGTTTAAAAAGAAGAAAAAAACAAAGACAAAGGTTTAATAGCTCTGGGCCTCTGGGATGAAAATGAACACTGGTAGACATAACACTATACTACTTTTATTTTTTTCCAAATACATCTCTGTGCATCCTTTCATCCTCAAGTACTTCTTTCCACTCCCTCTGAAGAGCAGAGTAGAGTGAAAAGCCACATGTGATAAGATGTACAAGCCACAAATGAGATGACGAAGGGGCAGGCTTAAAATGAAAGGTGTAGTAGGAGAGATAAGGGGACAGAAAGTGTACATGCTGTCAAGGGCCTTTTACAAATTAAAGAATTGAAAGGAACTCTTCGCTAAGGTCTCCAAGAACTTCAGAGAGACAAGAGCCACTTCTCTTTTGGGAACAGATGTAACAAAATGCAGGAATTTCTAAACTTTATCAGAAAAACACACTTTCAATGTTCACAAAGAAAATCTAAAGTTGAATGCTGAATGCTTTGGCTTTCAATCCTATCTGGGGAAACTTCTAGAACATCATTTCAAAATAAAGCTAAATTCATGGCCCTTTATAGATGTAAGTGAATGTCTTTGGCTTTCAATCCTGTCTATCTGGGGAAACTTCTAGAACATCATTTCAAAATAAAGCTAAATTCATGGCCCTTCATAGATGTAAGTGAAATGAAGTCGCTCAATTGTGTCCAACTCTTTGCGACCCCATGGACTGTAGCCTATGAGGCTCCTCCATCCATGAGATTTTCCAGGCAAGAATGCTGGAGTGGATTGCCATTTCTTTCTCCAGGGGAACTTCCTGACCCAGGAATCGAACCCGGGTCTCCTGCATTGCAGGCAGACGCTTTACTGTCTGAGCCACCAGGGAAGCTCTTTATAGATGTAAGATATAGCCAAAGGGTTCTACTTTCCACCAACTCTTGCTATATTCAAAGATAGGTCAAACTTTTCTTAGAAAGAAAGAAAAAAATACATGAAAAAGGGAAGGAAGTTAAAGAAAAAGGAGCAGGAAGAGGGGAAGAAAGAAAAGAAGAACACAAAACATGATGTCATGATGATATGTCATGGATTTATGAGTAGAAAATTTATTGCTGTTGTTGTTTAGTCACTAAGTTGTGTCTGTCTCCTTTGCAACCCCATGGGCTGTAGCCTACCAGGCTCCTCTGTCCATAGGATTTCCTGACCAAGAGTACTGGAGTGGGTTGCCATTTCCTTCTCCAGGGGATCTTCCTGACCCAGGGATGGGACCTACGTCTCCTGCATTGACAGGTGGGTTCTTTACCACTGAGCCACCAGGGAAGCCTGGAAAATTTATAGAGATTAATAAAATAGTATTTGTTAAGTGATAGTTGAAACCCTTGGTATGGCTGATGGTATGAAATAAAAGAACAGTTTTTGCTTCCTGGCCTCAAACATCTTCTACCAGGATGGAAAAATCTAACCTACTTCATACAGAGGACATAGCTAAAATCTGATACACACTATACATAGAGTAAGATTGGGAGAAGAGATGTTGGTAGAAGGGACCAAGTTTTTTCATTTGTAGAATTGATAGCAGTAACATAGCCTGTTTTAGAGTATTATTTCAGTGTTACTGGTAAAGCAATTATCCAAGTACTCCACAGAATAAGCATCTGTGATTATTGTTATAACACATTCAAATTTATAAAAGGATATAAAATTCCTTGATAAATAGGGACAAGACCATGGCAAGAAATTTTACATAAGAAATACAAATTATAACAACTATGGTATACTATTGAATAGTTACTAAATTATCAATGAGTTAAAAATTACACAACTTTTCAGTTATGATTAAATTGATCATTCTGTTGTTAGTTACAAAAACTGTATACAGACTCCTCAGGCAAGCAGTAGGGCTATACATAACAGTCATTAAAACAAATATGGTCTTGCAATTTACTCAAGACATCTAGGCTTAGAATTTCTGTTAAGAAAATATAAAAGAAGCAATAGTAGGTTTACTGCAATTATAACTATTTTAGTGTAAACTTGAATCAACTTAAAAATGTAATAAAAGAGGAATGTAAAATGGCTTGGTGCCTTATAGTCCCATCAACATTGTAGGATATCATATGTTATTAAATATGTTGACTATATCTACAATTTTCAATCTATAAAGTCTTTATAATTTTAATATAAAAGTTGACCAAGGTATATACTATCTGGTGCATATTAGAAATTGTCACAAGAAAAGAAAACTGAAATATTTAACTGAAACACCAACCAGAGGAATAAAATTATTAATAAAAGCAACGCTATGTTCTATAGATATCAACTTACAAAACTGAAATTTAGTAAAGCTGAACACTGATGAGATTGTGGTGAGGGGTGATCTCTGCATTATGAAGAGAATATGAACTGATGCATTCATGCTTGAGAAAGTCTGGCAGCAGCACTCAATGGATTTATAACTGTATGTGTCTTTACCATCAAGCAGTCCTTTTGTGTTGTTTAGTCACTAAGTCATGTCTAACTCTTTTGTGACCCCATGGACTGTAGCCCACCAGTTCCTCTGTCCATGGGATTTTTCAGGCAATAATACTGGACTAGGTTACCATTTCTTTCTCCAAGGGTTCTTTCCAACCCAGGGATTGATCCCATGTCTACTGCGTTGGCAGGCAGATTCTTTACCACTGAGCCACCTGGGTTTATGCCCCAGAGAGAATTCCTAATATATTTGTAAGGAGACATACATGTGTCATTTATTGCAATGTTGTTTGAGATGGAAGAAGTAGGGACAATTTAAGTATCTACTCCTGGAGGACTGTGTAAGTAAAATTCGATGGGTGCACACAATGACAAAATAGGTAGAAAGCTGGAAGAAATTAATGTGTTTTAAGTATACAGCTGTAGATCCGTTCCATTCAGTCACTCAGTCGTGTCCGACTCTTTGCGACCCCATGAATGGCAGCACGCCAGGTCTCCCTGTCCATCACCAACTCCCGGAGTTCACTCAGACTCACATCCATTCAGTCCGTAATGCCATCCAGCCATCTCATCCTCGGTCGTCCCCTTCTCCTCCTGCCCCCAACCCCTCCCAGCATCAGGGTCTTTTCCAATGAGTCATCTCTTCGCATGAGGTGGCCAAAGTACTGGAGCTTCAGTTTTAGCATCATTCCTTCCAAAGAAATCCCAGGGTTGATCTCCTTCAGAATGGACTGGTTGGATCTCCTTGCAGTCCAAGGGACTCTCAAGAGTCTTCTCCAACTCCACAGTTCAAAAGCATCAATTCTTCGGCGCTCAGCCTTCTTCACAGTCCAACTCTCACCTCCATACATGACCACAGGAAAAACCATAGCCTTGACTAGACGGACCTTAGTCAGCAAAGTAATGTCTCTGCTTTTGAATATGCTATCTAGGTTGCTCATAACTTTTCTTCCAAGGAGTAAGCGTCTTTTAATTTCATGGCTGCAATCACCATCTGCAGTGATTTTGGAGCCCCCAAAAATAAAGTCTGACACTGTTTCTACTGTTTCCCCATCTATTTCCCATGAAGTGATGGGGCCAGATGCCATGATCTTCGTTTTCGAATGTTGAGCTTTAAGCCAACTTTTCCACTCTCCTCTTTCACTTTCAACAAGAGGCTTTTTAGCTCCTCCTCACTTTCTGCCATAAGGGTGGTGTCATCTGCATATCTGAGATTATTGATATTTCTCCCAGCAATCTTGATTCCAGCTTGTGTTTCTTCCAGTCCAGCATTTCTCATGATGTACTCTGCATATAAGTTAAATAAGCAGGGTGACAATATACAGCCTTGACGTACTCCTTTTCCTATTTGGAACCACTGAAGGCGGAGTGACGGAGCTGGGCCGGTTACGGCGTGACGGTGAACGCGGGAAGTCGGCACGTGGAGCGCCTCTCGCCGCCACGGAGAGGCTGTCCCCAGGCAGCCCTGGCTGTGACCCGGGCGCGCAGAATGGCCAAGGGCGAGGCTTTACAAGAGAAGGAGGATTTGACTGTTAGGGAAAGCAGTAGGCGGGACCACTGGTATCTCAGCTGACTGTTTTTCTTGTTGTTTTTACTAAGTTAGTAATTGCATGATAGAAGGCAGAAAGGGAAAACTTATAGCGGGAGAGACCGAGGACACTGAAAACCACTAAACTATTAAGAGGATCTTAGTATGTTTCTTGCTCTCTATCTGCGTCTTGACTACTTAAATTTTAAACCTTTTCTTTTGAAGTCAGTATAATACACATTCATTTCTTCAGCTGGTATCTAGGGTGCAGCTTGCCAAGAGAGTCTATGGTTCTCCCTTTCACGTCCCTTCCCTTCTGGCTGTGTGTGTCCGCAGGCAACACCAGGTACTAGCTGCTTTCTGTCTGGACAGTCTCCGTGTTCATGTGGACTGTACAGAGTTTGGTGATGTGAAGACTGGAGCTAGTGAAATTATCATGTCTTTTTTTGCTAAAAATAAAGCACCCACGGTCATCCCCCAAGAGTACTTCGGCATGCAGAGCAAATCGTTCACGTTATAGGCCATTGGCTTTCAAGCTCTCAGTTCAGTTCAGTTGCTCAGTTGTTGTCCTACTCTTTGCGACCCCATGAATCGTAGTACACCAGGCCTCCCTGTCCACCACCAACTCCCGGAGTTCACTCAGACTCACGTCCATCGAGTCCGTGATGCCATCCAGCCATCTCATCCTCTGTCATCCCCTTCTCCTCCTGCCCCCAATCCCTCCCAGCATCAGACCCTTTTCAATGAGTCAGCTCTTCGCATGAGGTGGTCAAAGTACTGGAGTTTCAGCTTTAGCATCATTTCTTCCAAAGAAATCCCAGGGCTGATCTCCTTCAGAATGGATTGGATCTCCTTGCAGTCCAAGGGACTCTCAAGAGTCTTCTCCAACACCACAGTTCAAAAGCATCAATTCTTCGGTGCTCAGCTTTCTTCACAGTCCAACTCTCACATCCATACATGACCACAGGGAAAACCATAGCCTTGACTAGACGGACCTTAGTCGGCAAAGTAATGTCTCTGCTTTTGAATATGCTATCTAGGTTGCTCATAACTTTTCTTCCAAGGAGTAAGCGTCTTTTAACTTCATGGNTTGATCTCCTTCAGAATGGACTGGTTGGATCTCCTTGCAGTCCAAGGGACTCTCAAGAGTCTTCTCCAACACCACAGTTCAAAAGCATCAATTCTTCGGTGCTCAGCCTTCTTCACAGTCCAACTCTCACATCCATACATGACCACAGGAAAAACCATAGCCTTGACTAGACGGACCTTAGTCGGCAAAGTAATGTCTCTGCTTTTGAATATGCTATCTAGGTTGCTCATAACTTTTCTTCCAAGGAGTAAGCGTCTTTTAATTTCATGGCTGCAATCACCATCTGCAGTGATTTTGGAGCCCCCAAAAATAAAGTCTGACACTGTTTCTACTGTTTCCCCATCTATTTCCCATGAAGTGATGGGACCAGATGCCATGATCTTCGTTTTCTGAATGTTGAGCTTTAAGCCAACTTTTTCACTCTCCTCTTTCACTTTCAACAAGAGGCTTTTTAGCTCCTCTTCACTTTCTGCCATAAAGGTGGTGTCATCTGCATATCTGAGGTTATTGATATTTCTCCCTGTAATCTTGATTCCAGCTTGTGTTTCTTCCAATCCAGCGTTTCTCATGATGTACTCTGCATAGAAGTTAAATAGGCAGGGTGACAATATACAGCCTTAATGTACTCCTTTTATAACCCTAATACTGACTAATGTTGAATGAAAAGAGTACAAAACAGAATGAGGCTTATAGCCCAAAGCGCTCATTCTCTCAGTCGTGTCTGATTCTTTGCGACCTCATGGACTGTAGCATGTGAGGCTCCTCTGTCCATGGGGTGTTTTTAGGCAAGAATATAGTAAGTGGGTTGTCATTTCTTCCTCCAATGGATCTTCCTGACCTAGGGATTGAACTCATGTCTCCCCTGTCTCCTGCACCTCCTGCATTGCAGACAGATTCTTTACTGCTGAGCCATCATGGAAGCCTCTATAACCCAAAAGACTTCTGCAATTTAGAGCATATTCACTTACATGCTGTTTTCTAGTATGCCACACATAGAGCCAAATAAGTATATGGAGACTGGATTTGAGCAACACACATTCTACAGAGGACTGAGCGAGGAATGGAGACTGAGAATAAAGTAAACCCAGCTAGGAGTCTTGCCCAGAAAGATGATAATACAAGGCCACACTGAAGAGGATAAGCAACTCAATTTGTGCACCTGATGTTAAAAACAAAAAGAAAGGAAAACTAAAATTTATATAATTTTAAAAGAAAAAAAGCTGAAAGAATGCATAATTCCATGTAAGATGACTGAAATAACAATGAAACATAATATAAACTAATGTTTGTATGAATTTAAGCTAGAACACATAAATGGTATGTAAATTGGTTAAACAAACAAACAAAACAAATACAAAATGGTATATACACTGATTGAAGCATGCCTAAAAATATGTTGTTCATGCGAGCTGGTGAGGGGAAAGGCCTGGTTCTGTCCCTTTAATTTTTCTTGACACCACCTTCTAGGAAAACATTTTACAAGAATGGATTATGGAGGGCTATGGGGAAGGACACTGTACAAAATTTGCTTGGAATCCCTTTTAGGATCTCCTCCTCTTCTTGCATGAGGCTGGGGTCTAAGACCTACCAAAGCTATCACCTCCTCCTTCCTACAAAGCCCCAGGGAAAGGCTGAAGTGGTAACTTTGACAATCCCTTTTCTATCCTTCTTTGGATGTGATGTCCACATAGCTGGTAAGGTAAGAAAGGGCTTTGGTTTATCCTGGGAAGGCTTATCGCTGCACCCTCCACACTCCTTCCACTGGCTAATATACCTGGGAGTGAAGTCCAGGGGAAAGTTGGCACTAGGTTGGGTTAGTCAAAGAATCCCTACTGCCCTTTCAGAACTTAACACATTAAGTCAGGTTCTCCATTGGAGCCTGGACTAGATGAGTCTTTGAAAACAGTATTGCATTTGATCTTGTCTCCTGTGTATCTCCCTCCTTGATCCTTCAGGGGAGGGTGGCTGCAGAGATACTACAGAAAAGGAGTCTAGGAGAATGTTGAAGGCCCTGTTTATCTCAGAATAAAACACAATATTTTAAAAGCTCTTTAAGAGCTTTTAAAATCTTACCCAGAATAAAACACAATATGGGTGGAAAATAGAATTTGTTCTTTAAAACTGAGAGTTATTTTAAATAGTGGAATTATGGATGATAGTTTTCTCCAATTTTACTTATTTTAAATAGATATATACTTACTCCATTATAGCAGGCAAACAAAAACATACTCCATTTTCTAGTGCTGGCCAGAGTTCCATCCCAGTAATAAACTATATTATACAATTAATAAATGTCCCATTGTGTAGCTAATTAGTACATTTATCCTTTATGATTTTAATTGTTAATTATATAGTCATGAATAAATGCTTTGTCTCCCACTGCGAGTACTTTCTACATACATTTGCAGTTTGCATTTAACTTATCACAAAACTAAGTATATAAGACTTACATGAGAAATAGGGGACATTCTAAAATAGAGATGTTTACTTCTAAATAACCCATACATTAAAAACAATATGTAGCATCTTTGACTACCCTCCTATCAACCTCATTTTTTATTATTAAAGTTTTTTCTTCCTGTCGTCTAAGGAAATTCTTCCTGCATTGTCTAATTTCACTCACCTACTTTGTGTCACTCTCATCTCCAAATGCAGCAACTTCCAACTTTTTATCTAACAGATGATATTTTTCTCTCATTTTCCTTTCTCAAATGATTTTTACTGAGCAACAAATGTATCTAAAATCCTCCATCCTTCAAAAAATTATGCTATCAATGTATTATAGGAGATTTTTTATACTGCAAAATGAGTCCCTTCATCCTTTATTCTGTTAATCACAGAAATTAAGACCCACTTTCTTATTTCTTTGCATATTTTTTTTAATTTCAAGTTTTAGAGGGTCATGAAGCACTTCATTCATATTATGTGCAATAAAATAAAATGTAGTGCTTTGGTGGAAACCTATAGTTACATTAAAATAATGCTGACCTTAGTGATAACAGAGAGGAATATTCTAGTCCTGCACTATAGGGCCTACCTTTCTAAACAATAACAGCAACACAAATTGAGGAGATGGAGAACTAGCATAGTTATATAAAGTGAATTTTAAAAAAAAGTTTATTACCTTAGTTTCTTTCCTCCATCTGCTATTTTAGCTTTTTGAAGATAACCTTCTTTTTCAACCATCTGCAAGAAGAATGCATATATTAAAACTGTGACAAACTCATACACATTATTAGTTTGAATGAACCTATGCTTTCCAACAGTCTCTGCAGTGATGGAAGTTTCCAGTCATAGAACTTTATCAATAATGCATATATAGCTTATGGGAAGTGCCTGCAAGATCACAGTCATTACAAGATGTTAAGTATCCAAAAGAAATATTACAAAGAGTAATGTGAATGATTTGTTGAATAGTGATACACCTTTACTCACACTTCCTTCTGGGCATTGAAGTCACTTCCTTACAAAATTGATTAAAAATGGTAAAACAAAGATAAATTTAATGCCTTCCTTAATTTTACTTATCATCCTTGGAAAAGTTTATCCTTTTCACCCCTGATTTCTACTTCCCGTTCCATATACCTGCTGAGGCCAATGAGAGCAAACAGTTCAATAAAACTAGGTAGCTGGTTAAACTGGAAGAGCATTTAAAACCCTGATATTTCATGCATTTTGTTCAGCTAGCTACTAAGAAATACTGTAGCAGCATTATCTCATTATCTTCCTCCATGGGGTGGGCTTGCTTCCTTTCCTATTTGTATTTATTGACTTTCACTGCATATTGCTTAAGAGAGATTCAACTATTCCTTATCACTCCACAGAGATTTTTGTGGAGTTCTAGGGTAAATATATCAGAGAAGGCAATGGCAACCTACTCCAGTACGCTTGCCTGGAAAATCCCATGGATGGAGGAGCCTAGTAGGCTGTAGTCCATGGGGTCGCTAAGAGTCGGGCACGACTGAGCGACTTCACTTTGACTTTTCACTTTCATGCATTGGAGAAGGAAAGGGCAACCCACTCCAGTGTTCTTGCCTGGAGAATCCCAGGGACAGAGGAGCCTAGTGGGCTGCCATCTATGGGGTTGCACAGAGTCAGACATGACTGAAGCGACTTAGAGCAGCAGCAGCAGCAGCAGCAGCAGGGTAAATATATACAGAATGTCTGTCGTGATGCAGTGGCATCCCAGGCACAGATGGTGACTGCAGCCATGAAATTAAAAGACTCTTACTCCTTGGAAGAAAAGTTATGACCAACCTAGACAGCATATTAAAAAGCAGAGACATTACTTTACCAACGAAGGCCCGTCTATTCAAAGCTATGGTTTTTCCAGTAGTCCTATATGGATGTGAGAGTTGGACTATAAAGAAAGCTGAGCACTGAAGAACTGATGCTTTTGAACTGTGGTGTTGGAGAAGACTCTTGAGAGTCCCTTGGACTGCAAGGAGATCCAACCAGTCCATTCTGAAGGAGATCAGCCCTGGGTGTTCTTTGGAAGGAATGATGCTAAAGCTGAAACTCCAGTACTTTGGCCACCTCATGCAAAGAGTTCACTCATTGGAAAAGACCCTGATGCTGGGAGGGATTGGGGGCAGGAGGAGAAGGGGACGACAGAGGGTGAGATGGCTGGATGGCATCACCGACTCAATGGACATGAGTTTGAGTAAACTTGGGGAGTTGGTGATGGACTGGGAGGCCTGGCGTGTTGCAACTCATAGGGTCACAAAGAGTTGGACACAACTGAGCGACTGAACTGAATTGATTCCCATAAAAGTCTGCACTAGATGTTTTAATTTCTTAGTGCCCTATTTCTATCTTCCTCTTACAGTCTTGCACTCTTCTCATCCCTAGTTCTTACCCTCGCTGCAACTTTTCAATCTTGGTGAATTGCCAACAGCCTTGACCCGTGTCCCATACTATGTGCTGTAAGCTTTTAGGAGTCACCTGCCTACTAACAAACGACCATACCCCTCAATGCCATCCTACATGCTTTCCTCCTGACTGCAATACTTCACTCCCACCATATTGTCATCACACACATTTCCAAAGATATTGAATCCACTTTAAAATGTATTATGTATCTCTGTTGTTATACAGTTCTTCCATGTTTCCTCTGCAATCCCTTTTAAATGCCCTTTTCGAATCTTCATTTTTTATTCTGCTGTTATCACTATCATAGGGCTTATTGGGTTGCACCTGCACCTGTGCTGTGATTCTTCCTTTCACATCAGGGTTTCCAGCAGATAGAGTACTTGCTGCCACCAATAATTACAATAATAAATATTGTTTGAACAAATGAGTGGATAAATGATAAATGAATGGCTGCTTAAATGTTTATCTAAATTTTTATAGGAAACTGGGTAAGCAAACAAACAAGCAAAACAACAACAACAACAACTATGTGTGCCTTACGATAGATTAAAAAAAGAGATATTTGGGACTGAGCTGTCCCTGGGTCAGGAAGATTTCCTGAAGAAAGAAATGGCAACCCATCCCAATATTCTTGCCTGGAGAATTCCATGGACAAAGGAGCCTGGCAGGCTACAGGGGATCCATGGGGTCACAAAGAGTCAGACACAACTGAAAGACTAATACTTTTCCCAAACCACTAAAATGTCATCAGTTAAAAAACTGGCTATTTACAAGACTCATTCTGATATGAATGAGTTCTTTTCTAATTTGTTTATTATATTCACAATACATAGCACAATACTTAGCTTTCAAAATATATTGGATGAATACATATTTTAAAAAATGATGAAGATAATGAAGATTTATGATAATCATAGTATACTATTTTTCACATACCTACATTTCCAGAGAATTTCTTTTATTTCAGCATACTTTCCACAGGCCTAGAAGAATCTATCTATCTCTTAGATAACTTTTAGAATCATGATGTTCAGTGCTGCCTCTTTTGTACTTAGATATGTCTATTCATTTGCTTTAATCACCTTTTGTCCTAATGTATATGGTCTTTTCTTTTAGTGCCAGAAAATCTTATTTGTCTATCCCGTAAATCCATATAATGCATTTAGTAATTAATTTTGGGCATCACTAGTTTCTACAAACATTTGGAAGAGAGATGTTTTTAAGAGCAATTAGCATCACAGATGGAGAAGGAAATGGCAGCCTACTCTGGTGTTCTTGCCTGGAGAATCCAGGGATGGAGGAGCCTGGTGGGCTGCTGTCTATGGGGTCGCACAGAGTTGAACACGACTGAAGAGACTTAGCAGCAGCAACAGCAGCATCACAGAAGATGTCCCTTTCTGTATGAATATATATTTAGAAATTTTGTTGTGTAACAAATAATAGATGGTTGATGGCTGGATGGAGCCATCTGACTCACTGGACATGAGTTTGAGCAAGCTCCGGGAGTTGGTAATGGACAGGGAAGCCTGGTGTGCTGTAGTCCATGGGGTCACGAAGAGTCAGATACGATTGAGCGACTGAAGTGAACTGAATGAATGATAGATAAAATTTACCACTTTATTTAAGATTTCTTCTGCTGAAAATAAGTTACCAAAGGACTGAATCTATCTATCAAAAACCTACAAAATCTCTCAACCCATAATAAAATGTTATGCATACATTATTAGCTAAGAATATTGCCTCCCCTCACCAAAAAAAATCACTAAAAGGCTACTAGATGGAGATTTAGTTCCCAGAGATGTATTATTGATGAACACTTGTCTAAAAAGAGAAGGAAAATGTGAAAGTAGAAACCCAATACTCTTTCAGGGAGAAATCAACATAAACTGGCTTGAGTTATATACCTCAAAATTCTCTCTCCTTGAATAAGTAATGTTCCTCTATGTGCTGGACCTTTTCAAGATAACTGAGATTGAGGCCAGGGGCTGGCTTTCTCATGTTAGGCTTCTATAAATGGACATCATTGCCATCAATGATGAGGCTGAGTCAGTTTTCATGGCTTTTGATCAATGCAATAGAGTTGCTAGGCAAGTCCACACAGAGGTCCCAGAAAAAACAGGTAAGGAATCTTCTTTTATATTATCTTCTAATGTCCAAGTTGCTTTCCTGGTCATTGGGAGATACCAGTAATCCTTCTAGTGTGTATTTTTACCTATTATATTTATTTCTACAGTGCATATTTTTACATATCTGTGTATCTGCATATACATTTTGCATGTAATTATATACATGTGCAACCATCATGAACTATTCCATGTCTGTTCATTTCTCTCCATTGTTTCTTTCATACTTGATATACAGCCTTTTTTCAATACATTTTTAACTAATATCCCCTTCCCGTAAATAACAGTTGCTCTTCTGACACGGGGACTGCAAAGGCTAATGTTTCTGCAACATAGTCACTTCAGTCATGTCTGACTCTGTGTGACCCTATGGGCTGCAGCCTGCCAGGTTCCTCTGTCCATGGGATTCTCCAGCCAAGAGTATTAGAGAGGGTTGCTATGCCCTCCTCCAGGGGATCTATCTGACCCTTGTCTCCTGCATTGCAAGGGGATTCTTACCGTCAAGCCACTGGGGAAGCCCCACAAAGACTAATAGGACAACCTTAATCTTGTTGAGGTTTATATCATTGTGAGATCACATTTCAAGATATTCCTATTCCTCCTTTGGAGGGACTGGATACCATACTTGCCTCCAGTTACCTCAGAGATGAGAACAGCTTTTGTTCTAGAATAGAAAACTCCAATCACGTTTCCTATACTGAAAGCACGGCATTATTCAAGTCCCATGCTGAAAAGCAAAGTTTCCATGATGTACACTTAATTACTTTATTATTCCTTGTCATCATATTTTGAAATACTTTTTCATGTTCCAGGCACTAGAAATCACTTATTCCAGGAGGTTCATAGGAGCCAAAATAAGTATTAGGGCAAGCAGAAGATTGCTCTGTATTTTGCATGTGGGTTTATATATGGTACCATATTAATTATTTTAATTACTTATTCCTCTTTTATGTTAATCCCATGATTTGAATGGACAGTAATCTATAAATTATAGTGGACTACGTTGGTCATTTAGGACCCAGATGGTCTTGCCTCTGGTAATTTACAAAATTATGTTTAGGTTTAGGTGTGTGTTTTCCTGGTGGGTCAGATGGTAAAGAATCTGCCTGTAATGCGGGAGACCTGGGTTTAGGTCCTGGGTTGGGAAGATATCTTGGAGAAAAGAATGGCTACCCATTCCAATAATCTTGCCTGAGAATTCTATGGACAGAGAGACTGGCGAGGTACAGTCCATGGGGTCACAAAGAGTCAGACACGACTGATCAACTGAAACGTTCTTTTTCTTTCACTTTGGGATACCACATGCCAAGTTCCAGGCCAGCGTGAAGTTCTTTAAAGTTGTAGCATTTCCTAAACCATATACTTAAAAACATCAACCAGTCTTTAGATGCTGAATCTGGCTTCTTGTGCTATCTGTTCAATGTTCCTCAGAAGCCCTATTTAATGTTAAGTGGCAGGAAAGATCAGCAATTTGTCCAGATTGGATGCCAGCCAGTCTGCTAGCAGTGAGAGAGTACTCAGCAGACACAACTGCTCTGAGATACATATGAAAAGAATGAATCGTGGTGGGATATCCAGATAGCACCTGTTTATCAGCCTAAGTTGGAAGCCAGACACGAGGCAAGAGAGCAGAAGACAACCTGTGATTAATGCGAACAATCAGGCAGAAAGACCAGACTGTAACCAGAACTACAAACACTGCAATTTTTTTTTATGTGAAGTCCTCACGTAGTTCTCAGATAAAATAAGTAGAATTGAAAACAACAGAGTTTCATCTACACCAGTACATTATAAGAATTCTGTTGAAATACGTTTATAAATGAAAATAAGTTGAATCTAAAACTTTCAGCACATTTTCATGAGAAAAGATTGATGTTTAGTATCAGAAACATAGAGACTTCGCTCTGCTGATATATGTGAGTGATTGCTCATTTCTCCTTTGTTCTGATTCCTGTGTTCACTGGCAATCTTCTGACTCCTAATTCAGGTTCCTCAGTCCTCTCACATAGGATGTGATGGACCATAGTCAACATCAGGATATGTACCATTACAAATTAATAAATCAGATTTCAAGTTTATGCAGCCAACTCTTAGAAATTTCATGATGTGAGGTAATCCCGTTGTTGTTTAGTTGCCAAGTTGTGTCTGACTCTTTTGTGACCCTATGGACTACAGCCCACAGAGGGTGGGCTCCTCAGTCTATGGGATTTCTCAGGCAAGTATACCGGAGTGGTTGCCATTTCCTTCTCCAGGGGAACTTCTGGACCCACGGATGGAACCCACATCTCCTGCATTAGCGGAGGATTCTTGACCACTGAGCTACCATGGAAACCCTAGGGATCATAATTTCTGTAAACACTGATAATATTGATACATATAATCTATCAAGATCCACCAAACTGAGACAGGCCTCAGGCCTGAACTGGAGAGAACCCACCAGTAGTGGAACCTGTGAAAATTTCTGTATGACTAACCTACTTCCTGGGAAGACTTTGTATCGAATCTCCATAACTACACACATGAGCTACTATAATTTTCAAACAGATTTTGCATTAGCGCTTTTCCAATTTAGTAATTAGACACATTATATTTTTTTGAAATTTTGATTGATCACAGTACTTTATTGATAATCTTGTTTTTGATAATTTCTATTATAAAGCATAGAAGGAGGATATCTGGTTACATCATATTACCCCCTAATGATGTTTCTCTTCCTTTTTAAAATCGCTTAACATTTCCACTACTCACAGAAATAGAAATTTTATGTATTCTTTCCATTGACTTTCTTTTTAAAATTATTTTTATGTTTCTATCTTTAAAATAAAAATGTATATATTTAATGTGTACAACATGATATTTTGATTTATATATACATAATGAAATGTTTGGGCTTCTCTGGTGGCTGAGTGGTAAAGAATCTCCCTGCAATGCAAAAGGTGTGTGTTCGATCCCTGAGTCAGGAAGATCCCCTGGAGAAGGAAACAGCAACCCACTCCAAAATTCTTGCCTGGGAAATTCCATGGATAGAGGAGCCTGGAGGATTACAGTCCATGGCGTTGTAAAGAGTTGGACATGACTTAGTGATTAAACAATAACAAAGAACAACAGTGAAACCATTACTATAGTCAAGCTACTTAACATATTCATTTCCTCACATAGTTACCTTTTTAAAATTTTTCAGTGGTGAGAGCATGTGAGGTCAACTCTCATAGCAAATTTTCAGTGTACAACACAGCCTTATTAACTGGTATAATCCCCTACTGTATAGTCAATCTCTAGAATTTAGTCATCTGCAGAACTCCACTGGCTTTCCCTCTCTTGCTCTACTTTCCTCTTTGGGACTCACTGCTTACATTTTTTTCTTCTCAGTTTCCAGTTATTTCTGTATTGACTCTAGCTTTTTTGCTACATCAGATCTGCTGACCGTGTGTGTGGTCTTATAGTGGAACAGAAACAAAAACAAAGGGAAAAAAAATCACCTTCAAAATTTAGCTTTTCTAAATATCATATAAAGTACTAATTTAAAATATAAATGCTTAATTTTAAATGGCAACCCACTCCAGTATTCTTGTCTGGAGAATCCCTTGGAAGGAGGAGCCTGGTAGGCTACAGTCCATGGAGTCGCAAAGAGTCGGACACAACTGAGCGACTTCACTTCACTTCACTTCCATTTTAGGGCCATCTTACATAGAGCTGGAAAATGAACTATGATGCTCTTGGAGACATGAAATATAAAATCTGTGTGTAACAAAGATACATAATTAAGTGTGTGCATACTCTTAAAAAGTGGTAAACCAAAATTTTCAAGTTGAAAACAATAATTACATGAAAGAGAGAATAGAAGAAAAATGATGCTGTGTCATACATGAGAGGTGCCTATAAAGGAGTAATTAAGCATTCCTAAAGATCAGGAAAAGCTGGTCTTGACTTCAGGTCTTAAAGTTAGGCATGGTTTGCTGAATGCAAATTATTTATACCCTGTAGTGTATGTTGTACATTGCTTTCATGGGTTTTCTCCTTCATTTACTCTCAGGATAAGAGAATATGTTGTGCTCTGGGGTTCTGCTGAATGTCTTGAACTGGTTTTCAAATGTTGGGTTTGGCAAAGTACATATTATGTTTTGCCAAATGCATTTCCCCATCATTTTAAACCCCTGTGTATTTCAAGGGAAATTTTACCCACATGTCTCTGATTTATTTACCCTTAACTCATCAAAATATCATCTTGAATAAGCTAGCATTTGATGTTTAAGAACCCCCTTAGCCTTTCATCTTGTACCAGTGTGTTTCATTTGGTCACCACCAAAAAAATCCAGGTTCTATTTGGGAAACAGGATGATGAGGGCACTTCTTTCTGTCTCAAGAAATTCAGTCTTTTGGAGCTTTTCCTGTACAAATGCATCTCCTTTCCCTTCCTTTTTTCTCTCTTCCCTGAGTTCTATTTCTTCGTGCCATTGATGCAAATATGGTGTTCTTCCTTTAACTGTTTTTGGGATTCATTGAGAATGGCTTTCTTGGTTACTGTCTGAGAAATTTATTAGCATAATTCAATTGTTTTGTTATAATTAGTTTTGGTCAAGGCAATAGGGAAGACAAGATTGCTCATTGTTAATAACCTTTTTCATTGTTGCTGTGTGAATATTCTTCTCTACAGTAAAGTGAATTTCAAATGTAGGCCTTGATGGGAAAAGTTATTGTAACCTGTTTTTGTATTTTAATGGCTTCTGAACTCCTTACCGTTATCTGAGAACTGTCTCCCTCTACCCACATTTCCAGATTTATATCCCTAGTAAGTCTACCACTTCCCTAGTGGCTCAAATGGTAAAGCATCTGCCTACAATGCGGGAGACCCGGGTTCAATAGCTGGGTCAGGAAGATCTCCTGGAGAAGGAAATGGAAACCCACTCCAGTATTCTTGCCTGGAAAATCCCATGAATGGAGGAGCCTGGTAGGCTATAATCCATGGGGTCGCAAGGAGTCAGACACGACTGAGTGACTTCACTTTCTTTCTTTCTTTTTTAGTCAGTGCAGCATTCATGCAGTTTTTCCAATGTAACAACATTGGTCTGACTTCCAGACCTCTGTACTTGCTAGTCCTTCTGTTTGCAGCATCCTTCCAGTTATTTGCTTAACAAGCTCTATTCACCCTGTAAATCTCAATTTAAATGGCTCTTTCAAATTGTGCTTTTATAAATACTTAATCCAAAGTAGGCTCTCCCTCTCTCATAGAAACTTGTTTGTCTGCTGTCATAGTATGTTGTGTAATTTGCATTTATAGAATTATGACTTTCTTTATTTGTTAATATTTCTCTTCACCCTTGGACTGACAGGCCCTCTAGAAAAGGACATGACTATTTAGCATATCATATCACCCCCAAACCTAGCACAGGGATGGCCTCAACAAATATTGGAGTTAACACACTCCTACACAACACTGTAAAATCTATATGCCGATAACATTTTGTAAATGAAAATAAAAAAAATAAAAAAAACACTCCTGTTTGAGTAAAGGAAGGGCACATAAAGGAATGAAAACTTGGAAATGGTTTGTATAAGGGTTCTTAAATTATATAGCATTATTAATATACTATCATCTTGAAGATTTGGGAGAGTGCTTTTTCCAAAAACCTAATTTTTATCTTAAGAAAGTAGAATTTTGAAAGATTAAAGAGCTTTTGGTAATTTTTTTTTGCAATTTAAGGAAAGCACAACCTAATCAATAGAATGATTTCCCCCCCAAAGAGGCTGTCCTTTGTTTTAATATAAGAAATGTATGCTCACAATATCTTTCATCCTTAAAGCCCTCACAAGTATTAATTAATCCACAAAATGATATCTGGCTCCAAAAGGTAGAATCTGTGACTTAAGGTTTATCTGCAAAAGCCTGCTTTGCCCTCAAGCCATGGCAACTTCCTGAGCCCTGGCCTGCAAATCCTTCCAGCTCAGGAGGCAGCAGATGATTCTCTAAAACCTGCCACAGGCTTTTGACTCCTGCAGGGTTATCCCCAGACATGCCTTCTACACTTTTGATAAACATAAAGATGATAAAGATTTAACATGCTATAAACAGGTTATTTTTCTTGAATATTTCATTAAAGGAAAAAGGGGAAATGCCCTGAAAATAATTAGGTCTCACAAAGAGTTATAATGTGAAATACACAAGATCAAGAAACAAACACATATTAGTACATTTGACGTTTCATGTTTAAAATCTTCACTGTGTTACAGAGCTGGTTAAGAAAATAATTTAGTCTCTTGCATTGATAGCATATGGATTTGCATACCAAGTGGCATAAGTGACGTCAGCTGTCAGTGAAATGGTAGTTTGTACCTTGAGATTTCAGGCTCCAACTAGGAATATATTTTTGCCAGTATTCAAAAGAAATGCATTATGTTGCTATTTAAACATGTTGATTGCAGCTTCTTTTTTAAAGGGGAAGTTAAGTGATAAATTATGGTTACTGAAGGGTGACAGCACCTAGGGGGATCACCCACCATAGCAGATCTACTCTCGGAAAGTGAATTATTTTCCTCCAAAAGGAGTGGATGGAATGGGATACTTTTGGTGAGTTATGCTTAAAGCCAAAGGCTCTCATGATTGCTGGATAATGTTCAAAGAATTTCTAAATATGAGAGATAAAGGAAATGAGATTTTTAGCACAAAATGTGGGATATAAATAAGCTCAAAGATCCAGATGGTAAAAATAATGAGTAATAACATCTACTTAAAGGATTTTACTGTTTTCTAAAGTGTTTTGGTACATATCATTTTATATAAGGTGGCTCATCCTGGTAGATATTGGCGAGGAAAGCCACTGCAAGAATTTATGGATGACTACAGAAGCAACCCTGAGGCAGGGTTGGGAGAAAGAAAAAGAGATGTAGAGACAGAAAGAAGGGACATGTCAGACTGTGGAAAAAATATTTGAATCTAGGTTAAAAATAAGCATACAGCTTTATTAGGCAAATATAAAAGCAGCTTTATAGGTTCTGGAAAAATAATTCAAGTTTTGATGTAAACAGTAATGGATAATTAAAAATCAATACAAACTTGTTGTTAGAAGGAATTGGTGATTATTTTCTCATCGTCTATCATAATGGAGAGGTTCATAAGTAAGACTTGTAGGGAAAAGATAAACATTTCTATCTTTAAAATAACATTAAATAAGCAATTTAATTCAAGTAGAGACTGATGAATAAAAGTTGAATCTAACCTTTGTTCACAAGGGAAAACGAAAGCTAAACAAGTACTCATAGAATTCAGGGAAACCCAATGCAGGCATAGAAAGTAGATTAGTTGGTAGTTCCAATAGAGTTTTTAGAGCCTGTGTGTGTGTGTGTGTTGTGTGTGTGTGTGTGTGTGTGTGTAAACAGAGAGAATGAATAGAAATGCAGGGAAAGAGATTTACAGAGACTAAAAGCTAAAGAGATCAACAAATTACTGTTTTTTTCCTTTATCCAGCAGTAGTTCCCAATGCCACTTTTCCAAGTTTATCTGATCTAGAATAGTGTATTAAGCATATAGATGTATTTTTTCTTAGTTACATTATCCATAATTTGAGATCTTTTAAAAATAAGTTTAATTTATTGAGAATTGAGGCTGCAGAGTCAAGGCATATAACTACCAGCCAACAAACCAACAAATAACCTTGAAGTTAGGAAGGCACATTATGAAAACTGTTTCTGGAATATTTTAATTCTTTCAATATTAGCCTATGCTTTATATATAGGCATAGCAAAAGTATACCATTAGTTATTGGTTAAATTTAAGTAATAATCATAATTTTAATTTTTAATTCATAATTAATACACATTTCATGTAAAAATTTGAAAGTTTATGGCATTTTTCAAATATAATCTCATATATATTTGCACATATAAAATTACATACAATTTCATACATATTTATATTACATACACACACTCATATAGCTTCATTTTCAGTTTAACTTTTGCCATGTTTCATCAAACACTTCAGAGAGACATTTGCATGTGCTATACTTAAAATAAAGCATTTTATTTATATGTACTTTATTTGTTCTGTAAGGCAAATGTATACAAAAGAAACACCATTACTTTTCTATTCACCATATAGCTATACTGTGCCAGGCCTTCCATGAAGTTTTAGTAATAAAACAGTAAGTGAAGCATAGCTCTCCCCTCAAATACCTTACAATGCAGTAAGAGAGATATAAAAGGAAACAGGCAATTTCAATGTGATCAGAGATAGAGTCAGTTTAGAGATAGAGGTAAGGAAAGCTGCTACAGAAAGGCAGAATAAAGAAGGGCTACCTGATTCAAAGTTGAGGAATCAAAGAAATACTTTCCAGGGAAAATGTTCTCTAAGTTGAAACCTAAGTGGTCAATTTGAAAACAAGATATTGTTATATCTAATTAAATTTAAAAAATGTCTTTCACTATGATTAGCAGTCATATATGTATTAATCTCTGAAATCAATGATATTATTTTAATAAATCTTTAATATTATTAAACCAATTGACATGTGTGTCTTTTACAAACAAACACTAGTGCCAGAAACAGTGTAAGGGGAAGTATGATATAATAAAGAAAATACAAGTCATGACCCCTAACTAAAAAGCATTTATAGTCTAGCCATGGAACAAGTCTATTACCCATGAAATAAGAGTGGACAACACAAAAGAGTGTTGAGATGAAGGAGCTATAATTGTTACAGAAAATCCGAGCTCCTTCAGGGTAAGAGTCATGTCTTAATCATGTTACTATTGCTGGCTTGAGGGTATGTATTTGGCAGTAGATAATAAATAAGGTAAATCAGGGCTGTGAGAAAGCCTATAGACTTGATGCTATAGAAAATAGGAAGCTGCTAAAAGTTGTGACTAGGAGAATGAAATAATGAAGCTTCTATTTAAAGAAGGCTGGTGTGGAATTACTGCAGAATCAATGGGAGAGGTGTGGTGGAATACAGTGGGGTGAGGCCAGAGCACTGAAAGGCCTGGGGAACATGTGCCTACACATATGGAAAAGAGACGAGAACATCACACCCACTCTGGAGAAAACACTTCAGAAAATGTTGACTTACATGAACGGTCATAGAGTAAATAAAGGATCCAGAGAAAATGTGTTCTCAGCCTAGATAAATGTTTACTACTAACAGGGATGTGGTAGATTAGGAATTTGGGATTAACATGTACACACTGGGTGTGTGCTAAATCGCCTCAGTCGTGTTCTATTCTTTACAACCCTAGGGACTGTAGAGCCTGCCAGGCTCCTCTGTCCATGGGATTATCTAGGCTAGAATACTGGACTAGGTTGCCATGCATTTCTCCAGGGGATCTTCCTGACCCAGGGATGGAACCCAGTCTCTTACGTCTCCTGCATCGCCAGGAGGGTTCTTTAACGCTAGCCCACCTGGGAAGCCCCATGTACACACTACTATATATAAACTAGATAACCTACAAGGACCTTCTATTTATATAGTACAGGGAATGCTGATTAATATTCTGTAATAACCTAAATGGAAAATAATTTGAAAAAGAATATATAGATATACCTGAATCATTTTGCTATACACTTGAAGCTAACACAACACTGTTAATCAACTACACGCCAATATAAACTAAAAAAAAAAAATTAAAATTAAATGTGAACAAAAATTTTAAAAGTGTCTTCTCTATTAAAAGAGGTAACTTGTTCTTTTAAGTAAGTATAAAAAATAATGGAAGGGTCAATGGAAATAGAAGTCAATTTGACAAGAAGGTGATGATGGGTTCAACTTGGAATATTTCACATCTAGAGTGACCCTAAGATATACTAGAACAAATGACTAAGTAACATTTCAAGATATATGATGAGATAATGAAGAGAAAATACACAAGTATGCATCGGTGTATTATAAACCTGGAAGTAAAAAAAAAGTCATTAACTATCTCATTATATAACTATCTCATTTGTGCATTCAGTAAACACACATTTACTGAAATTTTATTATGTTCTTACAGTTATTATAATCATGGGAATCAAGATCTAAACATAGGTGAAGAATATTTCACATCTAGAGTGACCCTAAGATATACTAGAACAAATGACTAAGTAACATTTCAAGATATATGATGAGATAATGAAGAGAAAATACACAAGTATGCATCGGTGTATTATAAACCTGGAAGTAAAAAAAAAGTCATTAACTATCTCATTATATAACTATCTCATTTGTGCATTCAGTAAACACACATTTACTGAAATTTTATTATGTTCTTACAGTTATTATAATCATGGGAATCAAGATCTAAACATAGGTGACAACAGGCCTGCTCCCACAGAACACTCTAAGGAGATGACAAACAAAAAGAAAATGCAGAGTATACCACATGGTGATAAGTTGTATGGAGAAAATTAAATTCAGTCAGTTCAGTTCAGTTCAGTCGCTCAGTCGTATCCGACTCTTTGCGACCCCATGAATTGCAGCATGCCAGGCCTCCCTGTCCATCACCAACTCCCAGAGTTCACTCAGACTCACGTCCATTGAGTGCGTGATGCCATCCAACCATCTCATCCTCGGTCGTCCCCTTCTCCTCCTGCCCCCAATCCCTCCCAGCATCAGGGTCTTTTCCTTCTGAGGGATTCCTGCCCACAGTAGTAGATATAATAGTCATATGAGTTAAATTCACCCATTCCAGGCCATTTTAGTTCACTGATTCCTAAAATGTCGTCATTCACCCTTGCCATCTCTTGTTTGACCACTTCCAATTTGCCTTGATTCATGGACCTGACATTCCAGGTTCCTATGCAATATTGCTCTTTACAGCATCGGATCTTGCTTCTATCACCAGTCACATCCATAACTGGGTATTGTTTTTGCTTTGGCTCTATCCCTTCATTCTGTCTGGAGTTATTTCGCCACTGATCTCCAGTAGCATATTGGGTACCTACCAACCTGGGGAGTTTCTCTTTTGGTATCCTATCATTTTGCCTTTTCATACTGTTCATGGGGTTCTCAAGGCAAGAATACTGAAGTGGCTTGCCATTCCCTTCTTCAGTGGACCACATTCTGTCAGAATCATGGACCTGACATTCCAGGTTCCTATGCAATACTGCTCTTTACAGCATCGGATCTTGCTTCTATCACCAGTCACATCCATAACTGGGTATTGTTTTTGCTTTGGCTCTATCCCTTCATTCTGTCTGGAGTTATTTCGCCACTGATCTCCAGTAGCATATTGGGTACCTACCAACCTGGGGAGTTTCTCTTTTGGTATCCTATCATTTTGCCTTTTCATACTGTTCATGGGGTTCTCAAGGCAAGAATACTGAAGTGGCTTGCCATTCCCTTCTTCAGTGGACCACATTCTGTCGGATAAGAGAAAAGGAATGTGGACAGAAATGGTGGTTTTCTTAATTTGTTCATTTGTATTTAGGGGAGACTAGAGAAGAGCTATTTTAAAAGGTGATATTTGAATAGAGATGCAATGAAAAGGAAGGAACAAGGCTTACAAATTTCTGGGTGTCAAATGAACTATTCTGTACCAGACAGAACAAAGAGCAGGTGAAATGGCCCTAAGGAGAAAGTAAAGAGGTCATCTTGGCTGTAGCAGAGTCTTCTCTTCAGGAGAAGAGAGGAAAGGGTGAAGCACAGAGATGGCTGGGTCCTGTAGAATCTGGTAAGTAACTCCATGTCTTTCAGGTTTTACTCTGGAGACACTGGAAATCAGAGAGATATTTGAGCCAAAGTGTCACATCAACTAACTTACATTTTAACAATCTCATGCTAGCTGTTGTATCAAAAATTTTAAAAAAATAGAAAGCAAGAGTGAAAGTAGATACATCCATTAGGAAGGCATTATAATAAACATTATCATATGACCCACCAGGGAAGCCCAAAGTCTTCTCTGGTAGCTCAGGCAGTAAAGAATCTGCCAGCAATGCAGGAGGCTGAAGTTCAATCTGTGGGTTGGGAAGATCCCTTGGAGAAGGAAATGGCAACCCACTCCAGTATTCTTGCCTGGAAAATTCCATGGATAGAGGAGCTTGGTGGGCTACAGTCCATGGGGTCTCAAAGAGTCGGACATAACTGAGCAACTAAAGCATATACTTGTAATAAACTAGGAGATGAATGACGTAGCATAAAGGTGGGAGAAAGTGAAATGATTCTAGATGGATTTTAAAGACAGAGTAAATGCGGTTCTTTGGTGTTTTAGTTTATGTAATGAAATAAACAAAAGTCAAAGATGACTAACAGTTTTGACTGTAGGACCTAGAAGAATGGAGTTACCTCCTGTGAAATGGAGAAGACTGGGAGAACACGTTTGGAGGGAAATCAGAATTACTTTTGGATGTTAAATTTGAGATACAGACATATAAATGAAAATGCTGCAATGTACAGTATTGTAGTTTAGGGCAATGACAAGGGCAATCCTGAAGACTGAATATTAGAAGTGGTTAGTGTAACATAGTAAATGAAACAACAACACTGAAATGAGATTCCTTAGTGAATAAATGGAGACAGAGAGAAGAAAGGTTAAGAGTTGATCTCCAAGATGAATGAGAACCAGCAAAGGAGATGGAAAGTCAGTGGCCACTTAATTATTTGGATATCCAAAAGATAGCAGTTTCCTGGTAGTCATGTGAGGAAAATGTTTCCAAAAAGTTATCAATTGGATTAAATTCTGAGATAGATGTTCTAATGAGAAAACCAAAACTTTACCAACATGTGCCCATGTTGGTACAAACTTTAGTAACATGAAAGTAACAGATGACCTCATTAAGAGGTGAGTAGTTGGGATAAATGCCTAAATGGAGTTGCTGCAAGAAGTAAAAGGAGGGGAGAAATTAGGGACGTTAAAGGTAGACAATATTTTTTAAAATTTTTTATTCTGAAGTAAAACAGAATAACGAAGCAATTAGCTAGAATGGNTGTTGGCAAGGTTTTTTAAAAAAGTGCTGGTGTCAGAACCTGAAGAATGAGTGTCTACTTGAGATAAAATCTCAGGGACCGTGGTGGAACAGTCTTTTAAGAACTGTTATATCTCCTAAGCTCTTGATGTCCCAGAAGATGATATTGTATGAAAAACACAAACATCAATGAATCTGAGTTGAAAAGAGACTCACAAAAGTCAAATTCTGAAGGCAAAGATGTGGTGGGATAACTTGATCAATTTATTTTGCTGATGTTTTCCATTTTATATATGCACAATAGTGACATGATAAAAATCTACTTTTAAATAAGTCTAAGAGAGCCCTTTCAATACATATAAAATAAAAATTCTAAGTGATGATAAAGCATTGTGTCTCGGTTTAATTGGCAGTGTTCATTCTTTCCTGCTGCTAAGTCACTTCAGTCGTGTCCGACTCTGTGTGACCCCGTGGACTGCAGCCTACCAGGCTCCTCCGTCCATGGGATTTTTCAGGCAAGAGTACTGGAGTGGGGTGCCATTGCCTTGTTACCAAAGATGCATCCTACAATCAATGGCATCTAAGATTTGTTGAAATATGGTCCTTGTTGATCCCAGGAGGCAGAATTTGGTACCAGCGTTAGCTGCTTGGGTTGGGGTGGTGGTGCCTGGACCCCTTGCACAGCCTGCTAGAGTTGGAGGGCCTGACGCCATTCTGGGGGATCTGTTCTCAGAGGCCCCTTCTGTGCCCGAGGAACTTGGCTTTGACTATCTTCTCTGATGACAGCTCCTGGTTTATGGCTGCTCAGTGGAGCTGATAGAGTTTAGGATAAACGCAGGCTCCACCGAGGGGATGAGGCATCCTCAGAATGTAATAAAGAGAAGGAGAGAGAGCTCCCCGGGTCCCTTCCAGGGAAATCAAGTGAAATTTCTGGAATGAAGATAAAGACAGCTGGCTCTGCTCAGAGAGTCTGTGGGGCCAGACTCCTAGGGAGGGTGGGGAGGAGAGAGCCAGGATCTCCTAGTCCCATCCTTCCCCTTCCCTCTCTCTGCTCAGCGCTGGCCCTGCCCTCACCCCTCCTCACGCATATCAGTCAGGGCACACCACATGCTGCCGCAGTAACAAGCATCTCTCCTATCTCAGTCTCAGTAGCTCGGAACCACAAAGGTTTCGTTCTCCCTTATGGGTTTCTAAATGTCCCTCATGGGTTTCTCCTCAGTCAGGAACCTGGTGGACAGAGCCTCCACCGCCTGGGGTGTCCCATGTTGCCCACTCAAAAATGACACATAACCCTTCCACTGACATATCATGGCCACAGCAAGTCACTGAGCCGCAGCCAGTGTCAAAGGAAGTGCAATCCTACCACATGACATAAGGCAGAGGAGCCGAACATCCCTGAGCAACCCTGGGGACCTTCCCACTGACCGCATTTCCATCCCTGACCTCGTCCCCATTTCCAGCCATGCCCTGGTCTGTAACCACTCTCATCACTGGCCATACTCCATCTCTCAGAGTCTCTACATTCCTGATCATGTCCCTGTGAATGAGGCTGTATTTGTGAGGCTGTGAGTTCTGGCGTTTACTTCTGAAAATGCAGATCTGGGTCTGTTCTAAAAAAATAAAAAAGTTAGTCACTCAGTCATGGCCAACTCTTTGCAACCCCATGGACTGTGTCCCACCAGGCTCCTCTGTCTATGGGATTCTTCAGGCAAGAATACTGGAGTGGGTAGCCACTCCCTTCTCTAGGGCCTCTACCTGACCCTGGGGTCAAGCCCGGGTGTCCTGCATTGCAGGTAGATTCTTTACCATCTGAGCTACCAGGGAAGCTGTTCTTCCCCTCTTACTGTGCCATGTTTTACCGTACCAGCTATGTCTGTGGCTGAGAGCCCTGCTGGACAGGGCACTCTCGTGCCACAGGCCAGGGGTCATTCATTCTGTGACCCCAAGCCCAGAACAGAGTGGGCCACAGAAGAGTGCATTTGGGGGAAGGATGGATGCTAACTGAGTGATAGAAAGAGGCTTTGGCAGAATGAAGTGCTCCTTACCCCAGGTAGTCCAGACAGCTTGAGCCAGGACCCTGGCCTCTGCCCACTGACTGGCACTGTCAGAAACACCCAGGGATTGTGTGCATACGTGTGTGTGTAGAGGGGATAGGAGGGAGTGTCTGGAGACCCCTATACTTCAGACACATCCTCAGAGGCGGGGCTGTGCCTGGGCTGACAGTGGTCAGCTTGGGGTTGGGGGACAGCCGTGTGTCCACTGACAGCACCGCCGTTCAGTCTAGACCAATGGCTCTCCACCTCCCTGCCCCGAGTCATGACAGCCACAGGCATATCATGTTACAGGCACACCTAGCCGATGGTCAGAAGCGTAGATGAACAGACTCTGGGTCATGTGCCATCCTGAGTGACTGGCTGCAAATCCACTGCTTTCTTTCTCTGTGAAAGGAAGCTAATCGGAGAGCAAGTGAGTGAGGACAACAGACACATCCTCAGAGGCGGGGCTGTGCCTGGGCTGACAGTGGTCAGCTTGGGGTTGGGGGACAGCCGTGTGTCCACTGACAGCACCGCCGTTCAGTCTAGACCAATGGCTCTCCACCTCCCTGCCCCGAGTCATGACAGCCACAGGCATATCATGTTACAGGCACACCTAGCCGATGGTCAGAAGCGTAGTGAACAGACTCTGGGTCATGTGCCATCCTGAGTGACTGGCTGCAAATCCACTGCTTTCTTTCTCTGTGAAAGGAAGCTAATCGGAGAGCAAGTGAGTGAGGACAATTTTTTACAGCATTTTTGTCAGGACGTTTTTTTACTTTTGGCTGCAAGTGATATAGAACCAGTTGAAACAGGACTGTGCAAACGATAGGGACTTTATTTGCTTATTTATCCAAAAAGTCCAAGGCAGATGACTTCAAGCATCCAAGGTGCTCCAATGATGTGACCAGGAGTCCGTGGATGAAGGCTCTCTGTTCAGAAGAAAAAAGCTGACATTTATTGGGTATTAACTTTGTTCCAGGTGCTGGGCTAACACTGCATCATATCCCATCACCTTTAATCTGCACAATTCTGTGAAGCAGTTCCTAGGATTACTTTATGCACCGGAGACAATGAAGGCTCAGAGACATTTAGTAACTTGCCTAAGGACACACACCGATAGTGGCAGACCCAGGATTAGATCACTGTTTGTTTGACTGACTCTACAGCCTGTACTCTTTTTTAACTTTTTATTTTGTATTGGGGTATAGGTGATTAACTATGTTGTGATAGTTACAGGTGAATAACAAAGGGATTCGGCTATACATACATCCATTCTCCTCCAAACTCTCCTCCCATCCAGGCTGCCACATTCCATTGAGCAGAGTTCTGTGTGCTATACAGTAGGTTCCTGTTGGTTATCCATTTTAAATATAGCATTGAGTACATGGCCATCCCAAACTCCCTAACTCTCCCTTTCTCCATCCTTACCCTGGTAACCATAAGTTCACTCTCTAAACCTGCGAGTCTCTTTCTGTTTTGTAAGTAAGTTTATTTGCATCATTTCTTTTCAGATTCCACACATGAAGGGTGATGTTTCAATGTTTCTCCTTCTCTGTCTGACTTACTTCACTCAGTATGGTAATCTCTAGGTCCATCCATGTTGCGGCAAATGGCATTATTTCATTCTTTTTAATGTACAGCCTCTACTCTTTATCCTTGTTATATTTATTTTCCAGCTCGAGATAAATATTGTAAAAGACACTCATGTAAACCACTCTATTTCTTAGATCCCAGGAGGCAGGTTCCCTGAGGGATAACATTTCGGTCCTCAGGAACCTCAGGTTAAAAGAACTAGAGATGCTAATTTGCTCCTGCATCCACCTCTCCTTCTGCAGGAAACTTTCACCTCACAGCCCTGGCCACCTTAAATTGCCATCATCTGTTAAAGGTGACTCCACCCTTCTCTTTCCAATCATGGCTGATTGGACCAGCAGTGACCATGTGACCTGAGAACAGCCAGTGTATAGGTTGGCCCACCACCTATCACTGGTGTAGCCGGGATGGGCTTGGCCAATCAGCTAGCTTCTCTCCTGGAATTTGACCAACACTCAGAGGGAAATTCCCCCTTAATAGTGGATTGCCAAGTAGATTCAGGGTTGGAGCAGTCATTTGGGACCCCTGAATCACAGAAGAAGCATGTTAGTGGAGAGAGGAGGTCATGGCAGCTGTGTAAAGAAGAGTGGAGGTTCCACAAAGGAATGACTTCCCAATTGTTAGTAGCTTTCCGTTGGGTTGTGGCTGCCTCTTAGCTCTACTTTCCCATTTCATCCATGGTACCAGCATTTTTCAGAACTCTGGTGTGCATTCCATACCTATCTGTGGATTTAAGCATTTCTTTTTCTCTTTCTTCAGTTTAAAGGCACAGGAAGATTAGTTGAAGTGAATTAGGTGGAATAAAAATTAATTCAACAAATAATTATTGAGTTTCAACTCTGTGTCAGGAACTGTGCCAGGTTCTGCAAATGAGATGGGATCTATCAGGGATGTGGACCCATTTCTGACTTTAAGTTTTCTTGGAGCCATCACACACAACCCAGAGTGTGTCTTGTCTCTGCTCTGATCATGCATGTGTGTGTGCAAAATCACTTCAGTTGTGTCTGACCCTGCGACCCTTTGGACTGTAGTCTGTCAGATGCCTCTGTCCATGGGATTCTCCAGAAAGGGATCCTGGAGTGGGTTGCCATGCCCTCCTCCATGCTCTGATCATAGGCTGGATATTCCCAACAGGGTGCTTCTGTGGATGTTGTTTGCCTCATGGGTGATTGTAGGGGCAGGGAGGTTGAGAACTGCTGGTCTAGACTGAATGGCTATGTTAATTTGATGACCCTCTCTCTCTGGTCTTTACAAACCAAAGAGGTTGGATCAGATATGTCTGAAGGTCTTTCTAGAGCATATGACTTGGGGAAGAAAGTGGGCTTCCTTATTTACTGTAAACCTACAATGACCAACACTTTAGCAGGGAGAGAGACCAAAGGTTGCAGACTGTCCTTAGGGTCCCCATGGGCCTGTCCTATGCTTGTTCCTGCTTCCATCACCATGCCGGCTCTTGGGATGTTAGCCAACCTGAGCACTTTTCTGTGTGGATCCAGAAGGAAGTCTGTGGTCTCTCCTGGGTGGAAGGAAACAGATGGTGCCATTCGGCTGAGTCGTCTCTCTTCTCTTTCTTCCCTTCATGACTTTTTCTTGTTTTCAATTATGCAAATGAAAATAGTGTCCAGTACTACTATATGTAAAATAGGTAATCAACAAGGACCTGCTGTACAGCGCAAGGAACTTTACTCAATACTCTCTAATAACTCACATGGGAAAAGAATCTGAAAAAGAATGGATATATGTATAACTGAATCACTTTGCTGTAACACTTGAAACTAACACAACATTGTAAATCAACTACACTCTAATATAAAGTAAAACTTTAAAAAGTAGTGTGTAAAGCACACACAGAGTTTAAAAAATAACCATAAAACAAAGACCTAAGTTGAGAAATAGAACATTTATCAGCACCTCAGGAACTCCTAGATCTTTTCTCCAGTGACAATTTCCCTCCCTTTCCAAAAGTTAGCACCAGCTTGAACTTTGTGCTACAGTTTAATTCATTTTTACTGCTGTCTGGTGTACCGTTGCATGAATGACTACAGCTTTTGTATCCATTCTGTTGATGATGGACACGTGAATTGTTTCCAGCTGGGGAGGATATTCCTGTTTATGTCTCCTGCACACTTGTTCAAGGGTTAATCTAAAGTATGTGACTGAGAGTATGACTGCTGGGTCCTGGGATTTTCTTATGTTAAAACCTGAGAAGTTTAATCCAACCTGTTTTCAAAAGTAGTTGTACCAAACACCCCACCACCCGTGTTTGAGAATTCCTGTGACCCCCACATCCTTGATATTTTTCTTCAACAATTTCGCTCATCTGTTTGGTGAGAATTTGAAATCTCATTGTGATTTTAATTTGCACTTTTATGATTTGCGTCTTATAAATTGTTTATTTGTTACTGATGTAGCATTAGTTTTTAGCATCATGTAAGTTTCATGTGTACAACATTGTATTTCTACTTCCCTGTACACTGCCAAAAGTTTCACCATCAAAAGTTTGTCTCCATCCACACTACACAGTGGCTCCCTTTTGCCCACTTCACCCTCCACACCTTGTGATTCCCCCTACTCCACTGCCACCCTGCTGACCCTCCCCGTCAGGCACCACTACTCTGTTCTACGTATCTAGATGTTTGTGTGTTTGCTTTTATTTGGGTGAGTTTAGTTTATTTCTTTTTTTAATTTTTATATTACTAGATGTTTGAGTTTCCTCTTCTGGGAAATTCCTGTTCATGTCTTTTTTTCCCCTTTTTTTGTGGTTTGGTCTTCTTACTGATTCATAGGAATTCTTAATATAGTTTGAATAGCAGTCTTTTGTTGATTTATATGCTGTAAATATCTTCTGTTACGTGCATGTATTCTTGAAAAAATTCAAATATGGCTAATACTAGAATTCCACCTGAACTCCTCCTCAATCTACTCCCCTTTCTCCTCAGAAGTAACAACTGTTATCATTTAACCATGGTTTCTTTCAACCGTTTCTATGCATTCATACACACACACACGCACATACATTCCTATAAGAACACATTGTCTTCTTCCGTTTGTTCCAATACAATCTGTAGGTATTATTCTGTAACACTCTGAGTTCACTTACTGTGTCTTGAAAAGTGAAAATGAAGATTTCTCCGTCGTGTCTGCCTCTTTGCGGCCCCATGGACTATATACTCCGTGGACTTCTCCAGGCCTGGATACTGGAGTGGGTGGCCGTCTCCTTCCTCTGTCTGTGGCCGTTTGTCTGGATCTATCTCATTCTTGTTATTTGCTTCCTAGTATTCCAGAATACCTTCCTGGGTCAGGAAGATCTGCTGGAGAAGGGGTAGGCTACCCACTCCAGTACTCTTGGGCTTCCCTGGTGGCTCAGCTGGTAAAGAAACTGCCTGCAATGCGGGAGACCTGGGTTTGTTCCCTGGGTTGGGAAGATCCCCTGGAGAAGGGAAAGACTACCCACTCCAGTATTCTGGCCTGGAGAATTCCATGGACTGTAGAGTCCATGGTTTTGCAAAGAGTCAGACATGACTAAGTGATTTTCACATTCCACAATATGTGCATTATTTTAATTTAGTCATTCCTTTATCTATAGACATGACATTGTTTACAACTGTTCGCTCTTACAAATGATGCTTGTGGTGACCATCCCTATTTTATGCCTCCTTGGGCCTGGAGATGAGTATTTTTCTAGGATACTCACTTAGCGGTGGCTAAAATAATATCCTCATTTCAGAGTTCAAGATACTGACAGATTGCCTTCCCCAAAGCTTCCATTTTCCATTTCTAGCAACAATACATGAAAGTACCCATTTCCCTACCCTGTCATCAACCCTCGCCTTGATCTCCCTTTTCTTATCCCTTTGACAGGTCTGAAAAGGTTTCTCTTTAATTTCCATAGATAACTAAAATAGGAAAAGTGAGGATGGAGTGGACATTGGGAAGATCAAGATTGCAGCTTTAGACATGTCAAGTTTGGGGTGTCTACTGAGCACCAAGGAGAGATGGATATATGCATGTGGACTTTGGAAAGATACCTGGATGAGAGGTATAATGTGATGGTCATCAGCATAAAGATAACATGTAAAGCCATGAGACTGGATGAAATAACTGGAGAAGTGGGTACAGACAGATAAGCAAAGTGAAGTGGGATGAAGACTGAGTTGTGGAGAACTCCGACATGAAAGATTAGAACAGAGAATGACAAAGGAGACTAAGGAGTGACCAGTAAATGAGACGAAATAAAAGTGGAGGATTCTAAATGCAAGTGAGGGAGAGTACTGATAAAACATGTGCGCTCAATTGTGTCAAATGCTGAAGACAGTTGGAGTAAGATGGGCAATAAGAAATCCTGGATATTAGTGGAGAACATAAGTAAGGGAACCAAAAGGAATGTTTGAACTGCACACTTGGGCAACTGAAGGTGGTGTTTCCATTTGATGAGTTAAAGCTTGAATCCCGGGGTTATTTAGGCTCTCTGGTTCCCCAAAGGGGTATCCAGTAGAAAGATGAGAAGCACAGGAATAGCAGCAGAAGTGGTGGTAGGTATCTTGGTTCCTTGATCAAGGGAGACTTCCAATGGGGCAGCACCAAGACTGGGAGCCTGTGCCTGCGATGCCTCACAGATATCAGAGATCTGGCCTGAGCTTACACAAGTGCTAGCAGAGTTGGTACCAAGGCACTAAATATTGTCCATGCGTTACTGGAAAATGAAAGTGTACACTTAGACATTGCAATCAAGGATATCAGAGGGATATTAGAATTTTTCAGAGTTTGAAAAGCCCTGACTTTAAAACCTACTGCAACATTTCAAAGCACATATACACAGACCATAGAAATTAAATTTAAAACAGCTGCATGTACAGAAAAAAAATATCATTTTCATTGGAAATTTTGGGTCAATCAGTTATGAATAAAAAAGGCAATTTTGAAATTATTTGTTTCCTTGCAATTGAAGGTATAGCTATACCATATAGAGACAAATCATAAAGTCACTGCTGTGTCTTGTACAATCACNGTGTTCACTGGAAGGACTGATGCTGAAGCTGAAACTCCAATACTTTGGCCACCTGATGCGAAGAGCTGACTCATTTGAAAAGGCCTTGATGCTGGGAAAGATTGAGGGCAGGAGAAGAAGGGGACTACAGAGGATAAGATAGTTGGATGGCATCACCGACTCAATGGACATAGGTTTGGATGAACTCCGGAAGTTGGTGATGGACAGGGAGGCCTGGCGTGCTGCAACTCATAGGGTCACAAAGAGTCGGACACGACTGAGCAACTGAACTGAACTGAAGATATCTCTAAGACATCTATAAGTTATTTATATTTACTTCATTTTTTTAACGTTTTGTAGCATGTTTCAGGCATTCTTAATGGTCATTAGGATACAACAATAAACAACAAGAAGATTAAAAAAAAACTTGCTCTCACTCTTAGAATCTACAGATAAGGGATTAATTTTTCTTTAAAAATGTCAAAATTCGCAGTAAGTGCCTGATAACCTTTACTTCACTGGAGAAGGAAATGGCAACCCACTCCAGTATTCTTGCCTGGGAAATCCCATGGACAGAGGAGCCTGGCAGTCTATAGTCCATAGGGTCACAAAGAGAATCACCACTACCACCTGTTACTCACACTCTTCTGTAATCCCTCCTCCTTAAGTATAGACTGAATTTAGTGACCAAGAGAATGTAGCAAAACCGATGGAATATCACTTCTGTGATTAGGTTGCAAAAGATTCTATTTTTCACCTTACTAACAGACTCTCAGGTGCTTCCCTGAGGCTCAAATGGTAAAGAGCCTGCCTGCAGTGTAGGAGACTTGGGTTCAACCTCTGCATCGGGAAGATCTCCTTGAGGAGAGCATGGCAACTCACTCTAGTATTCTTTCTGGGAAAATTTCCTGGACAGAAGAGCTTGATGGGCTATCGCCCATGGGGGTCACAAAGAGTTAGACATGACTGAAGTGACTCAACAGACTCTCTTGCCTTTTAAGCTGGCATGCCTTGAAGAAGAAAGCAAACACGCAAGTGGCAGGGAGGAAGAGAAGCCTCTGGCCAAAAGCCTCAAAGGAACGAAATCGTGCCAACAGCCGTGTACTTGAGCTTCAAAACAGATTCTTCCCCATTAAAGCCTTCAGATGTTACCAATATTTTAGCTTAAACTTTGAGTGAAAACTTTTGAAAGACTCTGAGCCACAGGACCCTGCTAGCTTATGCCCAAATTTCAGACCCAAAGGAACATGAGGTATATGCTGTCCTAAGTTGCTGAGTTCTGAGGTAATTTATTTAGTTGACAGTAGACAAATAATGGGCTTCCCTGGGGCTCAGAGGTTAAAGCGTCTGCCTGCAATGCGGGAGACCCGGATTCGTTTCCTGGCTCGGGAAGATCCCCTGGAGAAGGAAATGGCAATCCACTCCAGCACTCTTGCCTGGAAAATCCCATGGACAGAGGAGCTTGATAAGCTATAGTCCATGGGGTCACAAAGAGTTGGATATGACTGAGCGACTTCACACATAGACAAATAATACAGTTTTGAAGTGAAATACTTACCAATTGTTCCAATGGAGGAATGACATCTTTCAAGACATGCTGTGAATGGTTTCTTCTGTGCCGGGATATCTGAAAAAATAGTGACATTTGATAACAATTATATAATTTATATTAAAAAAAACTTTAAATAAAAGAGCATAATTTTGTAACAGTGCACATGAAAATCACCATATTCAAATTCAAACAAAAGGTGAATAAAGTAAATTTAAATGGGAAGTAAATGTTTTGGACATTAACTAATTTGGATAAAAGGTGTACTCAAAGATGGCTGGCTGCAATGATATCTCATATTCCATGTGGTCTCCTTACCCTTTGACCTTGATAGCCTTCCTGTCAAATGGTGGGGTGTATGCTGTTTCATTTTCAACTTGGGTGGACCTTTATACATGCTTTAACCAGAATACACAGCAGAAGTGACATATATGACTCCAAATATTTGAGTATAAAAATACCACTCACTCCCCACTTGTTCTCTTGGAACCCTCCCAAATCATCCTCCTCTGCAAAATGGCTCTGCTCCTGTTTGAATGTTCTTTCTGTTGTTGAAGGCTGGAGCCCAGTTCTCTGGGCACAGGAAGGATCTGCTCTCCTGCCTGCTGGGACCTGCAGAAAGGGGCTCCCAAGGCCAACACCCTTTCTTCCAGAGGAGGAACTGAGATCTGGGTTTACTTTTATTTTTTCTATTTCGGGTGTACCGTTAGGAACAAGTAAGGAGGGAAGGTGAGGTCTCTAGGTGGTGTCGCGGTGTGATACTGGATATTGAATAATACATTTGCTGTTTTTTGTTAAAAAAAGAAAAACAAAAAGGCACCATGTTGACAGGAATCCCAAATTGGCCCTTTCAGAGAGACCAGTTTTCTAGCTGACAGACTAGGTGAGTTTCCAGCAGACAGCCAATATCTGCCACTGACCATGTGAACAAAAAATACCTTCATGATTCCTTCTTCTAGGCATTGAATCCCCACAGCTTTCAGGCCTTCTCAGTAGACATATCAAACACTGCAGTAGCTACTCCTATTGTGCTTTATCTGAATTTTTGACCAGATTCCATCAGCCAAAAATAAATAAATAAATAATTGTTTTATACCTCTGTGTTTCAGAGGGATCTGCAATGCTGTAGAAGTAACTGGGACAAATACTTAATATTGAAAATTTTGTATTTATGCTGTGTTTTTATAAACAGTTTCTTCAGAGTTAATGTGCTATTAATGTCGATGTCTTCCACTGTTATCCATATATATATAAATATACAAAACACACAGTGTTTTCAGAACAAATTTTCTTTAAATGTCTTATCTTTTCTCCTGAAGAAGTATCATAGACAGATTCTATAGTAAAAAAAAAAGGAATTTATAATTAAAAATCATATTTTTAAAATTTAAATAAAAGCTCTCATTAATAGCATGATTTTACTATAAAGGGATTTGCCAGTACTTTGCATAAAGAAGAGAAGGTGGTGGGGCAAATCAATAGGAAAAGAGAGACAGAAATTGGAAGAGAGAGAGAAAGAGACATGAGTGTAAGGAATCTTAAATTAAGCACTATATCTAGAAAATAACTTTGGATGATTTTGGTTCTGTTTACCAGCACATAAAACAGACTGAAAAGATCAATTCAATGCCAGCTAAGATTGTGGTGGTGGTGTTGTTCAGTTGCTCAGTCATGTCAGACTCAGTAACCCCAGAACTGCAGAACGCCAGACTTTCCTGTCCTTCACCATCTCCTGGAGCTTGCTCAAACTCATGTCCATTGAATCAGTGATGCCATCCAACCATCTCGTCCTCTGTCGACCCCTTCTCGTCCTGCATTCAATCTTTCCCAGCATCAATGTCTTTTTTAATGAGTCAGCTCCTCACAACAGGTGACTAAAGTATTGGAGCTTCAGCTTCAGCATCAGTCCTTCCATGAATATTCATGATTGATTTCCTTTAGGATTGACTGGTTTGATCTCTTTGCAGTCCAAGGGATTCTCAAGAGTATTCTCCAATACCACAGTTCGAAAGCATCAGTTCTTCTTTATGGCCAAACTCTCATATCCTTACATGACTACTGGAAAAAACATAGCTTTGACTATACAGACTTTTGTCAGCAAAGTTAATGTTTCTGCTTTATAATATGTTGTCTAGGTTGGTGATGGCTTTCTTCCAAGGAGCAAGCATCTTTTCATTTCATGGCTGCAGTCACCATAGGCAGTGATTTTGGAGCCCAAGAAAATGAAGTCTGTCACTGTTTCCACTGTTTCCCCATCCATTTTCCATGAAGTGATGGGACTGGATGTCATGATCTTAGTTTTCTGAATGTTGAGCTTTAAGCTGGCTTTTTCACTCTCTTCTTTCACCTTCATCAAAAGGTTCTTTGGTTCCTCTTTGCTTTCTGCCATAAGGGTGGTCATCTGCATATCTGAAGTTATTGATATTTTTCCTGGCAATCTTTATTCCAGCTTGTGGTTTATTCAGCTTGGAATTTTGCATGGTGTCTTCTGCATATAAGTTAAATAAGCAGGGTGATGATATACAGCCTTGACATACTCCTTTCCCAATCTGGAAACAGTCGCTGTTCCATGTCTGGTTCTGTTGTTTCTTGCCCTGCATACAGGTTTCGCAGGAGGCAGGTAAGTTGGTCTGGTAAGATTCTGAGGGAATTGTATTCCCAAAGAAACAAAAAGCCTGATATATAGACCCTGTGATTCTATTCAATCCCTGAATTTCATATTTGCTCCACAAAAACAATTATAAAGGCAGTACAGCCTTCAAGGAGGCCATTTTCTTCCATGTCCTCTTGAGATGTGGTGTCCATGAAGGATGATGGAGAAGAGACTTCAGAAAACCCAGCCAGAAACCCTGGAGAGCAATGGATATGGGAAATTCTCCTAGAAAGAAAAGCAAGTAACTGTTGCTACTGCCTGGACAGGTCTCACAGGACTTGACCTGGAGGGCTAATCGTCACTTGCCTCCAGCGACTGTTGGTTGTTTACCATTCTTTCCTTTATAAATGAGAGGATTTTTGTTTTTTGCTTATTTTCAGGTATAAATTTCTTGCCCTAACATTGTCTGCTAGATATGATGGAGAAAACAGGATGGAGAGCTTATTTTTCTAGTTTGACATTCTTAATCCCCTGGTGAAAATTTGGACCTGATACAGAAAGCTGTTCACCACTAGAGATTCTGGAATTGGAGTTCAAGGCAGTAACTAAATGAGGCTTTTGGTTGTCTCCTTTGAGGAGGCGTGTGAGTTTATTCCTAAGTGTTGGAAGACAGGTGCAAATTGATATATGGATGGAGGAAGAATCTGGAAGTCTCTCACCAGATTTTGTCCTCTCCTTCCAGGGCACATTTCCAGACTGCATTACTCAGCTTGCCTTACAGTTGAGAGTGTCCATGTGAGTAGTTTAGGCCAAAAACAAATGAGTAGAAACAATGAGAACCACTTCCCTTTCAAAGCTATTAACCAGTGAGTGCTCCCCCACCACATTCTCTTTCTTGGGATGCTAGCTGGGAATAAACATCAACTGAGGCCTTATGGGAGAATGAAAATGGAAGATGGGAGAATGGTGAATCACCAGGTCAAGAAAACCAAGCATAGTTCAGGAAAACTCACTTTGTCTTATTTAGTAAACTTTATTTTGGAATAATTTTATACTAAGAGAAAAGTTGTAGCGAGAACAGAAAGTTCAGGTAGGAAATGTCCTTTGAACTTTTAAATAGTGAGGAATAAACTTCTATTTTGTGGAGCCTTGATATATTTTAGATAATTTCATATTTGTTAGCATTACCCTAAGTAAGATAACCATAATTGATGGTTAGTTAGTGTTGAAATGAAAGATCTTGTGCATAAGAAAACTGTGAACAGAATAGCAGTTAATGGGAGAAATCCTAGAACCAAAACTTCATATCTGTTACTCACTGATACTTCAGCTTTTCAACAGGACGATGTATGTGTATGTGTGTGTGTGTGTGTGTGTGTGTGTGTGTAGGTGTGTGTGTGTGTATATATATTTGAGATTTAAGCCTCTTAAAGCACTAGGAGTTTGTTTTATGTGACTATATGTTTATAATTTAGTACTTTTAATTATTACTCATTATACTGGTAATTTAGTATTCATGTCTTATACTCAACTTACAATGGTGGGAGAATTCTGAGATAGAAGTTTTCTTATATAAGTAAATGAAATATGGGGAAAAAAATCACAAACACAATTAGTGAATGACTGAAGCTTGGGAAACAAATTTTAATATAAAGAAATTGGATCAGAAATGACCAGTTACTGAGCACGTACCACCTTTGAGGGAAACCTTTGGTTCCATGGTATAAACAAGAATTCAACTTGAGATATGATACAAAACTGCCTGCCAACATTTATTAAGTACCTATTATTTGCTAGGCATTGTTCAAAGTGTTTTTGAATATGCTAAAATAATTATTACTCAGAAATTAAGAGATCAGAGACATATATTTTAAAAAGATAAACACAGACCTTTTAGGGAACTTTGAAAATCCACAGCTAGTGAAAGCATAGGTGATATTTTAATGTGGACTTCAGCCCTTAGTTATTGCAGTTTACTATTTTTCCAGCAATATAAATGTTTATGTATAAAACAGTAACTAAATTTTGGGGGAACTGCAGAGATCCCCTGTGTGCATAAGTGGATATTTGTAAGGTAGAAATTTGAGGAGACCTAAACCTATAAATTTGTACACGTTTACACAGGAAGCTAGAAATCAGATTTTGAATCTGTTATGAAACACGTTAGCATTCCTCTGGGGGAAGTAATATTGCTGATCATTCCTAAATCAATAAGCTAGCCAATCTATCATATTCAACCAAGTTACAAATATATGGAAGAAAAGAAAACTTTCATTACCTGTCTTTTGCTTTAATGTCTTTCTCACTTAAGTATTAGGTACAGAAATATGCTATTACGCCAAATCAGATTATGCTGACTGAGACTTATGATTTAGGAAATTCTTGATCCGAAATTGTTCAGTTGTCTTGTATGGATATCTGAAAAACTTAGAATGTTTCAAAAGAACTGTCTTTCTGTGACATACATAATTGAAATAATAATTGTAAAGAAAAGTTGAGGTCAATCACATTCTTATGAGGTAAGTTTGAAGAGAAAAAACAGGATTCTCCTAAGTCATAGCATAAACAACAGAAAATCTTACAGTTTACAGAATTATTTATTAATAATTTATTAATATAATAGTATCTGATAACTTTTCAAATTTTTAAGGGACAACCTCTTAAGAAACATTGCCACTTAAGACATTAGACTTTTCGTAGTGAAATGTAGATTATTTACCATGTTGTATTTTTCTGCTTATCTGCTCTACAGCAAAGTGATTCAGAAACACACACATACACATGTCCGTGCATGCTCAGTTGCTTCAGTCACACCCAACTCTTTGTGACTCTACGGACTGTAGCATGACAGACGCCACTGTTCATTGGATTCTCCAAGCAAGAAAACTGGAGTGGATTGCCATGCTCATCTCCAGGGAAGAAAGTGAAAGTGAGGTCGCTCAGTCGTGTCCGACTCTTTGCGACCCCACAGACTGTAGCCTACCAGGCTCCTCTGTCCATGGGATTTTCCAGGCAAGAGTACTGGAGTGGGTGGCATTTCCTTCTCCAGGGGATCTTCCTGACCCAGGGATCGAACCCAGGTCTCCCACATTGTAGGCAGACGCGCTTTACTGTCTGAGCCACCAGGGAAAAGTCATCTCCAGGGGATATTCCCAATTCAGGGATCAAACCTGCATTTCCTGCATTGCAGTTGAATTCCTTACTGCTGAGTCACTAAGGAAGCCGTAAATACATAATTTTTGTTCTTTTCCACAGATGTTTTTATGAGCCATTCATTTTAGCCAGCAAACATTTAATGTTTAGTACAGTCATATGCCAGTAATTTCTAATAATGAGTGCTTAAAATGTACTTGTTTGTTGACATTACGAAAAAATATCTTACTAGTGTTGCAAATAAAGCACATACGTTATTTTGGACAATCCTAACATTTTTTTCTAGAATATCAGAGCTTTTAAAAGTACCTGACAACAAAAAACTCTATATCTTGTTTTGAAAATTGGTTTTGGATAAGTTTCAGAATGCTGGCAAGGTTAGGCTCCATTGTTTAATCTTAGGTCCTTTTCATTTTTGCAGGAATTGCTAATCATTGAATTTGTTAAACCTAAATAACAGTCAAAATATTAGTAGTAGCTTGATACAAAATTTTTAATACATTATTTTATCTGTGAATTACAGAAGTATTTTTTCTGAGGAAGCCTGAAAATATGATTTTTTTATGTGTGTCTGCTTTCTTTTTTGTTTCCAAATATCTTAAAGCATATACAGATCTTCCTTTTAAACATAAATGAACACGTATGTACACCCATCACCTATTTGTGTTCTACCCTGATTTTTTTGGCTATTCTTATACTCTTAAATTATGACATATTTGTTTCAATATGATTTTATAATCCCTACTTGAGAATTTTATGAATTGCTACTTCTCAGTTTACTTCTATCTTTTAAGCAGAAAGAAACCTTAAAATTTCCACACTTCCTTGGCCTATTTATTAAAGAATGTTACTTAACAGTTTCTTTTGAGGTGACATGGTTATGTCATAAACTGTTTTTTCTATATGATATTCTGCGTCATAATAAACTAAGCTTTCACAATAAATAGTAGTTGTGTGGATGGCAACCCTTCTTTTGAGGAGGAAAAAAAGTCAGACCTCATCTTTTTTCAGTGATGCCATCTTCCTATTGACTTATTTTTCCAGTAAATAGAAATGATTTGGAGCAACCATTGAAAAAAATTTGAAAAACAAATATCTTTTGACTTGGATTTTTTTGAACTCAATATTAAGTTAATATATCACTGAAACTCTTTTAGATCAAGTCTATGAGTTTTTCCTTCTTTATCGCCACCCACCACTCTCTACTTCCACTCCTCTAACCTCCCCAGGTACTCCACTTTCTAATTCTGTAATGCAAAGTGGAAAAATAAAGTATTCAAGAAGTGCAATGCATATTTTCCTTTAAATTTCTTTTTGTTCTTATTAGAATATGCATTATAATTAAGTATTTCAGATATCTTTTCCTCCAAAAAGAGGAATTAAAAAGTCACTTTTTCAGTGTTTTCATTTTGTTCTTCCATTCCTTTTTCTAAAATCTATTTTAAAAATATGAAGCTGATAGGTGGGACTAGTACTTGATATATTACACAAACTATAAAAATAACAGAATTTGAGCATATTATTTTCCTTGTGTAGGAGGGTCTACTATGAAAGTTATACATAAACATGAAACATTCCACATAGCTCTGATTTTAAATAGATTACCATTTTTGATGAAAGTTTATAGCTTGTGGCTTAGAATTGAAATAAAATCACTTGAATAAAAGCATTAGTTTGTTCCAACATTTTCACAGACATGTACATTTTTTGAGGCATACCTCCCATTAGCAACCTCCCTGGATACTTGGATGAAAAACAGAAATAAATTTGTGGTTAAGTTTAGTTTTTATCTTCACAGTTTCTCAAAAGTTTTTCTTCTTTATATCTTTTTATTTTTTTGGTATATCCCAAGTTTTATGTTGAAATCTTCATATGTTTCACCAAAATCTTTTTCTTAAAGCTACTATAATCAGAAATTAAGGAAATTACTGACACTTTTTGTGTGTGTATGGGTTTATATGGAAAGGTAGTCAGTATTTCCTGTACTTATAGCAACTTAATTATGTAAAGATAATAAATGTCAACACAGTGATGACTGTATGTTTTCAATCATGTATATGTTGTAGGTAATTGCTTTTGAAAAAAAAGGGTACTTAAGATATAAGAACATTACCTTGTCATGCATTTAATCATCTAACTTTACAAATATTTGTAAAATTTGTCCATGCTTCATAATTATTCTACCCTTACTAAATATATCTTTCATAGTACTCATGAGAAGTAATAAAATGAACTAGAAAAACCAAATCTTCTGTTTTAACATTATTAATGTACCACGGTATATTGTTTGACAATTTGGTTCTCTTCTTCCATCTGCCCCCAATATCATTCAGTTACATAGTGGGCATACATAAATGCCTTTCTTTTTCTATTTTTCCATAAGTCTTTTTTGGTTGTATATTGTCAGTCACCTAGAGCCAGATATCGTGGAATGTGAAGTCAAGTGGGCATTAGGAAGCATTACTACGAACAAAGTTAGTAGAGGTGATGGAATTCCAGTTGAGCTATTTCAAATCTTAAAAGACGATGCTGTGAAAGTGCTGCACTCAATATGTCACCAAATTTGGAAAACTCAGCAGTGGCCACAGGACTGAAAAAGGTCAGTTTTCATTCCAATTCCAAAGAAAGGCAATGCCAAAGAATGCTCAAACTACCGCACAATTGTACTCATCTCACACGCTAGTAAAGTAATGCTCAAAATTCTCCAAGCCAGGCTTCAGCAATACGTGAACCATGAACTTCCAGATGCTCAAGCTGGTTTTAGACAAGGCAGAGAAACCAGAGATCAAATTGCCAACATCCGCTGGGATCATCAAAAAAGCAGGAGATTTCCAGAAAAACATCTATTCTGCTTTATTGACTATGCCAAAGCCTTTGACTATGTGGATCACCACAAACTGTGAAAAATTCTGAAAGAGATGGGAATACCAGACCACCTGACCTGCCTTCGAGAAATCTGTATGCAGGTCAGGAGGCAACAGTTAGTACTGGACATGGAACAGACTGGTTCCAAATAGGAAAAAGAGTATGTCAAGGCTGTATATTATCATTTTGCTTATTTAACTTAAATGCAGAGTACGTCATGAGAAATGCTGGGCTGGAGGAAGCACAAGCTGGAATCAAGATTGCCAGGAGAAATATCAATAACCTCAGATATGCAGATGATACCACCCTTATGGCAGAAAGTGAAGAGTAACTGAAGAACCTCTTGAAAGTGAAAGAGCAGAGTGAAGAAGCTGGCTTAAAGCTCAACATTCAGAAAACTAAGATCATGGCATCTGGTCCCATCACTTCATGGCAAATAGATGGGGAAAAGTGGAAACAGTGGCAGACTTTATTTTCTGTTGGGGCTCCAATATCACTGCAGATGGTGACTGTAGCCATGAAATTAAAAGACACTTACTCCTTGGAAGAAAAGTTATAACCAATCTAGACAACATATTAAAAAGCAGAGGCTTTACTTTGCCAACAAAGGTCCATCTAGTCAAGGCTATGGTTTTTCCTATAGTCATGTATAGATGTGAGAGTTGGACTACGAAGAAAGCTGAGCACCAAAGAATTGATGCTTTTGAACTGTGGTGTTGGAGAAGACTCTTGAGAGTCCCTTGGACTGCAAGAAGATCCAACCAGTCCATCCTAAAGGAAATCAGTCCTGAATATTTATCGGAAGCACTGATGCTAAAGCTGAAACTCCAATATTTCGGCCATCTGATGCTAAGTACTGACTCACTGGAAAAGACTTTCATACTGGGAAGGATTGAAGGTGGGAGAAGAAGGGGATGACAGAAGATGAGATGGTTGGATGACATCACCAACTCATTGGTATGAATTTGAATGAACTTTGGGAGACGATGATGAACGGGGAGGCCCGGTGTGCTGCAGTCCATGGGGTCACAAAGAGTCAGACACGACTGAGCGACTGAACTGAACTGATTTTGTCAGAAATATGACAATCTTATCTCTTTTATCCCTGTAGAAAATGAGAGAGTCAGAAACATTTGCAAGATGTATTAAAGGTTTTTTTTTTTTTTTCAATTTCTTGAATATTCTTTAGTCATCATCTGGGCCACCTGAAGCTCTCACCAATCTGTCAATCCTGGGATAAGTCTGGTTTAGTGAAACTCAGCTTCAGCCACATATTCTTCTCTCAGCCAAAGGTAAGTGTTTGCTGGAATGATTCTTGCTAAGTTGCTTCAGTTGTGTCCGACTCTGTGCGACCCTGTAGATGGCAGCCCACCAGGCTCCACCGTCCCTGGGATTCTCCAAGCAACGACACTGGAGTGGGTTGTCATTTCCTTCTCCAATGCATGAAAGTGAAAAGTGAAAGTGACTCCTTTATATTTTCCCTCCTTTATTTAGTCACAAACATGTCTATACCACCAAGAAGAAAATCAAACTGCCTTTTACCTTCTTGTTTAATTATAAATGAACTATATATTATGTGTATTTCCTTGTTTATTGTTAAATACTATTAATTTAGTTTTCTCATTTCTTTTTGCATACTATCAATAGCAGTGGTAAAGAACCTGCCTGCCAATAAGGGAGATGTAAGAGATACAGGTTTGATCCCTGGGTAGGGAAGATCCCCTGGAGGAGGGCATGGCAACCCACTCCAGTATGCTTCCCCGGAGAAGCCCATGGACAGAGGAGCTTGGAGGGCTACAGTCCATATGGTCACAGAAAGTCGGACATGACTGAAGCAACGTAGCATTCACCATCAATAGAATATTTCTCTCCAATAATTTTTTCAGACTGAGAAGTAGCATTCATATGGAACTTGGACACTCCATAATTTTAGCCTTCAAATATGCCTGTAAGACAAAAACTATCAGAAACAAGAAACACAGAGTTATCTGGGTAATAAAATTTTCTATATTTTCTTCAATGAAGGGTTCTTATGTCCATCTTAATTTTTAGTTTACTTTCTTTTTTACTTTATAGTTTCATCTATACTAAGTTTACTTTTTTTACTTTATAGTTTCATCTGTACTAGCCAGGGCTTCTCTGGTGGCACAGTGGTAAAGAATCTGCCTGCTAATGCAGGAGATGCAGAGATGCGGGTGAGATGGTTAGATAGCTAACACAATGGACATGGATTTGAGCAAACCCCAGGAGGTACTTGAGGACAGAGGAGCCCAGCATACTGCAGTCTGTGGGGACACAACGAGTTGGGCACTACATAGCAAGTGAACAACAACAAAAATATACTTAGTGATGGATTTCTAAACAGATATAATGAGCAAATAAAGGCCAAATAGACACAAAGACATCTTATCTCACTCATAATACTACTAATGGTATTAGGTCTTAATGGTATTAGATCTAAATCATTAGATAATTCTTTAGAGCCAGATAGAAAGTTAGCTGGTAAAATAACTTATTTGTCTCTTTCACTCTTCATAACAGAGATATTTCCTGTTTGTGTAAACAAAAGGAAAGAATTTAGACAGCAGATTAAGAAAATATAGATGGGTATATAGAGCATTTGGGCCAAATTGCTATTTTCTCCACAATTACAAGTCATAATTTATCATTTAAATAGAAAGATTCAAGACAGTATAAAACGATGCCAAAAACTATCTCACAAACACCTCAAAACAAAGAAAAATAGGAAACGATTATTGAGAGTCTAAATTATTAAAATGGCCTACCAATTTTTAGCTAACTGAAACAAATCATTGTCAAATCACTATTTGGCCATGCTGGGCAGAAACGACCTATATCTAATTTAACTATCTGGAAATTCTCAACAAATTAGAATCAGGCTTTATTTTACAGTCTCAAATATGTCTCTTTCATTGCCCAGAAGAGCTTAAGTTGAATCATGAAGTTGCTTTCTTACTTTTTTTTCAGGTATATGTTCAATCACTAAAGAAGAAATTCTCTTCTTTGAAAAACTGTAATCTATGCAATATCTAGTTTGATCTATGATATGTAAAGTTTGACAAAGACATTTCCCCACAGTCAGATATCTGTAGTGTTTTGACACCTTTCCTTGTACATCATTATTTCAAGTGCAAAGATGGGAATGAACTATCTAACTCACTATAAATGCTCTGCCTGTGTGGAAAGATCACTTGTAAAAGCATTGTGGGAGGCAGAACTTTTAATAACTGTGACGTTCTTTCAAGAATTAATGGACTTTTGGTCAAATGTTTAAAACACGCATATGAATACCCTTGGCATCTTTAGTGAATGTCTAATAACTGTATCTTTCCAGGTTCCTTCCTTCAGTTATTCTTTGAGGTTTTCATAGACCCCTAAACTCACCTTCTGCTGCGGAGAAAAGCAGATTTAGTTCTGAAGGTTAATCCAACTCAGCAGGATTGAAGGATGGCACTTTTCCTTGGTCGTAAGTATGTTGGCTCAGGCCAGACAGCTGTTAGGACATTCTCCTCTGGGAATCGTGCCCTCAACACCCACCGCTGATGCACATACATGGTCTACTGGCTGCCGACTTCCATGCCCATCTGCTCAAATGGCATGGTGCCCGCTCACAAGTTGGCTGGATCCTTGCCCTTAGTGTGTAGGTGCCAGGCAATGATGGGTTTAGATGGGCAGCCTGCATAATACTACAAGTGACAATTTTCTCTTTCTCTCTCTCTCTAGTATCTGTCTTCTGTGCCTTCTCTGAAAGATAAACTGTATGTTTCTCTACCTCTGATAATCCTGTGGACACATGTGGCCTTTTACAGGTAGATATATAAATACTCTCAACCTGCTACCAACAGGGAGATGAAAGGGAAGAAGCCACGGAGCCCCAAATGACAAGTTCTAACACAGAAATGGGTTGGATTGTGAAAATCCCGACCACCTGGAGTCTGTCAGAAGAAATTTAGCAAGGGTGTAAGCACGGCAGATCTCTCACAGATAGCAATGGCACCAGGAAATAGCTTAAGTTACAGCACTTTTTGTCTGTCGCCGCTCCAGCACAAATCACTTGCCTTGCATTGAAAAGGCACATACAACAGAAAACAAAATAAATCAGGCAAAAAGAACAAGCTTAATGGGAACACAATTTATATGCTCAATGGGGCAAGGGTGCAAGCTATGATATTCAGACCTCAGAAATAACCCCGAATGGAGGACCTAATAGAGAATGAAACAGAAATAGCATCTCTCTTTCCAATCTACAACAAACCCGTGGAGAGGAATAGATTGGCTTAGGAGGTTGTGACTTTAATGATCCAAAGCATATGAATGCTTGTTAGCAGACAGCAGACAGACATAAGTAAGAACAACAGTAATGGTTGCATCTGCAGCCTGGCCTATGGCACTCAAACTAATAAGGCAGCATTGGAGAGCAGTGCCGGAAGGTATGTTAAAGGCTTGCTTTCCTTGTGTGTTTATTTAAGGGTGATTGAATTCAGGGTGTTGTCAGTCTGCCTTGGAGAATGGTTATCCAATGTGTAGGCATGATCTTTCTCCCTGAATATGCTCTGTTGAGTCGGTTAGTTATGTGTGACTACTTGCTCTGTCCTGGTCTTTATACAGTGCCAAAATCCTCCAGTCCAAGTTCCAAAGGAACAGGGCCTAAAAACTTTTGGCTCGAGAATCAAATTAGGTTTCTCTGCTTCCCTAGCCAGAAATGCATAAATACCCAATGGCCTAAACCAAAGAATTTGACATTGTGGAATGAATAGAGCTGTCATATACCACTAAAGTGTGGAAATATCTACTGTTTGAAGTCAGGACTAGTTCAACATCTTCAGTAATCAGAACAGACTTCTTTGGACACCTTCATGGGTTAGTCTGGCTTTTGATTGGGAATATTTCTGGCAAGCTACTGACTCCAGATATCAGAAATGCAAGAACATACGGTTTAGAAGAAAAAAATCTGCCATTTTTTTCCTACCAAAAATATTCTCAAAAGCAGCACATTTTCATCAAAGACAGATCCTTCATTCTGTTTTCCTTATTGACCTTCAAGTTAGCACAATGTGCCTAGATATATACTTAAGAAAGAAGTAGCCAAAGAAGAGGTAAGTTTGAATAGTTTGAAAAAGTATTTATGGAAAACTCAATTTGGAATTATCTGGGAGCTTCTGGTAAAAATAACAAAGAATGTATATAATCATCCAAAACTCTTACTCTGGTTTCTATGCTATAACTGTCAGAGCTCCCAGAATAAACAATTTTCCTCATGATTTATCACACCATGAGTATATTACAGTAATAATTACATACTACTAACTTCTTTGAAAATGAAAAAAAAAAAGCAAACACGCTGTTCAGAAACTCTTGAGGATAAGAGTCATGTTTTATTTATCTTTAAATCAGTGGAGTTTAGTATAGTATGAAATACATATCATGGGATTGGTCACTCCCACTCCATTTTGCATCATCTGATACATGTGACTTACTTTTCATTGAATTCAGTATGACCTTCAAATGGTATAATATCTTGCCCTATGATATCTTGTTACAAACATATTTACCATTCTTTTCAAAATATAGACCAAGTCAGTAGTCATTTCTAGATGAAGTTCCATAATTTCTTACAGATTTGCCATCTATCTTTACTGAAATAAGGCTGAACTTTCAAAATGATACCTTCATTAGCCTACAACTGAAATAACAAATACTAGTAGGATAATAATTTCCTGGTCTATGCTGTATGCCCTATGCTTGGGGTTTATACACCTCTTCCAGAGGAAAAATCTGAGAAGATAAACAGATATAAATAGGTAAAGGGTGGATATGTGTGTTTGTTAGTCCCTCAGTCATGTCGACTCTTTTTGACCCTAGGACTGTAGCCTGCCAGGCTCCTCTGTCCATGGAATTCTCCAAGCAAGAATACTGGAGTGGGTTGCCATTCTCTTCTCCAAGGGATCTTCTTGACCCAGGAATCAAACCCGGGTCTCCTGAATTGCAGGCAGATTTTCTACCATCTAGGTCACCATGGAAACCTGTGGATATAGATTTAGGTAGATATATTTCTGCTTTTAAATAACATTACCCAATTATATAGACTATTGTTTTGAAGAGTTCTCTATTTTATTAGGGGGTACCCTGGTGGCTAGATGCTGAAGAATCTGCCTGCGTTGCTGGAGATGTAGGTTTGACCCTTAGGTTGGGGTATCCCCTGGAGAAGGAGATGGCAACCCACTCCAGTATTCTTGCCTGGGAAATCCCACAGACAGAAGAAGAGCCAGACGAGCTACAGTCCATGGAGTAGCAAAGAGTCAGACACGACTGAGTGATTCACACACACACACACTCATATTCTATTATCACTTACCTTCTGGGCATATTGTTTTAACATCTAGTGTCTCTATTTTCTCAATATATGCATAATATAGAAGTTATTTCTCATAGATTGCATTAGAAATAAGTAAATTAAAACATATATAGCTTGTCACATGGTAGGTCCTTGTTAGTATAACCTCTGTTATACCAATTATATAATTCCTCTTCCAGTATACCAGTAAATAGGTAAATATTTTCTTGTACATGAATAATTAACATTAAGCTAACATTCTCTTAAAATCTTTGATGCTTTTAAAAACTCTTTTAAAATAATTTATATCTTCAAAAATTCCAACTATTTTTCTAGGGCACTTTGAAATAATTTCATTAGAAAATGCTTTAAATACTCAGAAATCTAGTTATACTGGACATGCACATCAGGAGGTGCGGCTCTTGAGGGTTTAGAATTCTGTCTTGAGGGTTTAGAATTCCACCTCTGGCCCTCAACAAATCATGTCCCTTGCTCAAGCAAAATACATCATCTCTTCCCATGATTCCAAAGAGTCTTATTTTATCATAGCATCCACTCAAAATCCAAAATCTCATCATACAAATCTAAATCTCATCTCACCAGTTCAAAGACCAAAATCTAAATTCAGTTTTGATATAAGTTGAGTTTCAGATCAACTATTAAGTAGCAGAGGTGGGATTCAAACACAAGTAATTGGATTCCACAACCAGTGATGTTTAACAATTTTAATACTATGCACTATCCATGCTATGAGGCAATTATGATTATTGCCCTCATTGCATAGGTGATAAATCTAAGGCAAGCAGGAAAAGACTGAAAGTTAAGTGAGGGTCAGAGGTTTTTGATTAATCTAGATTCATTCAATTCAAAACGCCATGTATCTGACTCCAAAGCTTTTAAATGCTGAACCTACCACCTTTCAAAGTGGAAACTCAACAAATGCTTGTTGTCTGCCCATCATCATATTGCACTGTTTGTAGATCAACATATACACTGATGTTTATCACACTTCTTCTTTTTTTTTTGGCCTGTGTCACATCTTGGTTGCAGCATGGGAGATTTTTAGTTGCAGCCTGTGAGACTTAGTTCCCTCATCAGGGATCAAACCCAGGTCCTCTGCATTGGGAATGTGGAGTCTTAGAGACTGGACCACAAGGGAAATCTTTGTTTATTACACTTCTACTCAATTATTTTACTTATGCTTAAGTGTTTATTCTATTTCAAATAAAAGATCTTTATAATCATCTTGAGCATTAAGATGAAATAATGATAGCAATGTTTTGGAAGTCAGGAAGATGAATAGACTAAAGGTGCATATACTTAACTATAGTATCCATTCAAAAATAGTGCTACAAATTTGTATTTGGTATATCCTGGAACTGAAAAGTGATTATCTGCTCTAGATGTTAATAATATACCAGCTGAGGTGAAGTTGTCAGGTTGACACTTGTGGACTGACCATACATCTTAATCCCTCCTGTGTACTAAAATAAGAGTAAAAAGATAAAAAATATATTCATAGAGAATGAAAATATGAGCAAAAGTGGATACAGTATCTCAAAAATGCTTAGAATATAGAAAGTGTATGAAGACATTGTATATTACCTTGTAAAATGAAAATTGTACAGCTTCAGTGTTACAGCAGGAAAAGCTGATGTTATTAATGACAAAAACGTCAGTAAGTCCCTCCCTCCCCAAGGCTCATCACTTGGAAGCACCAAATAAAGACAAGATCAAGACTGCCTACAAGAACCATTATTGAAAAAGCTGGACTCCCAGGCTCACTCATTCATTCATATCCAGAGATCACTCCCAGATCTACATGAGATAGACATTAAATCAGGCAGTTTCCAGAGTCTTGACTCAGGATCACCTGGCATCATAGAGGGAAGAGAAGAGTGTGTACTACAAACTAGAGAATTAAAGCCTACACACTGAGCAATGGAACCCTCAGCTCCCATTCTCAACTTTTCTCCCAGAAATGCCAGTAGCAAAGAATGTATTCCTTCACCCAGAAGATTTAAGGAATCTACTCTTGAAGACTGAATGGTTCTAAAGCCCTTCAGATACTGAAACTCAGACATCCTCAATGAAAAACATGCATGAGCATGCATTACAAAGAAGCCTGACTGTCAACAAGATCAACATACCAACTCCAAAGGAGACATTATAGTGCCTCTTTTAAAAAAGTGAACATGTAGGAATAGCTAAAAGAAGTTAGTTAATATATAATACATAACATTACATAATATATAATCTTTATATATTATACTTATAGATCAGATATTATATAATACATAAATAATTACTATATTATACATGTAATAAATTATAATCACTATATTATACATTTATTTATTGAGAACTAAATATGTGTAATATATTCTAAGTGTTGAAGAAAAATAGCTTCTGTTTTATGAAAAAGTCCTTGGGGAAAGTCCCCAAATTGAAGAGGAATATCAAAAAAGCAAATACAAAAAGGGACCCAAAATAAGCAAAAATAATACCAAAAGGAATAAAATATTTTAAAAATACTATTGGTAATATTATTAAAAGATAAGAAAATACATAGAATTCATCAAAACAGGAAGAAAATAATAAAGAGAGGCCTTTGTAAATTAAAAATCTAGATAAATATATTAAATCAATATAATTCTCGGAGGATAGGAATAAAAAGTCAAGAAACAGAAAAACAAAGAGCTGAATCATAAAAAGAAGAAATAAAAAAATAATCTAAGAAGTTCAATGTCTACCTTATAGGAAAACCCTAAAAGATAAAACCAACATTTTAAAAGTATAGTAAGAGATTTTAAAATAAACTACAAGAAAATATCATAGAAGTTCATAACTATGAGCCTTCTGATTAAAAGAACCTATCAGGTGTCCAGAGCAGTAAATTAATAGGTTGGTCATGCAATTATCGAAACTGGAAATAAACAAACATCACATACAAAAGTATGGGAATCAGAATGATGTTGGCTGACTGAAGGCTAGACAAATGTTTTCCCAATTTAAGGAGAAAATATTATCAACCTAGAATTATGCAGCTTGTTGAACTATCAATCAAAATCAGAACTGAATAAAGACATCTCCAGAAATGAAAGCTGCTCAGTATTTGCTTCTACTAAATACTTGTTGGGAAACTCCTGAAAAAAAATAAATAAAAGAAAGAAAGAAATACTTGACCATAGATAAGAAGACATTATAAATTAGGCCTGGAGACCTAGGAACATGGTAAACAGAAGTTCACAGATGTGTGTCAGGCCAACAGTCTTCAGCACAAATTGAAGGAAGGTGATGGAAAGAAACAGGGGAAAAAAATGGGAGTAGACAATATTTAATGTTTCAGTGTCTAAGAAAAAGACTGGTTGGAGTTTGACAGATTTGTTGGCACTGTTGGGTAAACTAGCTATAGATATGATAAAATGTAAGCAATATAAACTAAGGAAATTATTAACTTCATGAAAGAATGGTGAATAGAAAACGACTGATAATTATATTATCAGCTCAGCTGAAGATATTTGAAAGAAAGTGGTCGCTCAGTCGTTTCTGACTCTTTGCGGCCCCATGGGCTGTAGCCTACCAGGCTCCTCTGTCCATGGGATTTTCCAAGCAATATGGAGTGGATTGCCATTTCCTTCTCCAGGGGATCTTCCCAACCCAGGGATCGAACCCCGGTCTCCCACATTGTAGACAGAGGCTTTACTGTCTAAGCCACCGGGGAAGTACCCTGAAGATATTTAGAAAATCAAAATAAGGTCAACTAGTGATGGAAACAAAAATTGTGATATAACTATAATGAAAAGAGAGAGGGAAAGGAAGGTGTGGAGTTTAAAGTATCATAACAAAGTCAATCTGTAATGCCTAAAATAGATAAATCAGGAAAAATCTGTATTGCATATAGTGTTGAAAACATGAAGGTTGATGAAAAAGTTTTATCAAAAAAATAAAGCTGTTAAAATTGGTCGCCTCTAGGAAGTGAAATTGATGAGTAGATAAATGCAGAAACCACAGATATGATGTTTAATTAAAAGCTTTCTAGACTAATATTGTAAATTCATGTGTAACCTTGATAAAAAATAAATCCTGACAAGTGTAAATTATCATGGAAAAATTAAAAATTTCCGCAAATAGACTTGAAAGAGAGAGAAAGCAGGAATTCCCGCACCAAATTGCATAAATACCCAACCAGGAGTCTTGGTATTCAATCTATATCATGAAAAAGTTCCACTTGCTTATCTGAGCCTTGAATACAAACTCAATATGAAAGAATTGTAAGTGTGAATCAGCAGAGAACAACTGGAATAATTGTCACAAAATCACAACCACATAACAATTTGTGGATTCAAGCCCTATATTCACCATTAATCTGCATGATTTAGGGAAAGTTATTTAACATCTCTGTGTCTCAGTTTTCTCATCTACAAAACAGGGAATATAATAGATTATACCAATAGAGTTATGGAATGATTCAATTCAGTTCAGTTCAGTTCAGTCACTCAGTCGTGTCTGACTCTTTGAGACTCTGTGAATTGCAGCACACCAGGCCTCCCTGTCCATCACCAATTCCCGGAGTTCACCCAGACCCACGCCCATCGAGTCAGTGATGCCATTCAGCTATCTCATCCTCTGTTGTCCCCTTCTCCTCCTGTCCCCAGTCCCTCCCAGCATCAGAGTCTTTTCCAATGAGTCAACTCTTCACATGAGGTGGCCAAAGTACTGGAGTTTCAGCTTTAGCATCATTCCCTCCAAAGAAATTCCAGGGCTGATCTTCAGAATGGACTGGTTGGATCTCCCTGCAGTCCAAGGTATTCCCAAGAGTCTTCTCCAACACCACAGTTCAAAAGCATCAATTCTTCGGTGCTCAGACTTCTTCACAGTCCAACTCTCATATCCATACATGACCAAAGGAAAAACCATAGCCTTGACTAGATGGACCTTAGTGGGCAAAGTGATGTCTCTGCTTTTCATATGCTATCCAGGTTGGTCACAACTTGTCTTCTAAGGAGTAAGTATCTTTTAATTTCATGACTGCAATCACCATCTGCAGTGATTTTGGAGCCCCCAAAAATCAAGTCTGCCACTGTTTCCACTGTTTCCCCATCTATTTCCCATGAAGTGATGGGACCAGATGCCATGATCTTCATTTTCTGAATGTTGAGCTTTAAGCCAACTTTTTCACTCTCCACTTTCACTTTCATCAATAGGCTTTTCAGTTCTTCTTTACTTTCTGCCATAAGGGTGGTGTCATCTGCATATCTGAGGTTATTGATATTTCTCCCGGCAATCTTGATTCCAGCTTGTGCTTCTTCCAGCCCAGTGTTTCTCATGATGTACTCTGCATAGAAGTTAAATAAGCAGAGTGACAATATACAGCCTTATTGTACTCCTTTTCTTATTTGGAACCAGTCTGTTGTTCCATGTCCAGTTTTATATGTTGCTTACATGGATTAATACTTTGAAAGTGAATATGAGAGCACCTTTTATGTAATAAGTACTCAATTCATGTTGGTCATTATCATTATCAAAAGAATTCTTCTAATACTGAACCCTAAGAGAGGCTTCTTAAAGTAATGTCTTCCGTAGCCCTTTGATCTTTCTTGAGTTTCCAATGGAAGACTCACTCCATAATGCACCTTGAGTGACAGTCAGGGTCAGAGGAGAAATGGAGGTGGCCCCTCTTTTATTCTTTCTGGCCACATTCTCTCTTCTCCAGTGAAAGCATTTTACACAGACAAATGGCCTTAACAAAACAAATAGCTAAGGAATGAAATGGTTACATTTGTATTTAGCTCCATATCCTAAAAAGCATGCAGGCTATTAATTAACCAGATTTGTATCTTTCTGGACATTAAGTGGAAGAAGCTGAGAAATAACCCAGAGGTTGTTATTAGCAGGTAAGGTGCTATTAGGTCTCTGATTCTATGATGTTCAAGGAAAGCTTTTCATGTTTCTGTTTTTTAAAGAAATCTACCAAGAAAAAAAGGCATTCCAAAGAATACTCAAACTACCACAAAATTGCACCCATCTCATATGCTAGCAAAGTAATGCTCAAACCTCTCCAAGCCAGGCTTCAACAGTATGTGAACCATGAACTTCCAGATGTTCAAACTGGATTTAGAAAAGGTAGAGGAATCAGACATCAAACTGTCAACAAATGTTGGATCATCGAAAAAGCAAGAGTACCAGTAAAACATCTATTTCTGCTTTACTGACTATGCCAAAGCCTTTGACTGTGTGGATCACAATAAACTGTGGAAAATTTTGAAAGAGATGGGAATACCAGACCACCTGACCTGCCTCCTGAGAAATCTGTATGCAGGTCAGGAAGCAACAGCTAGAACTGGACATGGAACAATAGACTGGTTCTAAATAAGAAAAGGAGTACGTCAAGACTGTATATTGTCACCCTGCTGATTTAACTTATATGCAGAGTACATTGTGAGAAATGCTGGACTGATGAAGCACGAGCTGGAATCAAGATTGCTGGGAGAAATATCAATAACCTCAGATACGCAGATGACACCACCCTTATGGCAGAAAGTGAAGAGGAACTAAAAAGCCTCTTGATGAAAGTGAAAGAGGAGAGTGAAAAAGTTGGCTTAAAGCTCAACATTCAGAAAACGAAGATCATGGCATCTGGTCCCATCACTTCATGGCAAACAGATGGGGAAACAATGGAAACAGTGACAGACTTTTTTGGAGGGGCTCCAAAATCACTGCAGATGGTGATTGCAGCCATGAAATTAAAAGACGCTTACTTCTTGGAAGAAAGTTATGACCAACTTAGACAGCATATTAAAAAGCAGAAACATTACCAACAAAGGCCCGTCTAGTCAAAGCTATGGTTTTTCCAGTAGTCGTGGACTTCCCTGGTGGCTCAGAGGTTAAAGCGTCTGCCTTCAATGCAGGAGACCCAGGTTCGATCCCTGGGTCGGGAAGATCCCCTGGAGAAGGAAAAGGCAACCCACTCCAGTACTCTTGCTTGGAGAATCTCATGGACTGAAGAGCCTGTGGGCTGCAGTCCATGGGGTCACAAAGAGTCGGATACGACTGAGTGACTTTACTTACTTATGTATGGATGTGAGAGTTGAACCATAAAGAAAGCTGAGCGCTGAAGAATTGATGCTTTTGAATTGTGGTGTTGGAGAAGACTCTTGAGGGTCCCTTGGACTGCAAGTAGATCCAACCAGCCCATCCTAAAGGAAATCAGTCCTGAATATTCATTAGAAGGACTGATGCTGAAGCTGAAACTCCAATACTTTGACCACCTGATGGCAAGAACTGACTCATTTGAAAAGACGCTGATGCTGAGAAAGATTGAAGGCAGGAAGAGAAGGGGATGACAGAGGATTAGATGGTTGGATGGCATCACCGACTCAATGGACATGAGTTTGAGTAAACTTGGGGAGTTGGTGATGGACAGGGAGGCCTGGTGTGCTGCAACCCATGGGGTCACAAAGAGTCGGACACAAATGAGTGACTGAACTGAACTGAACTGAACCAAGAAAAAAGAAAGCCTCTTTGCTAGTCATCTACTTAAAACCTTTTCATTTTCAAATCAAGAGAAGCTGCCAAAATTGTATTAATTTTTAAAAAATAACACTCTCACTAATGCTCCCCTTGGATGAATACAGAGGACGTCTAACTCTCAGCCCATTTTTTATCTTCCATTGTGTACCCACCACAATGCACAAGTTAGCTCATTAGTGCTCTCGGCAAGGGCCATCACATTTTTAAATGATCAAAGTGTTTGGGGAAAAATCAGTCACATGGAGTAATTGTTCCCAAACTGTGATCCTGAGCATTTAGAGGAGAATCCTCTGTGGTTCATTTAGAAATATTTTAAGGGAACTGTGAAGGGTAATAAAATATAGGACCAAGTGGGAATGTTTTGAAGATAAAGGGATACAGAATGGTCATTACATCGGTTTGAGGATAGGGATTTGAACTTAGTGCAGTTCAAAATGACAAATAAGAACTTTCAATCGTGGCATAAAACAGGTGCAAAATAAACCTAGGAACCAATGTTTCAGTCATATGCTAAAGGAAATTTTTATAATAAATGGGTTTTGTAATATAATCTCTTAAAATGAAAGCTATATACACTAAACTTTGAAACGGAAAACCAACTTTTTAAGTTTTCAAAATAATTTTTTTCAAGATGCAAATGTCACATTCTTGCTCTTTGTAAGCTGAAATAATTTAAATAAAGATTGCTAACTTTTAATCATAAATGAAGAAAACATGATTTTGTTCCTATTTTATATGCTCAAATTTCCTTGGTTATTTGTGGCTTTACTACTGATTTGATTTTCCTCATCCAACCACAGTGAAATACACACCCAAATCAGGAGCAATAAAAAAGAAACAGTTGAGAATTATATTTGAAAATTTGGTCACAAGCTCAATGATAACTTAAGGGCAAAGTTTTCTGAAGGGATGTAAAAAATATTTATTAAATATCCTTTATAGGAGATTGACGGGGTTTTTCACAGGGAACAGGACATACTGCAGACAGCTATGAGAAGTTAATTTGAGGTCTCAGTTTAAAGAAGAAACGGAATAAGACAGGGGTTGAAAGATTTGGTAAAGCTATTGAATTTGGGATTGAAAGTATTTAAAATATATATTTCATATCTTTTTTGTAAACTTAGGATATAAGACTTTTTTTCTTTCATTTTATGAAACATAATTTAAAATTTCTGCTTAGGAAAAATCACTTTCATTTGATTTATAAAGTCCCTTTGATGATCCTGACAAAAGATAAAAAAACTTCTTATAATAGCAATTAATAAGGGTAGTCTACACCGTGTGGTGAAGAAGGTAAAATTCATCCTAACCTTAAAGAAAGGGTATTTCTAGAGAAAGGATCACAACTCTTTCTATTTTTGGACCTTCAAACATACTTGAAGAAAACACAATTGTAAGTAACAACTCTTATTGTTGCAGGGATTATAGGCATTAGGTAGCATTGCAATAGGAAGGGGCTGTAATTTGGAAAAAAAATAATATATATATATATATATATATATACACACATATATACCTCCCATGCATAAGGACCTGCTCCTACCCTGATCTTAGATTAAAAATCAATGACAGAATCAAAGTTTAAAGCCAGGAAAAATATGGAAAATGTTCAAAGTACATGAGCTTAAATCTGTGTTAATAGTTAAAAGTAACAGGGCAAAGAAAGTTTCCATAGGGATAACATAAATTAAAAAGAGAAGAAATGTATTTTGATTTTAAGGTAGTGGCTGTATGCAGTTCATCCTATTACTCCCAAAGACCAGCACAGTACTTGGCATATGACAGCCAGGGGATGAATGCTGTTAAGGTGAATATTAAATATCAATAAAAGATTTGTTTATGTCCCCAAATGAATTCATATAATTTGCTCATTTATAAAAACAACAGTATTGTACAATATACAGGAAATTATTATATTGTTTTAGAAGATAAGGAAATTAAGCTAGAGTATAAATGAGTATTTCCTGGGTTAATTCTATGAGCAAAATATGGTATTGAATCCAGCATAAACTAGGTATGATTATTATGATAATAAAGAATATTTGTTTTTCACTTACATCCCAAATGTCATTTGATCTATAAAAGTCAGTTTCTTTAATTGGTATCATGGATTTACAAGCTGAGGTTCAGCTATATTAAGTACTTCAGATTCTGTAGTGATCCGCAGTGTTTCCTGAGGCCACAAAGAGTAGAACCTGCAGTTCTCTTTCAGCTGGGACATGCCAACCCAGATGAACCCAGAGGAAACTAAGGATAGAGAAAATAGTCCTGCTTTATTCAAATCAAAGTCATTGAAGAGTATTTCTAAGTAAGCAATACAAGTGAATAAGTTTGTCCATTTTGCTCTCCCTTGATTGGCTATGCTGTCCAGTTTTTTGAGGTCACATTTATACAGATAGACTTTCAGTTGGTGCTAAAGGCACTTGTCCTTCAGACTTTTGCCTCCCCAAGAATCTTGCCTTCTCTGTAGTATATGCAACCCTTCACCCTGTCGAATGCTATTCTTTGCAATTCAGCTCACATAATACACTTCAAAATATAAGCTATGGAGCAACAAGCTGCCTCAGCGGCTGTGTCATTTCAGGTTACATGTTTCTGTCCATTCTTCATGAAACTTGGGCTGCTGGATTGCTGACCTCCTTAGTTGCAGTGGACTGCCATGGGCTACTAGTCAAGGAAGGAAAGAGCTCTGACGAGCAAAGGCAGTCACAAAGGAGAAACTTCTGGCTTGCCTCATAGTGCATGCCTTTATTTCACTCTGCTGTGTCAACTTGATGATTTTAAAAGATTACCTTTCTATGTGGTTCCAACTTCAAACTCTAACTTAAGGATAGTGTCTATTTCTTTTGGTCAGTTTTGCTTACAATAAACAAAGTTTTAATCTGACAGCATTTTATCTTTAGCTTAAAAAAAAGACTCAAAAGAGAGAAATCTACAGAGTGTTTTACCAAGTCATTTATTCTCATACTCATGTTGGGACAATGTGACTCTTTCAGTCACTATGTATTTTTATTTCTACTTTGTGTAATCCTATTTCTTTCCTGATCCTATTTTTGATACTTTAATATACTTGATAATTGTTTCAAAGATATGCTTATAATAGTAGAAAGAAAAATGGCAGTCTTTGATGGTGTCCCCTAAAGTCATTCCGATTTTCCTCATTAACCATTGTTCCCTTTACACAGAAGAAACATGCCTTAAATCTGAGAGAGAATTTAAACCTTTATAATTCCAATAACATGGACCCCTTGAAGCTGATAATAATTAATCATTGGTTATGAATACATTATAACATCTGGTAACACCCAACAGCCCTGCAAACCTTCTGCCTTTGCTTATCCTAGATTCTGAAGGGTAGTTCATCTAAGTGGCTTAGCAGAGCTCCAGAACCAGTTCTAACAGGAGCAAAAATATGTCAGTCTTCTTTGTCCCACTTCCTTAAGAAGACAAATAGTCAGTGAGCCTCTCAAGACTCCAAGTTCATGAAGAGCCAACCTGAATTCCTAGTGCCAGTAGGCCTACATGTTAGGTCCAAATTTGAGAATTACTGTGACCCTTTCATATCTTTTTGCCGGCCTCTAGTATCAACTTAATCTATAAGATTGATCTCCCACCTTGACAGCTAACTTTTACTCCCCTAATCTTCCAGTGATAGACAGGACCTGATCTGATTCATGCTTGGTTGCTGAAGGAATCCTTCTCATTCTATTTCCTGGGACAAGATTATATGTTTAGTATCCCTGCTATTTAGTGAGGGCTCTGATACATATAGACAGAACCCTTATTACAGAATAACATCTTGTTCAAATTCTGTGTGACCTTGTTCCTACCAAGCACTTGAACCAGCTGGTAAACATGGTTGCCTAAAATATATCTGAGTTTCTTTCAGCATCAAATATTTGCCTTACTGGAGACAGTCTCTACTAATCTATTAATTCCCATCCTAGCAGAAGCTGAGTTTTTATGTGAATGACAGCACAAAGAAGTCCCTAAAAGGGTTAAAGACCCATATAGGTGATACTCTGTTGGTTCTGCAATAACCCAATATTCTCTTGTCTTTCTCTAAGTCCCTTTCTGTCTCTGTCTTTCTGTCTTTCTCAAACACATACACACACACACACACACACACACATACTCCTTTAGAAATTGTTGATTTAAAAAAGACAGATGAAATATGTCTAACTTTTCCAAAACATAGAAGAAGGTGGAACCTTACATGCAGGGTAGAAGGTGAACATTTCTAGCTTCTTAATGCAAACTGACTTTGTACAATGTAGTACTTCCGGCTTCACAGACTCAGTTTCAAAGCAGAGTATGACCAATCAAGAGTGCTCTTGGTTTTGTTTAACTTTGAAGCCTGAAAGCTTTGGGACCTAGTGAGTAGCTATAAGCTGGGTTCTAATTCTTGAGATCTAGGTTAAGTTCAGCAATCTGTATTTTCAAAAGCTCTGCCAGTGATTCTTGTGATCAGTCACATGTAATCACTGCAGAAGAGCATGTTAATAATTTCCTTGGATAGCCTCCTCTACATAAGCCCAAGACTCTACTTCTAGGATTTCAGTCTTCTAGGATTCAGTCTCCATGTCCGCAACTCCAAAATCATTGTTAAAGAAAATAATCTGATAATCTCAGGCTGTGAATGAAAGCAGTGCTGAATAACTGGAAATATTTTCCAAAATGAAAGAACAACAGTGAGGAAAGGGGGGTTACCCTTATTCTAGGCCCTGAATGGATGTCTAGACTTGGCTTGCCCATAACAATGGTAAAGATGAAAGGGTATGAAGACAGTCCTGGAAACACAGGGAAAGGGGAGTGGTAATGCCAGCCAAATAAAGGGACTATTCCTTATACCAGTGAGATTAAATTGGAGCTGATGAATCCATTGCACCTATCTAGGTGACTGTAAATGAGAATAAACCTCAAATAGCTAAAACGACAGGAACAACTCCTGAATGACAACACCATTTATACCCTGGAATTTGCTTCCTTATTTAGGGTTGTATCTGTGCTCTGTAACCTTGTTAGTTGCCATACTACTAAAACCTACCTTGCAGGTATGGAGATGAAGTGAGACCATGAGTTTAAAGGACTGATTCTCTTATAGGGGATGCTTTTGTTCAACTTGGTCTGCCCAGATTCTGTGCATTTTCAGCTAATTTAAGGCTGTTATCATTTTTTTTAGTGGGGAAACTGAGACACAAAGAGGTTATGGAACATGTGAAATATCCCCCAGTTAGCACATTGTCAAACCAGGATCTGACCCTAGTTTGCCCACATTGTTAATCCACCAAATAATATTCAATGGAAATTTCAGGTGGATTTCTTGGCCATTGACCCGTTGGCCACAATGTGGGATAGTTAGCTACTTGATGACTTAACCTACCTGTGAAATTAGGAGTTTGGAGCCAACAATCTTCAACAGCTCAAAAAATTTACTTTTTCTATGTTACATTCCACACCTAATCTCAGAAAAGAAAACTCAAGATTTATGAAGGACATATAATATACCGTCAAAAAACAGCAGAACTCAACACAATGCCAGAGAAAAAAAATCAGCCAAAACATTTTATTTTTCTAACAATTCCAAATTACCAAAATGTGCTTGACATAATCTATTTTTCTGAGTATAATGAATTTTATAAACCAGTTGTCATGAACACTTCTTAGTCAATTTAGACAATATTTAGGCAATAGCAGTTTGTGACAAACTGAAAATTTTAATGAGAACTTTCAAATCAATTGATAAGTTCTCAGTTTCATTTTTTGCCACCTTAAGAATAAGTTAGCATGAAAGAGAGACTTTATCCCTTAATGGGGTTCATACATGCATAAAACTGAGTGCTTCTTTGTAGTTCACTTTGTAAAATCAATAACTATCATTATTTAACATTTTTTTTCTGAAAATAATACAAAGTCCTCACCCTCTAAGAACTTTGAGTCTTAGGCAGGTGACTGAAAATTTGGTAGATAAGTACATTGCTGCATGATAAACTTTGGAATCTTTCTCAAAATAGGTTAGCATGTCTACTGCACTCCAGAGTAGAGACTTAGTCTACTTTCTTGGATTCTAGATTCTTTTTTAAAAAATATTGACTTATTTTTGGTTGTGTTGGTTCTTAGTTGCAGCTCATGGGCTTCCCTCTAGTTGTGGCACGTGTGGGTTTAGTTACCCTGTGACATGTGGGATCTTATTTCCCCAAACAGGGATCAAACCTGCATCCTCTGAATTGCAAGACAGATTCTTAACCACCAGACCAGCAGGGAAGTCCCCTGGATGCCAGATTCTTGACTTAGTCAGAAGTTCTCAAACATTTTTATGCAAACTTTACACTCAAAAAATTTTCAGTTCTTTAAAGACCTTGAAAACCTTTTCTATGGGGGATATATCAAACAATATTTGTCATATTAGGAACTAAAATTGAGTAATTAAAAAATGCTTGTGTGTTAATTTACATGTGGCAATAATAAAATCTTTGCTTATTAACATAAATAACATTTATGAAAATAACTGCTTTTTCAAAACAAAAAATATATAGTGAGATGAAAGGCATTGGTTTATATTTTTAAAATACATATACTAATTTAGAATTGTTATGAAAATCGATTGGACCTCTGGGATCCCCTGAAATGCAAAGAACCCACAGGAATCTCTAGATCACCCTTTGACAATCACTGATGTAGAACACTGTTTGTCAGATATCCATGCATGGCTATATGAATGAACAAGCAAATGAATATACAATAGAAAGTAAAAGGTAGATAAATGCAAAAGCTTCTTCCTGTTATCAAATGCTATAGTGTATATACTTTATGTTATCTGCCCTGAATGCAGTTCCTCTTTGGTGAGAATGAGGATGGCTTTTTCTAATCCAATGAAACCATCCTGGTTGGTTCTGTCCAAATTATAACCTTGCCTTTTCTGCCCTTTCTTTTTTAAGTCCCCAATCCAACTGGACCAGTCACTGGTCTAAGAATAGCTCCATGACCAAAACAAAGCCAATTTGAGTCTCTGCCTGGGATTTTTGTGGCTCAAAGTGATGGGGAAGGATTTTTTCTTCTACAATAGACCTCTCCACACATGTAGACTACCAGCTCTCATCTTATCCACTTTCTTGAGAAAGACTGTCTGTAGTAGGGGAGAAAAAAGCTAGTATTTAGAGAGCAAGGGGCAGGAGTAGAGGATAGAACCTTAAATTTTGACCAAGTGGGTGATTTTGTTTCCCCAGGTGTTCACAAGATCTGCCATTCCACATGTTCTTCTTACAACATCACATTGACACTCCTCTATTAAGAATTTATATATTCCTTTCTCTCAAATTAGGGGTCTATAACTACCACAGAAGTGAACCACATGGTTTCCAAACCAGTACCTAAAAGATCATACAACTTTCATCTGGTCCTCTTGAGACACTAACTCTTAGAACCTAGTCACTGTGTCATGAAGAAGCCAAATAGGCCAAGGAGAGTCCATGTGGAAGGAAATAGCATCCCCTCACCCCTCAACCCTCACCTCTGATTGGGCTTCCAGGAGAAAACAGCACTGATGTTCCAGTAATGTGAGTGAGCTATCTTGGAAGTAAATCCTCCTAGCCTGAGTTGAATGGCTCCAGCCAAGGAGATGAGTCTTCCCTACTGTATCCTCATCAAACTGAAGATTATAAGTTACATAAACATTTGGGGCTGGTGAATGATGCAATGATAGATAATTAATACACACTATAAGAATTAATACAGTTTTTCTAGTTAAATTAGTTTAAATTGGGTCTCTACAGTTGCAATCTAAAAAATTGACAAGATGATTTTAATATAGATTTTCCAATTTGTTAGTTGTTTTTCACTATTTAACAATAAGTGATTTCCTCTGCTATTATCTAACAATATTAGCCAGCTGCCCAATGTTGGTATCTTCAGACATGTCTGACTCTCTGTGACCCTTTGGACTGTAGCTAGTCAGGCTCCTCTGACCATGGGATTTCCCAGAAAATACCAGAGAATACTGGAGTATGTTGCCACACACTCCACCAGGGGATCTTCTTGACGGAGAAATTGAAACTGCATCGCCTGTGGCTCCTGCATTGCAGGTGGATTATTCAGCCTCTGAGCCATCTTGGAAGGTATCAGTTGCCCAAAAGCCAGGGGCATTTTGGATATATAATTGTTAATTTATTAATAAGTTGACCTCTGCATATAAATATCAACTCCACTTTATTTTTAATAAATGTGAAGCAAATAAATTAACAAAGGAATAGATTTATTTTCTTACTGAGTAATTTCCCTAATTGTTTTGAAAACTGCAAATGAAACTTTAAGAAAATCTATTAATGTATAGATTCAAAGGATTAGATCTGATAGTGCCTGAAGAACTATGGATGGAGGTTCATGACTTGCACAGGAGGTGGTGATCAAAATCATCCCCAAGGAGAAAAAAAAAAGCAAAAAGGCAAAATGGCTGCCTACAGACAGCTGAAAAAGAAGTGAAGTGAAGGACAAAGGAGAAAAGGAAAGATATATCCATCTGAATGTGGAGTTCCAGAGACTATCGAGGAGAGATAAGAAAGAATTCCTTGGTGGGCAATGCAAAGAAATAGAGGAAAACAATAGAATGGGAAAGACTAGAGATCTCTTCAAGAAAGTTAGAGATACCAAGGGAACATTAGGAAAACTCAGCAGTGGCCACAGACTGGAAAAGGTCAGTTTTCATTCCAATCCCAAAGGAAAGGCAATGCTAAAGAATGCTCAAACTACCACAAAATTGCACTCATCTCACACGCTAGTAAAGTAATGCTCAAAATTCTCCAAGCCAAGCTTCAGCAATATGTGAACCATGAGCTTCAAGATGTTCAAGCTGATTTTAGATAAGGCAGAGGAACCAGAGATCAAATTGTCAACATCCACTGGATCATCGAAAAAGCAAGTGAGTTCCAGAAAAAAATATATTTCTGCTTTATTGACTATGCCAAAGCCTTTGACTGTGTAGATCACAATAAACAGTGGAAAATTCTGAAAGAGATGGGAATACCAGAGCACCTGACCTGCCTCTTGAGAAATCTGTATGCAGGTCAGGAAGCAACAGTTAGAATGGACATGGAACAACAGACTGGTTCCAAATAGGAAAAGGAGTACATCAAGGCTGTATATTGTCACCTTACTTATTTAACTTATATGTAGAGAACATCATGAGAAACGCTGGACTGGAAGAAACACAAGCTGGAATCAAGATTGCCGGGAGAAATATCAATAACTTCAAATATGCAGATGACACCACCCTTATGGCAGAAAGTGAAGAACAAAAGAGTCTCTTGATGAAAGTGAAAGAGGAGAGTGGAAAAGTTGGCTTAAAGCTCAACATTCAGAAAACCAGGATCATGGCATCTGGTCCCATCACTTCATGGCAAATAAATGGGGAAACAGTGGAAACAGTGTCAGACTTTATTTTTTTGAGCTCTTAAACCACTGCAGATGGTAACTGCAGTCATGAAATTAAAAGATGCTTACTTCTTGGAAGAAAAGTTATGACCAACCTAGATAGCATATTAAAAAGCAGAGACATTACTTTGCCAACAAAAGTCTGTCTAGTTAAGGCTATGGTTTTTCCAGTAGTCATGTATGGATGTGAGAGTTGGACTGTGAGGAAGGCTGAGCGCCGAAGAATTGATGCTTTTGAACTGTGGTGTTGGAGAAGACTCTTGAGAGTCCCTTGAGTGTAAGATCCAACCAATCCATCCTAAAAAAGGTCAGTCCTGAGTGTTCTTTGGAAGGACTGATGTTGAAGCTGAAACTCCAATACTTTGACCACCTAATGGGAAGAACTGACTCATTGGAAAAGACCATGATGTGGGAAAGGTTGCAGGTGAGAGGAGAAGGGGACGACAAAGGATGAAATGGTTGGATGGCATCACTGACACAATGGACATGAGTTTGGGTAAAGTCCAGGAGTTGGTGATGGACAGGTAGGCCTGGCGTGTTGCAGTCTATGGGTTTGCAAAGGGTTGAACAGGACTAAGTGACTGAACTGAACTGAACTGAAGGGAGCATTTCATGCAAAGATGGGCACAATAAAGGACAGAAATGGTATGGACCTAACAGAAGCAGAAGATATTAAGAGGAAGCAAGAATACACAGAAAAACTATATAAGAAAGATCATGACCTAGATAATCATGATGGTGTGATCACTCACTAGAGCCAGAATCCTGGAATGTGAAGTCAAGTGGGCTTTAGAAAGCATCACTATGAACAAAGCTACTGGAGGTGATGAAATTCCAGCTAAGCTATTTCAAATCCTAAAACACGATGCTGTGAAAGTGCTGCACTCAATATGCCAGCAAATTTGGAAAACCCAGCAGTGGCGACAGGACCAGAAAAGGTCAGTTTTCATCCCAGTCCCATTGAAAGTGTTAGTCACTCAGTCATGTACGACTCTTGTGACCTCATGGACTGTAGTCCACCAGGCTTATCTTCAGACAAGAATTCTGTCTGAATTCTCCAGACAAGAATACTGGAATGGGTTGCCATTTCCATCTCCCCAATCCCAAAAGAAGGCAATGCCAAACAATGTTCAAACTACCACACAACTGCACACATCTCACATGCTAGCCAAGCAATGCTCAAAATTCTCCAAGCTAGGCTTCAATAGTACGTGAACAAAGAGTTTCCAGATGTTCAAACTGGATTTAGAAAAGGCAGAGGATCCAGAGGTCAAATTGTCAACATACATTGGATCGAGAAAAAGCAAGAGAATTCCAGAAGAACATCTACCTCTGGTTCACTGACTATGCTAAAGCCTTGACTATGTGGATCACAACGAACTGTGGCAAATTCTTCAAGAGATGGGAATATCAGACCACCTTACCTGCCTCCTGAGAAATGTGTATGCATGTCAAGAAGCAACAGTTAGCACTGGACATGGAACAACAGACTGGTTCCAAACAGGAAAAGGAGTATGTTAAGGCTGTATATTGTCACCCTGCTTATTTAACTTCTATGCAGAGTACATCATGAGAAACGTTGGGCTGGAAGAAGCACAAGCTGAAATCAAGATTGCCGGGAGAAATATCAATAACCTTAGATATGCAGATGATACCACCCTTATGGCAGAAAGCAAAGAGGAAGTAAAGAGTCTCTTGAGGAAAGTGAAAGAAGAGAGTGAAAAAGCTGGTTTACATCTCAACATCCAAAATACTAAGATCATGGCATCTGGTCCCATTACTTCATGACAAATGAATGGGGAAACAATGGAAACAGTGACAAATTTTATTTTCTTGGGCTCCAAACTCACTGCAGATGGTGACTGCAGTCATGAATTTAAAAGACGCTTGCCCCTTGAAAGAAAAGCTGTGACCAACCTAGACAGCATATTAAAAAGCAGAGACATTACTTTGCCTACAAAGGTCCATCTATTCAGAGCTATGGTTTTTCCAGTAGTCATGAACGGATGTGAGAATTGGACCATAAAGAAGGCTGAGTGCTGAAGAATGCTTTTGAGCTCTGGTGCTGGAGAAGACTCTTGAGAGACCCTTGGACTGCAAGGAGATCAAACCAGTCAATGTAAAGGAAATCAGTCCTGAATATCCATTGGAAGCACTGATGTTGAAATTGAAGCTCCAATACTTTGGCCACCCGATGCAAAGAATTGATTCATTAGAATAGACCCTGATGAAGATTGAATGAAGGAGAAGGGGATGAAAAGGATGAGATGGTTGGAAGGAATCACCGACTCAACGGACATGAGTTTGAGCAAGTTCCAAAGTGGTGAAGGACAGGGAAGCTTGGCGTGCTGCAGTCCATAGGGTCGCAAAGCGTCGGACATATCTGAGTGACTGAACTGAACTGAGCTGATTACTGAATAGATGAATATTTGTAAAGTTTCCTATATCATTGCTTTTAACATTTTTCATCAATACAAAATAACTTTAGTGAATCTTTATAATGTGTGACAACAGCATCCTTATGTATTTTACTTAAGGAATTAGGTCATCTCTCTTTCTCACATGGTCAACTGGTAATATAGAAGAATCTTTCAAAATATAGGAACTCAGTTTTTTTTCAAGCTTGACCATGTAGTGATTTCCTTAATATTTGCCAATGATAAAAAATTTCTCTCTAGATAGTAATATGCATTCTATTGTTAATGCATTATAAAATAATAATTTCTTTAAGGTATTATATACATTATATTGGGCTTCCCTGGTAGCTCAGCTGTAAAGACTCTGCCTGCAATGCAGGAGATCTCAGTTCAATTCCTGTGGAAGGAGTTCCCCTGGAGAAGGGATAGGCTATGCAATCCAATATTTTTGGGCTTCTCTGGTGGCTCAGACCATAAAGAATCATCTTGCAATGCAGGAAAACTGGGTTCAATCCCTGGTTTGGGAAGATCCTCTGAAGGAGGACATGACAACCCCCTTCAGTATTCTTGCCTGGAGAAAACCCTTGTACAGAACAGCCTGGTGAACCTGGTGAGTCCATGTGGTCACAAAGAGTTGTACACAGCTGAGCAACTAAGCACACAGCACATACATACATTATATTACTCACTCATGTTTATTACATTATTACTATTATTCAAACAGATATCTGATTCTATTACTTAAATTTGACTTTTTCTTTTTTTATTGAAACTACATCTGCTATGAGTTTGGGTTTTCAAGGTCACAATTTTTCATAGCCCTCGAGATACTGAAGGTTTGTGGTAGAGAGGTCACCCTAAAAATTTTGTACTAATTTCCAAGTTCAAGGAAAAAGTTTGAAGTGTAAAGGAATTATAGTGGCTCTGAAGATGATTTTAGAAAGCATTATTCACCCCAGGATCTGTGGTTGAGAATAAAAATGGTGGAGGTAATTTTGTTCCTTCAGTCTATGCACAAGCCTGCTCCATATCCATAGAGACGACAGAGCTTCTTTTTTTCAGGCATGTGTCTCCTAAGAGAAGAAACACTAAGGGAAGCAGATCATTATCACAGAGAACTCTGCCAATCACAGGCCTTAAGAGGCTATCAAGTCATTTTCTATCAGTCTTCTCTCTTCACTCTTTCCTCCCTGAATATCAGCCAATTATTTCCAACAATTGCTTTCTGTCCCAAAACTTAGCTTTTGATCCGTGATAGGCCTTAACTTACTATGTGGTTAATACATTTCCGAATTAGTCTTTTGTGAATATTTAATAGCATTGAGCACTGGTAATACTTGTGCTCTTCCTCATTTCTTCCACTTGGGTCAGCCTAGAGGCTTCCCAAGGCTCTCAGTTCATTGGTTTAGGAGCCCATGAGATGCATTAAAGATCTAATGACCCATAAACATTCAGCTTGATGTTTTTTAACCCTCTCTAGTTTTCTTTCTATGTATGTGTAAGTCCACCACTACAGAGTATCCTTTTTTAAATTATGCATCTGTAGGTTCCTAGGAAAATTAATAGTCTACAATATGAAGCTGATTTAAAACTTGGATACAGAGTCTAAGTAGTGTTATTATTTTAACAGTGGAGTGAATAATGTTAATATGTATAATTAATAAGTAAAGAAAATTTTTTTCCCATTTGATCAATTTCAAAAATATTATTAATATTTTTCAGGATACACTGTGTTTGTATAAAAGCTTCATTATAGAGTCATTATTCTACTTTTTTCCAGGAGGAGATATGAATATGGAAGAACCATCAAGTAGCTCCTCTGTCCCTCCAGATGTAGGGGAGTCTACACTGACTAATCTGTATCAATTCTCTTAACACATCAAATAGGCAATCTAAAGTGCTTCCTAATTTCTGTCATTTTAACTGTATTCACAACATCTTGTTCCATAGAAATAAATGAAACACTGTTAAAATTATAATATTAAAAATAATCCCTAGACAAACAGTCTTGATATGACCTGGAAAGCAAACAGCTAAAAATAGTTGGCAAAACAAATGAAAACAGAGATGATTTTTGTAAAAAGAAAAGAAAAAGTTCCTTTAAAGCATTTTGTATGTTTTTTTAAACTGAAAGCTCTGTTAGTGCTTGCCAATTACGGACGGGAAGGATGTTGGAATACAGTGCTCTCAAAGGTGATGATCAAAATCTTTTCATTCAGCTTTTTGTGACTATTAAGCTGCTCATTTGGTGGAGGCAATCATTAGTGCCTTAATGTGAAACAAAAGCTTTGGGACAAAAACTTCTGGTTGAAGATCAGTATGAGAAATATCATTTCAGTTACAGCCTTAATAATTGTAACCATAGGGAGTCTGGCAGAGCTGGTTTTATGAATTAATATAATATAGAATTCACCAGGTACAAATGGAGAGTACAAATAAAGGAGAATTGCTAGTAGTTACTACTCTGGGAATTTTTGGGTGAGAGGGAATTGTTTGATAAATGGGAGTTAACTCAAAGTGAGCTCTTAGTACCCTTGCCACAAACACATCTTCCAATAATAAAATGCATATCTGAGGGCCAAATTGGGAAGGGAATTCAACCAAGGAGAATAGAACTGGAAAAGACCCCTTAAAAAATGATTCATTTTACACATTCTATTATCCTATAATGCTCCCTGTGGGAATTTTTTTTTTTTTCTGTAAAGTGGGTAAAATCAAACACATGGTTGACATTTTCATGTGATTTGCTGCTAAGGTACAATAGTCCACTTGGACAGAAGTTACAAACAACTTGGTCCAGAAACTGTTATCCATCTACCAAAGAAATAATATGCCATTAACCTTTTCTAATTAATAGAGCTTATCGTTTTATCCTGGGGCAAACTGTAAATGAAAAACAAAGTTCAAAAATATCCACTCAATTTACTCAAGATAAAATTAGAGGTGAGTGTGTGTGTGTGTGTGTGTTGTCTAGTTTTGTGGATTATCTTTATTATCTCTGTATCGTTTATTTCTTTATCTTCACCTTGATGTTTGCCCTTTGATTCTATCTTTGAACATTTGTTTCACATGTTTAAACCCGTTATCATTTTCCAGACATTCTGACTTTTTCCTAGTCCTTGTGATGTTGCAATGAGAGATTGCTTTTCTTGAACCAGAAACTATACCTCTTAAGGGAAAGTTAAAAGTTAAAAAATAAATTTTTATTTTTCCTCTACTAGGAAAAGAAAAATAATGTTTAAACAATATAAAGATATGTAGTCTTGCTTAGATTTGATCAGAGCACACATAAAAATGTATATAGATAAATGTACTTGTACATGGATTCATATTCATATATGACTATAAATTATGTCTAAAGTACTTACACATGAAACAAATGACACCTCTGTTTTCATTGTATCTTTAGGTCATAAGTTCCAACACTGAGAGCCATTAGTTTTGCCTCATTTCCAATTACTATGAATTAATCTTGCCTTCAAAGAAACTGAATCTAAAGGTACTTAAATGAAATATATGAAAAAATATACATGCTTATATATATATATTTTTTTCTTTAAAAATTCTCAGGCGCCCTTTTTTTCTTGAAATTCATGGACATCTCTTGGTTCATGTTCACTTTTCCAGTCACTCTGTCAATTTCTTTGCAGGTTTACCCTGTATGTTTAAATCCTCTTTAATGTCTATGCTTTATCCTTATGGGCTCTTTGTTATATATGTGGCATTAAATATTATCTGTTGGTTGTTGACATAGAAAATTATATCTGTAGGTCATGCCCATTCTCTGAGCTACAGATTCACATAATTCATTGTAACCCTGAAAGTTTGACTTTGAAGTGTCATTAAAATCTCAAACTTCCTATAACCAAATCTGACCACTTGAAATCTCACATTGTCAGATCTATTGTCTATTCTTCATTCTTCGCATTTCAGTGATTGGCATAGATATTAATACAGTTTCTCTAGGTAAACACCTGGAAACCTCCCCATTCTTTTCTACCTGCATTTAATCCATCTGAAAGTCTTTTCAATTCTATGTTTAAAATATTCTTAAATTGTTTTCTTCCATCTATATTCACTCAACCAATCCAGCACAAGTTACCATGATTTATTGGATCAAGAATAATCTGAAATAGCACTCCCATTTTCTTTCTTCTTCTCACGACTTATTTTCCACCAAACAGGGGCACTCATCTGCTTAAAATCCTTCAGTGTCCTCTAATTATGCATCAAATAATAAAATCTAAACTTCTTAGAGTATACTACAAAGCCTTGTGTGATCTAAGGAACAGCCCCACTCCAACCTCACTCTACTTCATTCTGTCCTTTAATTCTGATCTTTCATTAGCCCTTATCTCTATCTGATATTATTTTATTTGCAGCAGGGAAGTCTTCTGATCAAAAAATTGCACCCCAGTCTTCCTTGAAGCTAAATAATAACTAAACATGTGATACAGTTTTGAACAAGATGTAAGTAGAAATTGCTGAATGGACCTTCTGTGGAAGCTATTTAAAAGACAGTAGGGTTAGCTTTGGAGAAGGCAATGGCACCCCACTCCAGTACTCTTGCCTGGAAAATCTCATGGATGGAGGAGCCTGATAGGCTGCAATCCATGGGGTTGCTAAGAGTCGGACACGACTGAGCGACTTCACTTTCACTTTTCACTTTCATGCATTGAAGAAGGAAATGGCAACCCACTCCAGTGTTCTTGCCTGGAGAATCCCAGGGACGGGGGAGCCTGGTGGGCTGTCGTCTATTGGGTCACACAGAGTTGGACATGACTGAAGTGACTTAGCTTAGCTTAGCTTAAGTTTAGCTTGCACAGGCCTTTTGCCCTTAGCTTGTCTTTTTTCCTGCCTATAATGCACTTGAAATACTAAAGGTAAAGCAGCCATCTGCTGGCCATGAGAAGATCAGCAATGGGAAATAAACTGCATTCTAAGGAGGTGAACCAAAGAAGCCTGTGTCTGATATTTTGTTTAGCCGAGCACTACAGCTGCGTGGTAGTCATACCTCTGCATTGTTGTTACACACAAAAAGAAGTCCTTTAGTTATTTAAATGAATATGTCCACTTTTCTGTTCCATGGGGCCAAATGCAATCTTTAATTGTAACAAAGATCATGTGACTCTTTCTGGACTGAATTCATTATCCAGATGGGTAGTGGAATTCCCATCTTGGAATTAGATACAGCCTGAGAACTGTTTGGTAACCAAAATTCTCCATCAAATGTTTAGTCAATAGGACTGACTAGTATAGTGCTGCTATATACAGGTGGGAGTATCCTCAGCTGTCCCTGCCTTGTTCCTCTAATGTAATGGACTAATTGTATATATTATTTCATTATATTTATATATAATTAAATGCTAATTATGTATAATTATATACTGCTGCTGCTGCTAAGTCACTTCAGTCATGTCCGACTCTGTGCGACCCCATAGACGGCAGCCCATCAGGCTCCCCTGTCCCTGGGACTCTCCAGGCAAGAACACTGGAGTGAGTGGCCATTTCCTTCTCCAATGCAGGAAAGTGAAAAGTGAAAATGAAGTCGCTCAGTCGTGTCCGACTCTTAGCGATCCCATGGACTGCAGCCTACCAGGCTCCTCCATCCATGGGATTTTCCAGGCAAGAGTACTAGAGTGGAGTGCCATTGCCTTCTCCCATACTAACAATATATTATATGTAGCACATAATTATATACTAATTATGAATATATACATAATTAAATGCAATTTTACATATATATAATTAAATTCAAGCTCACCATTCTATCAGTGCTCATGGTAATTCTAGCTCCACCTTTGGAAATATACTTGTGGTTACTAAATGCCTTATTCTACTGCCAGTCTTCTACTATCTCTACAGAAGTGTTTTCTGGGAGTTTCAGTCTCTGGGTGGATATAATAAGGTGGGGAAAGGATAAAGAACAGAATTCTGGTTGTTTCATAAAACAACACCTGCACAGTACAGGGATTCTTTCCTAGTGTTTGGCCAGCAAACAAACCATTATTTCTGAATCACAAGGAAGGCGTCAAGAGATGAGCTACCTACTTGGGCCTCAATGGATGCATTGATGACTTCACTGTTCAGGATTAGAAGCACAGATTGGCTGTTGGGGTTTTCCTGCTCTCAATTCAACTTCTTTAGTTTTACAGTTGTAATATACCCCTAGGTTATATTTTTTTCCTCATTCTTGTCATACAGATAAAATTATATATTTTTGTTACAGAGATGATTTCTTCAGAAATTAGAAGAGATATCACTAGGTGTTACTAGCCGCATAATATTTTACACTTTTTAAAAGCACTTTAAATTTTTTTTAAAACATGTGAAATGCTCATTTTTAGTCAGGTTCAGTTGAGGTTAGGTATAATGTCCGACTTCTAGGAACTTTCAGATTAGTAGGGGTTATATAATATGAAAATATGAAAAGTTAAATTATAATAAAGAGTGATACATTTTCAAAATAAAGCATCAAGAAATACATTAAAGCTGTGCATAATGAAAAGTTATATAATTAATCAAATGAATAACTGCTGTAGGAGTTCAGATGAGGGAAAAGCCAGTTGAGAAACCCTTGGGTAAGAGACTGAGTTTTAGTTCACTCTTTAAAGTTGAATAAAATTTTAATTGGCATAAAAAGAAAATGTATGTCTGCTTCTCGCTTGTACTGTGGGCCAGATTGAACATAGCAGAATGTCACCATGGGGTCAACAGCAAGGTAGGGCTTCAGGGTTAGGAGATATAACACAGACTGTGGCTCACAATGGCCAAAGCTTGGACTTTGGTATCAGCCACCCTTGGAGTTATGTCTCAGTTCCATCACTTAAATTGGTGTGAGGGTTTAATCAATTTTTCTCCATTACAGCACTTAGCACAGTGCTAGGTACATAGCAGATGCACCCAAATGGCAAAAATTTGCTGTAACATAGGAGCTAACCCTGAGTCATAGCTGAGGATGGATACCAGCAGGTGTTACTCTAAAAACAGTATCAGATATCAGAAGATCTTTGTCTGAGAATTAAAAGCTTAAATAAACCCAGAATAGGTTGAGTAGAGCTCAAGATGGTTGAATCAAAATGTTTTTGAACACAGGTGAATATTGGAGCCAGTTTGCTGGAAGATGTTGGTCAAATGGCAGAGGGGACATAGGAAATATCAAAGTTACAGAGCCAGGTCTGTACAACCTTTTTCAAATGAGTGGCATGATTATAATGGCAATTTTCTACAATTTCTGAACACTTGTGCCCAGGTATCATACTCAGTAGATTATATACATTGTTTGCATGCTAAGTCGTTTCAGTCATGTCTGACTCTTTGTGACTCTATGCATTGTAGCCTGCCAGGTTCCTTTGTCCGTGGGATTCTCCAGGCAAGGATACTGGAGTGGGTTGCCATGCCCTCCTCCAGGGGATCTTCCTGATCAAACCCACATCACTTACACCTCTTGCATTGGCAGGTGGGTTCTTTGCCTGATATAGACATTATCTCCTTTAATTTTCATCAGTCTATAGGTAACTGATATTTTTACATTCACAGTAAGGCGATTCCTTTAAAAACTAGGAATAAAACTACAATAGGACCCAACTACTGGGCATATACCCTGACGAAATCATAATTTAAGAAGGCACATGTACCCCATTGTTCACTGTAGCCCTATTTACAATGGCTATAAGATGTAAACCTAGATGTCCAACAACAGATGAATGGATAAAGAAGTGTGGTACATATATACAATGGAATATTTTTCATTATTCATAAAATGGAACACATTTGAGTCAGTTCTAATGAGGTGGATGAATCTAGAGCCTACTACACAGAATGAAGTAAGTCAGAAAGAGAAGAAATGAGTATCACATATTAACACATACATGTGGAATCTAGAAAGATGGTACTGATGAACCTATTTGCAGGGCAGCAATGGAGGTGCAGACATAAAGAACAAACTTGTGACACAGTAGGGGAAGGAAAGAGAGGGAAAAATTGAAAGAGTAACACTGAAAAATATGCATTACCATATGTAAAACTGATAGCCAGTTAGAATTTGCTGTATGATGCAGGGAGCTCACAGTTGGAGTTACCCTTGTGACAACCTAGAGGGGTGGGATGGGGTGGGAGCTGGGAGAGTGATTCAAGAGGGAGGGAACATATGTATATCTGTGGCTGATTCATATTGATATATGGCAGGAACTAATATACTATTGTAAAGCAATTATCCTTCAATTAAAAATTTTTTAAAATAAAATAAAAATGTAGCTAGGAAGCCCCCAAACCATCAAGAAATTTGTCCAAAGTAACATAGTAAGTAAGCCGCAGAGCCTGGATTTTTTTCCCATGTCTGCCCAGCCCTAACCTGTGTTTATAATCACCAGACTCCAGTTTGCTTCCATGAAGTGGCAAAACACTTTGAAGGTAACCCATCATGTAGAAGTGCTTGAGAGGATGATTTATGCCTGGGTTACACTGCCTAAAAATAATTCTAATCCTGGCTAGAGTTAAATGTTACTGGTCAAAATACTGAACATGTACCCAACTCATAACTAACGAGCATCACAACCTCTGTATGACACTTGCCCTGACAGTTCTGATTGAACCTGGAGGGGGCACTTCAGGGACAGAGACTTGCCACATCTCCCCACGACTGCATCTTTGATTTGTCACTGGAGATTTGTGTGCCACAGGGGCATTAATTAGTGTCTCTGGGAATCAGCAGAGGATCATGTTTTCCAAAGTCTCATTTATGTAAATAACCACTTCAGTACATAAATGAACCACGTCTTCCTGTTTCCAAACCTTATTCTCATCTGGAAGAGGCAACTTAGAAAAGTTATGTTCAATGGAAACATTAGGTTTGCGGTTACCTGAATGATAACACAGCTTTTCTTTGTCCTTAGTGGTCATTTAAAAAGGTTGGAATGGAAGCTCTAAAGCTGACATTGCCAACTCAGATGTCAGGTAGGTAACAGGATCCAGTGAAGGGAACCTGGATTTAAATGTGGTGAACTAGAGGATTCTTGATGCATCTAGACAGGGCAACATCTATTTACCTTGAGCTGGTTACTGCCTACTCTTTGGGGAGCCAGCCCTGTGATGCCAGAAGGCTGATATTTTGAGATGTGTCACATATACAAATTTCTGTGAAAGTTCACAATGTTAAAATGCCAGTTCAATTAAAAAAAGAAGAAGGAAACTGGGACAGGCAAAACACATTTTTGGGTCGGTCAGCATGCAAGATGCAAGTCTAAAGATCTCTGAGAGCCCTCTGATCTTCGTTTCACAGGACTTTTTCTCTTCCTTATGTGAACCTATCTTCTCTCCATAAAGGCACACAGCTTCTGACTTGGTAAAGCCCATGCTCAAAAAAAAAAAAAAAAAAAAAAAAAGGCTATAAGGAGCTGTGTTGAGACTACTTGTAAGGTTCATTTTTTTCTGTGTTTCATTTTTTATGGGATATTACTTGTCAACTGAAAAAGAAATAAAAATTCTAACAAAGTTTAATAGCCTTCAAATTAAGTTTAATTAGTAAAAATGCAAAGTAAATGATAAGTAATAAGATGATTAGTCAAATATAAGTTGATTTAAATTTTGTACAATATTATAAACTGTCAAATAGTATCATTCTCATTTCTAAGGGTCTAGTGTGATTCTTTTTTATAATATTTAGAAGTGTACTGCTTCACTTAAATATAAAGCAGCTTATCATCAAGTTTTAAGAAATATTTAACAAACTTCACAGAAGTTAAATTATAGATAAACCAGAATAAACAGAATATTTATAACTTGGTAACAAGAACACTATTTTCAGAGATAATCTAGTGTTTTCTAAAAGGCAGCAAGTTGTTTGTTAATTTATAATAATGTACGAGTTTAAAATTGAAATTAATCCCACATGAAAAAAATCTGAATAAGAAAATTCATATTTAGCTATATAACAGAATGTTTTCACACTCTCAGTGAAATGTGGTAGAGACTACATTTCCAAATGTATGACTAACAATTGTCATCTTCTAAATTTTCAAATTGATAACTAACAATTGTCATCTTCTGACTTGCCACATTATGTTCTCAATTCTAAATAGTCAGTCACTGAAAAGGCTCTAAGATTATAAACTGAAATCTGTCAGGGCCAAGCAGATAGCATAAATTGATGAGAGACATTGCTACTCTAACCAAGGGCTTTCAAATTCAAATTTTTTAAAATATAAATTTATTTAATTGTAGGCTAATTACTTTACAATATTGTATTGGTTTTGCCATACATTGACATGAATCTGCCACGGGTGTACATGTGTTCCCCATCCTGAACCCCCCTCCCACCTCTCTTCCCATAACATCCCTCTGGGTCATCCCAGTGCACCAGCCCCAAGCATCCTGTATCATGCATTGAACCTGGCAACCTAGATGTCCATCAGCAGATGAATGGATAAGAAAGCTGTGGTATATATACACAATGGAGTATTACTCAGCCACTAAAAAGAATACATTTGAGTCAGTTCTAATGAGGTGGATGAAACTGGAGCCTATTATACAGAGTGAAGTAAGCCAGAAACAAATTCAAAATTTTAAAAACAAAATCCCAAGTGAAAAATACCTATAGGCAAAACTGGATCATTCACTTGTTTGCAAACCCTACTTTAGACCATTAGCCTCTTGTCACAAGTATATATGAAATTGATAGTCTTTAAATAAATCCTTGAAGCATAAGTAAAAGGAAGCCATTGGAATTCCAAGTATACATTAGTGGTCTTGGAAAGCAAAGACCTCCCAAGACTGGCTTCAGCAAGCACTCAGGTAGAAGGTGGGGAGCTCAGAACTGTAAAGGTCAACATGAGTAGAGAAAAGCTCAGATTGACAGTCAAAGGGTGCAAACAGATCTCTTTAATGCATCCAGTATCTAGTTTGGGTTTCCTTGTCCATACTCATGGAAGACTTCTGCCCAATTATGCACACATGAGGGAATTAAGAAACTATGAAGTCTCAATAGAACCTATTTTGTGCATGACCAAGTGCAAGCATACCTTAGAGACACTGCAGATACCATTCCAGAGTGCTGCAAAACACTAATATCACAATGAAGCTAGTCACACAAATGTTTTTGATTTCCCAGTACGTATAAAACTTATGTTGACACTATACTTTAGTCATTGTGTCCATAACATTATGTCTAAAAAATGTACATGGCTTAAATAAAAAATACTTTATTTCTAAAAAATCCCAAAGTAATTATAAAAGTAGCATCAAAGATCACTGATCGCAGACAGATCTCTATAACCAATATAATAATAGTGAAAAATTTTGAAATACCCCAAGAATTACCAAAAGATGACACAGAGACATGAAATAGCCAAATGCTGTTGAAAAAATCTTGCCGATTCACTGGACTCAGGGTTGCCACAAACTTTCAGTTTGTAAAAAACAAAAACAAAAAAAGGCAGTCTATAATGTGACATAGAGTGAAGCACAGTAAGGGAAATATGCCTTTATTCATCAATATCTAGGAGTCACTTTGCTCTACATGGAGCTAAATCCTTAAACTAGTCAACTGACTGGTTTATTACAAAACCTGGATATTGCTGTATTTTGGCTCTAGTTTACCTATGCAATTTGAAGAAATTATTCTTCAAAACATTTTTCCTTCTTTTTTTTCTCCTGAATAGATTAAGCCTTAAAATAGCTCATACTGCCAACTGAGCCTGTGCTCTCTGATCTTTGCTTTGTGGTTAGTGTTATCCCCTTTGCTTCAGTGTAGGAGCACATGAATGTCATAGCCAGCAATGTGCTTTAAAGACTATGATGGCATGCTCCTCTTAAATAGATGAGGATAACACTAATGATAGGGACCACTTAGGTAGGTTTGTAAATTAAATCATTCCTTCCATGATTAACCCCACAAAATTCAACAAAGCATGGGTACTTGGAGGACAATATTCAGTCAGATCTCAACAGCAAAGATCACATTAAAAATTACTGAAGAGTCAAGAACTTGGAGAAAATTTTGAATGCTCTGTAAACTTCTATATTAGTTCTGTGTTCAGTCTTCATATTGAAAGCATAAACAGTCCTAGATGTCAAGTATACATTCTAACATTTGTAGTGATGGATAAAAAGGCATTATAAATTGAACCAGTTGGGAACACTTGTACCATATCTTGTTACCAAAGAAAGACTTTAATAACGTGGATTTGCTAAAGGAAATATTGTATTTACATGGTAAATAGATCAAAGTGTGCAAAAGAGAGTTTAAAGTATTAATAGGTTAAAATCAAGTTGGAGTTTCACAATTTCACATTAAAAAAAAAAAGCAAAAACTCTTGTTTGAGACTTACAACCCACAGAAATGCATCTATAGGAAGAAACAGTGACGCTCTGCTATTTCGAAAGTATCTTTCAAACACTGTATACAATATTTGTGGCAAGGTGAAAGGTAGGCAATGCTAGTATCAGTATGGAGAATGAGGAGGAGCAGGTGGTGACAATGATGACACCTAGGAAGCAAACAGGATGAGTCTGGGGTATTATACCCAGATTCTACCTCACTTGAATGTAAACTCTAAGAGAACAGAGAACCTTTATGCTTTGTGTCCCCAGTTTTCAAAGCAGTCTTTGATAGCTGCCAATAAATATCTGCCAAATAAAAAAGAATGGACTAATGAATGAGCGGATGAAAGTAGTTGACCTGCTCACCCATTTTCCACTCTGGGGTCTCTTAAAGGGGCACAAACAGAGGCTGTGTTGGGATGATCATAACTTTGTGAGCAGGAAATTACTAATGAAGGGACCTTAGAACATACTACTGGATGACATTTTCTAGGATTTTTGTTATGTAAGATGGAGTACTCCAGGGTAACATTATCAATTACAATGGTGCCTTATATTCAGGGTTTTATTACCTAAAATGTGTTATAGATGAGAACCACAGCAATGCCAAATTAATAATCTGTGTGACAGTAAAACCTTATTCATTAGTACTTTAAAGACAAGAAAGAAAATTTCTTTTCCTTTTCTTAAAGGACAATATTAAAAGTACAGAGGTTAAAGATAGCACATCCAGGAATGTAAAGTTCTTTCCTTTGCATTTGATCACGTGTTACTGGCACTGACACTGTCAATAATACATGGTAAAAGAGGAAGTCGTCATGTAAGGTTACCCACTGTCAGGCTATGATTGATAGGTAAGACCACAGAGGTGATGTATTGTCAAAGCTAGATTCACTTTCTCATGGATCAGTTCGTCTAACCTGAAGTAAGCTTATTTATTCATTATCCTTTCCCTGATGATTATTGACTACACCTTGAACACATTTTATTTAAGTACAGAATAGCACTACTTATCAGCACTTCTTGCTATTTAACTCTTGTGATCTGGCGGTTGGACCTCTAGGATTTGCCCCCATGTTTCGATGTTGGTGTTTATATTTGAGCAAACAAAACTGTCACTTTGTTTTCCTGTCTTCCTTTATTGGGTCACTTTGTGCTACATGATATGATCTAAGACAATTCAATGCAAGGAGACACATGTCCCTTCTCATTGGAAATATGAAGTCTGCAGTTTCCTTTTACCCTGTGGGAAAGAAAGCAGGTCAGGTGTCCAAAAGGAGTGGAGGAAAGTTAGTGTCATCACTATTCCTCCTCCTCCTCCACAGAAACAAGATTATGAGGCAAGAACAGCACTGGTTTCCTCATGAAGGAATTGAAAAAAAAAAAAAAAGAACAGTACCATGGTTGTTTGTGTTTATGGTACTGTGGAAGGCACTCACAATAAAAATAAGACTAGTACTTCTGGACATTTTCAAACACATTATTAATCAAATATCTTCGAATCTCAGGGAAACTAGCTTATTGAAATCATCTCCTCAGGGACAAAAGAAATAAAACACTAGCAGCCATTGTCTTTTTGTCTGTTTGTTTTAGAAAGTATAAACGCTTAATTTTATTTTCTTTTGGTTTTCAGAGCCAGACCTCTACAACATTTTGATACTTAAAGACCAGAATTTGGCCAGATACTTAAATGACCAGAATTGTTTCATTTTATTTCACCCAAAAGCTGGTATATAAAATAATTTGCACATAAATGAGTGAGAGGTCTGAGTCAGTCAGTGTAATTTTACCAAAGGTATTTACATGCCGAAAAATGTACCATATCATGGTGACTACAGGAGCTACCATAAAAAAAAATTCTGGTGTTTCTCCAGAAAAAAAAGAAAAACAAAGAATGCAATAATAGTAATGAGGGGGAGGAAGAGAAAGGATAAAGCAACTTCCTCTAGGGTTTTTTCACCTTCCCCAAAGAGTCTCTTCTCACTTTTGGAGTATATTATTTATCTCCCATTTTAGCATATCCTTAAACTTGCTTGGCATATGACAGCTATACATCCTATTACAACTCAGATTCCATATCTCTTCCCCAATAAACTTATTGCCAGTGCATTGGAAGTGAATGGGAATCAAAATCCATCATCACAAAGAAGAAGCATATGAGTTTGTGCATAAAGAAGATGGCATCATTTCTGGGAGAAAGTGCCACATCAGTGTACATCTGCTAATTACATGCAACATGCATTAATATAAAAAATAATGGTCTTTTTTTTCTTACATAGTGTTGTTTGGAGATGGTTCTGCTTATCAGTTTTTAATATGCTCTTTGAAAATTGACATGCACTTTAGCCACATCTCTTTAGGAACACAGGGATTCAAAGGCTGGATAACATACTTTCATGCTTCCCAACACAAACCTGAGAGTGTAATTAAACAGATGGTAACAATAAACTGGATCTGAACACATGAGGGACTAGAGTCCCTTATTAAAAGCCTTACACACTGAAGGGTGGTGGAATGACAACTCTGGGGAAGTGTTTTAGCAGCCAACACCTTTACATATGCCTTGGTCTCAGAAGCAGAAGCTAATCACCTCTTTAGAGATGGGCTTCCTACCACCTGGGAGAGGGCACACACGAGGTCCTTGCACACTCTGAGGAACAGAAATGCAATGTAGATTGTGTGACTCTAAAGGAAAGTGACTCTTCCTCAGGATTGCCTTCAAGACATCAATTTTAGACACATCAACTTTGCAACTGTAAATCTGCCTTATCCCCGCCCCTTCTACACACCACACACACACACACACACACACACACACACACCCCGAGACCTACTTTGGAGGACTTATGCTCCAACAACTCAAGCTATCATCTTTTATGTGAGGACAAAAACAAGGTACTAGAGATCTCTGATACACAGTTGTTCTGAATATTTTCAACCTCATTTCTGGCAACCAAGTGATCTATTTATTTCATTCTTGAAATTTATTGGAATTCTACTTATTTCTCAGATCTTAACATTGTCTGTTTGTCCTGAGTTAAATCTATTGCAAGAAGAGTACGGTAGCAATCTGGATATTTCAGCTTGTAGATATATGTAGCTCTTTTTCCTAGAATATAAAAATAAGCTCAAATATATCAATTTTATATACATGTCCCTCTCGCTCTAAAGTGAGAGATGTATGTATGTATGTATATTTACTATATATGTATAACATAAAGAAAGAATCCACTATAGGCAAGAAAGGATCTTATTACTGTAGAGGTTTGCAATGTTGTTGTGCAACCAGGCACACAAAGATATCATTTTGCCATTACATAAGGCTGAAGCGACTTAGCAACAGCAGCAGCAAGGCACTTACAACCTAGGGGATAAAGTCAGTGTTTGTTCTTCTGTTTCTCAGTCTGCTTCAGTTCTCTGCTTCATTTGGCAAGTTGAGTGTCATTTATAAGAAATATTCCGCATCAGTACAACAATGGTTTAACTTAACTAAGTGCTAACAATCAAAGGACAATATTCTGAACATACTGTGCTTTAGATTAATCAAAGTTATAATGATGATCTAAGAAAAGAAAATTTTTGAAAAGTGAGGCAAGCATTAAAATAGGAAAATGTACAAGGCACATAAAAACATAAATCAAATGGCAAACATTATTTAGCAGCTTGCATTTTACCTCTTTGTGCCTATAATCATCATAAAACACTGTCCAATTTTAACTTGGGGTTCTGATACTTAATAGTGTAAAAAACCCTGGTAGCTCAGTGGTCAGAATCTGCCTGCAATTCAGGAGACCGTCTGCAACACAGGAGATACAGGTTTGACTCCTGGGTAGGGAAGATACCCTGTAGAAGGAAATGGCAACCTATTCCAGTGTTCTTGCCTGGGAAATCCCATAGACAAAGCAGATTGGTGAGCTACAGTTGATGGGGTCACAGAGTTGGACACAACTTAGCAACTAACCCACGACAACCAAGTTTAAAAAGACTGTTCCCAGCTTCTGATACAACTGTACCTGAAATGACTCATATCATCTTAGGAATTTGCCATAACCCCCCTTAAATAAGGCTTCCCTGGTGGCTCAGAGGTTAAAGCATCTGCTTCCAATGCGGGAGACCTGGGTTCGATCCCTGGGTTGGGAAGATCCCCTGGAGAAGGAAATGGCAACCCACTCCAGTTGCCTGGAGAATCCCATGGACGGAGGAGCCTGGTAGACAGTCCACGGGGTCAGAGAGTAGGACACAACTGAGTGACTTTACTTTCACTTTTCCCCTTAATAATAGTGACTGTGGTTCCAAAATTATTTTAAGGGTGAAGAGTATTATATGAATTAAATAAGAGATGCTGCAAATAATTTGGTGGAAAAGCAGTTGCTGCCACACAGAGTACTAGGCAACTTTAAAAAAATAAATTAGAATGTACACTTTAAGATTACTGATTATGAACATCAGGGGACCTGAGATTTTGATTCATCAGTAATTCTCCTTTATGTCTACACTAAGATGTAAAAATGAGACCTCTGACTCAACTTGCTATTTCAGAGCCTTTACATGCTGGTGCAGAAGCAGTTTTACCTGTAATCTCTAGTACCGCTCTGCCCCCTTGTGCTGCTGCAGTGAACTCAACAGAAGGCACAGTTTGCCTTCATCTTTGTACATGTGCTACTGAAAAACCCCACTGTCACTTCTCACTTTTCTGGCAAGTTCAAGGTCAGTGTCTAGCTATTTTCAGCTCATCTCTTCTTGATCCATGCAGAGAAATGACAAGGTAACGTGATTCGGGGTCAGCTGTATTACAGGAACCGTTACATAAACGGAGAAAGTGAAAATCAATCCTAGCTGACAGTGACTTCGGGATAATCAACGCTCACTGGATGCCTCTGTCAGCTCGCCTGCATCAAACACCGTGTGACTTCTGTCAGATCTTTTTAATAAAACTATATTCTCACTTTCAGCAACCAAATAAATATTTCTCTTGAGCTGATTTTTTTAGACTATGTTAGCCTTCCAGATTTGTAAACTATGCCAATAACGCTGTGAAAAAAATTAATGTGTGATACCCCTGTCCTACAGTTTATTATTGACCTGAGATGGAGTTTACTGCTGTAGAAACACCCGTTTTTTGAGTGATCCAAGAGAGCTCTCATACAGACATCTTCTGCACTGATCTCAACACCTTCCCCATCATCCTCAGCCCTTATCTCCTCTCTCTTCCTCCTTGTCTAATAAATCACCTTAATCAATCATTTCTTGTTGGGAGAGTATTTTTTCCTCTTTAGATGTTCATCATTGCTTTCCTTTTTATATCTCTATTTTCTACCAGGACATTTCCCCCTAATACAGAATGGGAAATGCAGTATTTAACAAGATGTTCCAGTTTAGTGGCATTCCCACTGACAGCACCTGATATATCAGTTTAGGGAAGGAGCTATTTTTATCCCACCCACCTTGTGCTCCCTTGAAACTGTGAGGCGGGCAGTACCCCATTGAAGTACAATTTACCATAATATTAGTTGTCAGTAAATTCAAAGACGGAACTCCTAAAGCTATAAAATGGATTAGAAGCAATTTTAAAAAGAATTAACAAACTAGAGTAAGAGTATACTGTCAACAAACAAATGCTCCATCATAGGACTGTAATTTGGAATTTTAATTACCCCTCTGCTTCTGTAACAAAACAATGTCTGAACTGGCAGCGATTTGAATCTCTCACAGGTCATTGAGCATTCTAGTTAATTACTCTATGAATAGCCTGTTTTTCTCCCCTCTGGAAACACGTTTCTAATGGCAGTCAAGGTCTGACAAATGTGTCATCTACATAATTAGCTAGGAAGCAACACAAAACATTAAACATGCTTTGTGCCGACAACTATCAAAACATTTCATTTGTTGTCAATTATTCATTACTTTGTAGGTTCTGAAGGGGTTGTTATTATGGAAATAAGTCCAGATGCTAACAAGGTTAGAGTTTTGGATTCAAATAGTAATCAGAGGACTAACTTAAAAAAAAAAATGTATCTCATGTACATTCAGCGCCATGTTCAATCAGTAGGAGATTATAAACAAATTTAGTTATGCTCAAGTTAAAATGGAAACCACGCAAGCTCGAACATGAACTCAAGAGCCCCAGCTCATTCTTTGAAGTACAGACTCCACACTGTCAATGAAAACTTCCCGAACCTTTGGCATGTCCAATTTGTGCTTGGTAAACAGAGTTAAAGATTTTCACAGCATGAGATGACACAAGATGGCAAGGACAAGAAAGAAATCTCTAGTGGTTTTGATTCTTCTTTCTTCCCTCCCACCCCAGGGCATTTTATGTAAAAGTGAAAAATCTAGCTAATATTGTCTTCTGCTTTACAGCAGACTGGTTACCTTAAGTAACCTTTGAATATCATGATTTCTTTATTTTTTTTTTGGGGAGGGGGCTATTTCTGAAAACTTGTTTCTCTATTATTGTTTTAATATCGTATATAAAACCAAGCGTTGTCTCGAAAGCAGTAGTCCTAATGTATATAGAGGATATAAAAAGATTTCTCAACAAAACTGACCTCTCAGTGGCAAAGAAAATTGCAGTGGAAGACAAATTATTTCGTAGTCATATCTGAGATTTGGATCTATGGAGAGTCTCACTCCACTGTCCTCCAGCTTTTCCTCATAAACCAAAATGGCTTACAAATGTCATCCACAATAGTTCGATAAAGATTAGGAACAAAACACTGTCCTTACATTGATGAGATAAGAAAGATTTAACTGCAGAATGCAGTGTATAAAAACAGTTTGTAAGGCTTGTTCTCCAATCAGGAAAATAGAATTCAAATTATATTTGTGTGTGTCTAGAATTTAATTGAGATGATCAGTTTGTTTTCCACACAATGTTTGATTAGATGCCTGTACTACAGAGCTAGACAAAAAGAAAAGAAAGAAAACAAATTCATCCTATCAGGAAAAATCAGGAAGACCCGTTATCTACAACATGTGCAAAATATGTCAGGAAATAATTTACCCTGAGCTCTGAGAATGCCCAGTTAATAAAAAAAGATCAGCCACTAGCTAAGAGAAAATAATTTTCTGTATCTATATTTTTCAAAGCAAAAAGGCAGCCACATATTATACTAAATAGGACACATTAAAAATAAGCTTTAATAATCTTTATGCAAAAGGAAACTAATCCATTTTCAGATCATACGATCCACAGCAATAAAAGGAAATCATCAAACTAAAAACAATTTTAGAAATGGCTGCAGACTCTCATTTAATTAACATGCAACAGATCATATATTTATGAGGAAGTCAAAATATTTAGGAAGCCTATAATCCTGTAAGCCTTAATGTGGTATAAAAACAACAAATAAATGCAAAGTGTTACTGTTATACATGCCTGCCTGATCAATGGTTTTCACATATTGATCTATAAATGGAGTTGACAGTCTGTGTTGGCTGCACATTTTCCAAGCAGTGCTATTTTTGTATAAAACCAATACGGGCAATTACCTTTGTTTGAGATGCCAAGTCTTATCAATTCAATGTGATTTAGTGTCATTTTAATTGAATATCAGGATCCACTTCAGGACAATTTATACAAACAAAGCCTCAAACCTAACTATAAGCTTGATTTGAAGTAAACAGGGATAAGTCCTACAGCCTCATAATATTTCTCAAAATCTCTGCTAAACAGAAGGTTTATATTTTTAGTAGCAATTTTTATGTCTGCCTTTTTAGCTAGCCACAACTTTGGCAAGTATCCTATAATCACAGAAGTAAGAAACAAAGGAAAATTGTTTCCTTTTTTTCCCTTATAATATATTGAAAAGAAAAATGAAGGCACACTGTCTGTTAACAGAAGCACAGGGAGTCTTGTATGTTAATGTTTAGAAATGGCTTGAACTAAGTCTTTATCTGAACACTAATAAAAATAAAACATTTTCCTGTCTATGATGGCTATGAATGGAGTGATGCACTCTGTGGGGTTTACAAGCTGGAAATGGTGAATATTCATACATGATGCTGCTTAAGACACCGGTATAAATGCCAGAACTGCTCCTGCCTGCAAATCCTATGTCTGCGGTTTTCTGACTTGGGCTATTTAAACTCTTCATTAATATCTATTTTCAAGCTGTCTAGTAGGCTGGGCATCCCTCTTACAAATAACATCAAAGTCACATTAAACCTTTTGTATTAGCTATTTTCTGGATTGCACATTAGCCTTGCTCGCCCCACACTTCACTTGCCCCTGTTTATGCTCACTCAGCCTTCTGCTTCTGTATTCAGCATGTTCGGGTAAACCATCAGTCCACCTTTAAGAGATCTCTGGTGCTTGGAGCAGGGGGCAGGGAGATAACAAATCACTGAGACCAGAGAGCCTTCCCTCCCCACCAAACCTCCAGATCGTTCTCACAGATATGCAATTTTCTTACTAACCATGTCATTCTATGTCCAAACTTCCCATCTCTCCAACATTTCTTAGAAAGCAAAGTGGCCTCTTTGAATTTTGAAGAGGCGTCAATCTTATGAGCCACATAAAAATGATTTTTTGGTGTTTAAAGAAAATGATGCATGCCACCAATAAAATACTAATGGACTATTGATACCTGTTTTACTGGAATGCTTCCCTGCAGCACTTAGGCAATAAAAACTTTTAATTCAACAAGTAAATTCACCTGTGTTTGCAGAGTTTAGGGTCACATAAATGTTTATATTGGCATTTCAAATACTCCTCGATTTAATACATCAAGGACATAGGCTCCTATGACATATATATGAGAGTCTTACTACACACATTTTAATTAATCAAATTTAAAAAAAGGACTTTATAAATTAATGACAAAATTTCATAATAGATCTGACCCTAGAATTACTATCATTTTTTATCATAGGTGAAATCATAGTAATATAATATCAGACTGTGTTATTATATACTCTAAGTCCTTGTTAATTTGCATAAGTGGCATGCCAGTAACAAATAGTATATATATGCCAAATATATTATATAGGATACATAATACATATATAGTTTCTAAATACTCAATTTTTTTCTGTACAGATGAATGTATTTATGTCTGTTACAGAAAATCATGCTACATGTGAACTTCCGCACACATTTTAGTGTATATCTTTGCCCACTTTTCCTAAATTCAAAATCTCCCCCTTGACCTTACCCCAACTTCCAACTTCTGAAAAATCAAGTTCTTAGTTTAGCTTGAGCAGATATCTTTAACAGGCTTGTTTGAATAAATATGCCAAAATACTTTACATTCTGTCAGTATCTAGTCAGAAAATTGTGCATGGAAAAAAAAGATGAAAAGAACTGAGACAGAAAGAAAATTAGTGCCATGGCAAGCTTTCAGTACAGTATCTCTGAGCCAAGTTTTCTTGGTGAAATGACATATCCTCACTAAAATACCCCTTTTATATAATTATGCACTGAGCACACATAACCAAAAGTAACTTTTATTTTTGTTCCTTATCGAGGAATACATATTGCCGAGGCTAAGAATGCGGAAACAAAAGCTGGGATAATTATAGCTAATTTAACTTTGGAAAACTCTGATTCTCCAGCAGTCCAGCATACAACCCCCCAAACTAAAGTTATGTAACAAGGTAATATCAACAATGAGAAACTGCATGATAAAATCCTGCCCAAAAGTGAAAAATGCTAATTTTGTCTCATTTAGCAGCTGGATACAGAAATGCTCATTAGTTTTAAGAGGGTTAATCCTTTTAACTTTTGCATATTGATATGCCAATTATGCCTAATTGTACAAGAGGCATCAGTCAAGGTAATAGTGCATAAACACATGAAAGTTATTAAGTACATCCCAACATGTAATAAAGTAGGTGTTAATTGGTAGCTGAGTTCTGCGGGCTATTGAGGTGGATAATTCATTGAGAGATGGATCACTTGTAATTTCTCTCCATAATTCCTTTTGCAGTCTCATGCTGTGATGTTTTCATGCTTGTCAAAAACAACTGCGGCATAGTGCCTTTTGTTAAACACAGCCAATAAAATATGTTAGGCATCATTAAATATACTTAACTTTTAAACTTTTTCAAAGGTACAGTTCTTACTGTAATACATTATAGAGATTCCAATAATTTACTCTAACCACTGTCTCAAGTTCATGGTTGAGGAACGATTTAGCAGGTTTCAAAGTCAGGCTGACTGTGTTGTGCCTCCCAGCAGACAATACTTTTAAATGAGAAAAGAAAGAAAGAAAAATATTTCTCTCAGAACCCTATCTAGGGATATATTTCTCACTTCCAAAATATAATCACTGGCTTCCTCATGCTACATCTGTCTATAATACCTGAAGAAAGAATGGTTAAAATCATATATTCCTCAGGCTCCTGAAATTGTGGTGGGTTAATTCTGCACTTGAAATTCGAGTGAAAAACAGGGAATAAATATAATCAGTAACATGCTACTCAGCAAGTTGATCTCATTTAATAACTCAGTTAGGGAGCTGAATATTTCATAGGCCCCTATGATATTAACAGAACACTCAATTAATAGCTCACATGTTACTGCAGGGTGACTGGGACTCACAGGCTATCCCCAGCTAACCTATCTCTTGCTCTTGCTCTCACTGTGAGCAACAAAACAGATCCGGGGTCCAAAAGAGTGGCTAACACTGCATAAATAATTTTGTAACATCCTATGGCCTCAGCTGCAAGTTACCACCATTATGGAAGAAAATTAACCAGAGGAGACTCATTGCAATCAGTATGTTTAGTGGCTCAGGATGAGTGCAGGGGCAGGGACACAATTGGCAGTAGAGTTCATTTCTAACTATTTTATTTCAAATCTTCCTAATGACACATTATGGAGACAAAATGGCTTCCTCTCCAAACCTTAAATTGCCACACCATTTCCACTGCTCAAATTCATTCCAAATCAGACTGTAATTTCCAATATCATATATTGTTGGAAGATTTTTAAGGAAGAGATTTTCACATTTAAAAAATATATTTTTTCTCAGTTTATTCTTAGCTAATTTTAGCCTCTGGCTTTTCAAAGTGATGTACTGTATTTGGAAGTACAAACACCACATGCTAGCATAACCTCATTATTTTTATGACACTGAAGCATGATGTGGAGGCCCTTAAAATGAGTCAAAGGTGCTCTTCAGTCTAGTTCCAAATCCACTTTATCACTCTGGATTAAGCCCAGCTCTTCTTTTGCAACTGGGGATATTATTATGATTATAAGTAGGCAAGATAAAATGCATTACAAAAACAGTTTTCTCATGCACATTAGGAAAACAAATAAAACAAGGCTAATTAGCACCCCCCATTTTACTTTTTTATAAAATTCTATATCAAGGAACTTGGGATATCTGACTTACAGGTTCAGGGACCTTCCCAACGTCGGTGAGGATCATAGATTTACTTTGGCTCAGCCTGTCATGGTGGCTGTTGGCATTTTTGATTCTCATTTGCACAGCTCCAGTGCCTTGGCGGGTGGGATTCAGTGTTTCCACAGGGATATCAGAATTTGTTGATTTCTGCATATTACAGTGTTATCCTGATAAAATATAAAAGTATTATATTATTCTAAATATACATAGTTTTCTATGAAAAACTCTTGGTGGAGTGGAAATCTCTATTCATCATTAAGGTACAAAAATGGCATAAAGTCTCCACCTCTTTGACTGGTGAGGAAGAAGGTAGTTACTTTGCAGTGTGTTTTTTTGTTTGTTTGTTTGTTTTTTATCAGTTAGGATCTCTATATTCCAACACTACTGTATTCATGCCAAAGGATTTAAATTCAAATATAATACACTCAATTCTGTGTAGTACCTTAATTTGATTAAGAAACTCCTCATGACAATACGACATGGTCTCCCTTATTTAGAAATGCTATGCCAACTAAGCATTTTCAGGGTATATGCTGTTTTCATTTACAATATTTTTGATCTATAAGCCACCTCATCCTACACCACTTTAAGATACTATTACTGGCAACTTTTTTTTTTAGTAGGAAAAAAAACCCCAAAAACTGTGAATGAGGTCAAGTTTAAGTGTATAAAATTGGCTTTAGAGCAAACCAAGCTGGTCCCACTGACTATCAAATATGTTGGCTTGGCCTCATTAGCCTGGTTCAGAGTCCTAGCCCCACCTCTACTTGCAATATCCACAGGGAAAAATTAAAATTCCTTTGTCCACTGCCATCTGCCAACTGAACTAGATTTAGTATTAATAACTTATTGGATATAATATTTATGAAGAAAGAGAAAATCAACATATCAACACTGTTTATTTATTTATTTACATTTATTTTATTGGAAGGAGTCTGATTCAGCCAGGAAAATCCAGCGTGGGCAAATTTTAAAGGAGTGGCTATGAAAAAAGAATACTTCAGAAAAAGAAAACAAAGAAAATAAATTGGGTGGGTGGACCAAGAGGGCTTTTAGTTGCTTCCCAAATACATAATCCTTTTCAGCTGCTCCTGCCCACAAGTTCCTCAAATGAATACATCTACTCATTTAAAATAGAACATTTGCAATACAAATATAGCTTCTAAGTTTCTAGAAACAGACCGGCTTCTGCCTGAGTGTTGTCTCCATCTCTCACCTATACAGATGCTTCAGTGCTAACCTGGTCAAGTGGGTACAACATTAGAAAAAACTGTCATCAGTCAGTTTTAAAAGTCAATATAATCCTAAAGGAGGATTATATTTTAAGGAGCCAACTGTATTGGTACTTCTACATTGGTTGGACAGACAACTGGGCTAGAATCGTGGTAATGTTCTGGTTGAGTGGATATGAAAGTAATTAGGAAAAAATAAAAGCATTTTAATAGGAGGAAAAGTGGTATCAGGAAAAATTGATACCAATTAGGCAACTGAGTGATATTTTTTAAAAAGTTAATATTTATTGAATATTTACTATGTGCCAGGCAATTAGCTGGTTTAATCCTTATAAAGCTCCTGTGATATTCACATTATACTTATGTTTTTATAGAGGAGAAAAATGAGCATTGGGAAGACTAATTCTTAAGGACAATGAACACAAAGAAGTGGAATATTTATTTTACCTCCTCACTAAAAAGACTCTTGCATGTCCCTTGGACTGCAAGGAGATCCAACCAGTCCATCCTAAAGGAGACCAGTCCTGAGTGTCCATTGGAAGGACTGTGCTGAGGGTGACACTCCAATTCTTTGGCCACCTCATACGAAGAGCTGACTCATTGGAAAAGACCCTGATGCTGGGAGGGATTGGGGGCAGGAGGAGAAGGGGACAACAGAGGATGAGATGCCTGGATGGCATCCCTGAGTTGATGTACATGAGTTTGGGTGAACTCTGGGAGTTGGTGATGGACAGGGAGGCCTGGCGGGCTGTGATTCATGGGGTCGCAGAGAGTCAGACACGACTGAGCAACTGAATGAACTCGCTAAAAAAAAAAAAAAACACCAAAAACGACTCATAAGTCCACCAACAGATGAATTTATAGAAAAATTCTGGTTTATCTACACAGTATAACAATAAAAAATGACAACTGATGCATGCAACTACATGGATGAATTGCAAACTTACTGGGCAGAGTAAAAAAAACCAAGCCCTCTCCCTAAAAAGTTATTGTGTATTTATGATTTCACTTATATAATATTTTTGAATATACAAACTATCAAAGTAAACAGACAAAACAAAGATTGCCTAGGGACAGGGTAGACTCTGAAAACAAAGAACCTTTTGGGAGTGACGTATTTGTTTGTTATCTTGATTGTGATGATGGTTTAACAATATACAAGTATTAAAAATGATTAAATTGTACACTTTAAACAACTGCACTTCATTGTACTTAAGTAATATTTAACTTCTTGGACTGCAAGGAGATCCAACCAGTCCATTCTAAAGATCAGTCCTGAGTGTTCCTTGGAAGGAATGATGCTAAAGCTGAAACTCCAGTACTTTGGCCACCTCATGCGAAGAGTTGACTCATTGCAAAAGACTCTGATGCTGGGAGGGATTGGGGACAGGAGGAGAAGGGGATGACAGAGGATGAGATGGCTGGATGTCATCACCGACTCGATGGAATTGAGTTTGAGTGAACTTCGGGAGTTGGTGATGGACAGGGAGGCCTGGCATGCTGCAATTCATGGGTCGCAAAGAGTCGGACATGACTGAGCGACTGAAGTGGCTGAACCAAATTATTTTTTACTTATTTTATTTTCATTTATTTAAAATGTATACATTTTCATAATCCTATGAGTGACATATTTAAAAAACTTATTGAGAACAAAAAGGATATTTCAACAACATTGGAAATACAACTTTGAAGTAATAAAATAATGAAGTCTTATCCCTACTATTCCATAGAAATATGATTACAACTACATTTAATAGAATTTTTAAATAGATCGAATCTGACCACTAATGTATGCATAAGGGAACTTACCTCTATATATAACTAGAATAAGATATAGAAAGTTAAATATATCAGTGTGTTTTAAAAAGTAAATGCAATTACAGGAAGATGACATAAATAGTTATTTTTCCATATACCCCAATATAGGATAATACATTTTTGGTTTTATTTTGTGTATTATTTATTATAAATAAAGCCAAGAAGATGTTATTTCAAAATAAAGCAAATCTATGAATTTTTTACACTGATAAAGTACTACTAATAAAAACATGAGTTTTTTCAGAGTTTCAATGAATGAAGTTATTATGAATGAAACAATGAGAATCTAGTCACTGTGATTGTGATGGAGACCTTGAATTCATTATAATTAGACTGCTGCTGCTGCTAAGTCTCTTCAGTCCTGTCCGACTCTGTGCGACCCCATAGACAGCAGCCTATCAAGCTCCCCGTCCCTGGGATTCTCCAGGCCAAGAATACTGGAGTGGGTAGCCATTTCCTTCTCCAATGCATGAAAATGAAAAGTGAAGTCGCTCAGTCGTGCCCGACTCTTAGCGACCCCGTGGATTGCAGCCTACCAGGCTCCTCGGATTTTCCAGGCAAGAGTACTGGGAGTGGAGTGCCATTGCCTTCTCCGATAATTAGACTAGTTGCATAAAAAGAACTCATGATGATTTCTAGTGGCAGCACAGTCTCTAATGTCCACCTTCATGACCTTGAACAAGTCCAGGGTCCCTTGTTCTGTCTTTGGAAGAAAACTGAGAGTGAGGGTGCATGGTCAGCAAAGAGGACTGCTATGATATGCACCATCCTTTCACTTCTGATACCACTGTGCTAAAAACTGCGAGCTGAAGTACTACTGCAGGTTTACAGAGCTCCAAAGTTTCAGGCAAATAGGCAGCAATGTAAATGCATTGGTATGATCTAATGTCCAAGGGATGTGGATGATGCTTGAGGAGAATCAAGGATTAAACATATAAATCTTTTCTAAAAGAATCTGGATTCTCCTTGGAGTTCATTCAAGGCTTGATCTTCCACATTATTCATTAGATTTGTACTCCAAAGATAGTGTGCTTGTCACATTGGTGAGGGAAATACTCTAGCTAAAGCCACTATCTTCTGACCAAGAGCGTGAAGCCACTGAATTTACATAGCCTCACCATGTGCCATTTATAGGAAATGTTGCTTCCTCAGACGACACACATTTCAGCATCAAATCAACATCCGCATTCTTGTATTGATTTCACAATTAACCCATAATTTTTCTAGCGATGGGTTTCCGTCAACAGGCTGTATTTCTTTAAAAAACCTCTTATCTGGCTTTCCCACCTGTTTTCTAGGGGACAATCTGCAGAAAGGAATTTCAAAATTCCTCCTTTAGATCTTTCTTTTAAGCTGCTTTCCCCCTACACTGATTAATGTTATTTCTCTTCTCTCACTCTCTCCTCTAGCTATCATTTCCTTTCCCAACTGACCCCAGTTCACATTTTGTTGAAAACACATTGCACTCTTATATTTTTCTCTTTATTCAACACCTTCTGTATTTTGTTTTATAATGGTATTCCCTTGATACTATTCATAGTATTCTCATATTTGTAATATGGTGGTTTCATGTTGCTCTAAGAAGAATACAGAAAATGACACAAACTTCCTCTTACCCACAGAAAATAAATTACCTATTTAAGGTTTATTGAGACTTTCCTGAGTGACAGACAGTACAGTAGAGGTTCTTTTTTGTGTTTTTATTTGCTTCAACCAAGTGCTTTATGGTAGTTTAGTGAGTGTGATAAATAAATTAATCAAATTAAATGAGAAAAGAGTTGTGCCCAAGTGGGAAAGAAGCAATGACATTAGACTCTGGTGGAATGGTGAGGTGTAGAGAGAGAAAGTCTGCAAAAGAAGACCAGCCGATGCTGGAGCTAAATTAAGACAAGTTGGGCTTTTGCGGCAAAGGGCTTGGTAGTGCAGAGGTATGCAAATAATTGCGGAATTATAAGGTAAAATTTGACATGTGTTATGAAGAAATACTACAGTACCAAGGAAGTTGAAGGAAAAGACAAGTGCTGGATTTCATGAAGGAAATGGCATTTACTCTCCATGTGGGCAAGTCTGATTATCTTGCTATCCTCTCATCAGGCTGAAGGATTAACTGAGAGCCTCAACCCTCCTAAGCCAACCAGTACTATAAGAGGCAAGTATTCTAGACACTCTGAGGAAGAGAATTTGGGAAGAGGGCTTTCCTTGGCATAATACACAAACATCTTGTGTGGCAGAATTGAGTGCAAGACAGAGGGAAGCAGGACCCCCTCACCCTCAGCAGGAACTGGGGAAGGGGGGAGGACAGAGGAGGAAGGAAATATAATTGCCAGAAATGACAGTTGCACTGGTAGCTGTGAAACTTCTAACTGTTGTACTCTGTGGGTTCAGAGGTGATTTATTCTTTTTCATCCTGTTAAAAACCTCTAACACCAAGTGGATAAGGCTGTTTTACACCAAATTTTGCAAGTCATATTCAGATCCCACTTAACAGTTCTTTCTCTTTAGACTCCGTCAGCTTTCCCATTTCCCCCTCACCCACACCCTAATATTCTTTTTCCTCTACCTTGAACACTATGATCCTTTTAACATTTTGGCTGCCAAAGCCCTCCCACCTTCTTAGGCCCCATCTCATCCACAAGGTCAATATTTCTGAAAGGGCATCAATTCTTACTTACATTTTTTTTTACTTAATCCATCTGCTCAGTGAATCACTTAGATGTATATATGGGAGAGGTGTGATTATAGCAATTAACACAATACTATAAATGATTAGTCAGATTTCACATTAACCCTCAGGAACCATTTACCTGAGTCTCATACGGAAACTCTTCTGGCCTTATGGGAATACATCTTATAGTAGAAGAGCTTCGGTTATTCTACTTCGTGTGTGATCCTAAGTACTTGTGGAGGCAGGCGGCATTTGTGACTAAGGATAGGCGATTAGGATTATATTCTAGTAAATGGTGTCTCCTGGAGTTGTGGGATGTGATGGCCTGCCATGGTACTCTAATTTTTGAGTCTTTATGAAAGAAGTTTCTAGGGGAACAAACTCCATTATAATGTCTGCCCAACTATGAGTCGAAAGAAACCCTCAAATTCCAGGGTCCGTCATGACTTGCTTCCAGCATCAGGGGAAGAATATAATTTCAGGAACCTAGAAATATTAATTTCAGGATGTGTTAAGAAAGGCAATGAAGAGCTGTAATCAATGAGTTTTTTGTTACTATTCCAAGACCATGCATAGGGTTTTGAAATCATACTCTGTTGTTCCACCTGTATTTTCATTTCTCACTGACACTCAAGTTTTTAGATTTGGTAGAGTATATTGTAAAATTGATAATATTTTTCTATGCTTGTGCATGTGTGCTAAGTCACTTCAGTCATGTCTAACTCTTTGCGACCCCGTGGACCATAACCTGGCAGGCTCTTCTGTCCATGGGATTCTCCAGGCAAGAATACTGAAGTGGATTGCCATGCCCTCCTCCAGGGGAGCTTCCCAACCCGGGCACTGAACCCACATCTCTTTTGTCTCCCACATTGGTAGACGGATTCTTTATACTAGCGCTACCTGGGAAGCCCTTTTCTATGCTTGTTTCCATACAGTTTCAGAACATCCAGCATTCTGCTAACTATGTGTCATATTAAGTTTGTTTCATGTGATCTACAGGCTTATTCAGTATTTCCTATGTTCCTTCTATAACATCTTATCATCATCATCATCAAAGTTATTAAATTCTATTAGAAAAAAATGATGATTAATGCATTTATATTCTTTCAGGAGGCACACAGAAGCATGGTGGATGCCTAAGGAAAATACTGAAGAATTAGTTCATTTTGCATGTTTTAACATGTCAATTTTATTTCACAAAACTGTCCAAATAAACATCCTTGAGTTAGAAATTTAAATGTAAATCACTTAAGGCTGCCTTCACAATTTCTCTAGACTTCCTGATTTTATATGTACCAAGAGAAGAGCAAGAATAGCTTGTGATATTACACCAGTTCCACTTTCAATACTGTTTAAAAAACAGGAAACAGTGATGAGAATGCACTTCATACGAGGCTCACAAACTTTGGCTCTGCTCAACAGACTTGGTTGGCTCAGTGATATTCTGGGTCTGATTTTCCCACTCACACTGCAAATGCCTAAATAAGAATGAATGTAATATTTCGTCTAATTCTAAATTTCATAGCTGCTCTGTCGATTATCTGTTGCACTCTGTTAATTACATTAAGTCTCAGTAGCCTGCCCTTTTGAGTTAGAAAGTTTATTTTTGACATCTCTTTCCCATCAGAAACGCTAAAATAAAAGTATATTAAGAATTATTTGAGTTAGGAGAAACTGAATGGACACTATGAAATTATTTCCGTGCTACAGAGCAGAGAAAATTAAAGTTGAAGGATATTGATGGTTCTTCCCCAAAGTGTCGCCACCTATTCTAAGTAGTCCCAGGACAGATCTCAAGTGCTGCTCTCCAAACATCCTTGTCTTGACCACAGACCCCTAGATCAGGGGGAAACTGTGTCTGGAAAACTAAGGTAACAAGAATTCCAAAGGAAATCTAATGGAGATCTTGTGGATAAAATGATCGTAGAACACCCATATTAAGTATAGATCATGTAAGTCTTTAGTCATTTATGTCCCTGTGCTTCCTGACAAAACCATAAAGACTCAATAAATGTTTGCAGAATATAGAAATGGAAAATAAATATGGAACCTAGTTAAGGCCAGAGTATATAGCCCAGGAAAGTATTACCAATAGAAATGCTTCTGATCAAATTTATTTCTTATTTTAAAAAGAATATGTATAACTTACTCTGGCCAGTGGGTCTAAGGACCAGTGAACGAAGGATATTTCATGATAGTTAGAGGCTGCAAACAAGCAATGCTTTTCATACCCTTTGAAGCCAACATTAAAGTATATTTGGAAAATCATACAAAATTTTAAAAATATGAGCATTAGCCTATTTCCATTTCAGACAACCGTTTTGTTTCTTTTTTTTTTTTAAAAAAAAGACCACATTTATGACCATCTTGGGATTTAGTAGGGTTCTGAGACTCTTGAGAGTCCCTTGGACTGCAAGGAGATCCAACCAGTCCATTCTAAAGGAGATCAGCCCTAGGATTTCTTTGGAAGGAAAGATGCTAAAGCTGAAGCTCCAGTACTTTGGCCAGCTCATGCAAAGAGTTGACTCATTGGAGAAGACTCTGATGCTGGGAGGGATTGGGGGCAGGAGAAGGGGCCGACAGAGGATGAGATGGCTGGATGGCATCACTGACTTGATGGACGTGAGTCTGTGTGAAGTCTGGGAGTTGGTGATGGACAGGGAGGCCTGGTGTGCTGCGATTCATGGGGTCGCAAAGAGTCGGACATGACTGAGCAACTGAACTGAACTGAACTGTGTTCTAACAATAGAGAAAGTCTCCGTCATGTTTTAATTTTCTTTGAGTGCTTGATATTTTTTCTCTAAATGGAAGGACTCTCTTGCCTGACATGGATTCCCACTAAAGACTTAGCGAGGAGAGCTATCTCAGAGGTAAGTACTGAGTGTGCCCCAGTGTTTTCCCATTCCTTGGGTGTTAGCTTGGGTTTCCACTGTGGAGCAGTGAACTGTATGGTCATCATAACCACCAAAAGCCAAGGTTCTCTCTGCCTTAACACACAGGAACTTCTTGAGGCAATATCACCCCATTCCTTTTTCCGGAATGTGTAGGAAGAGCTTTCTCCAGGTCTACTAAGAGTATGTGGAAACTCCACAGACAGATATTGTCTTTGTGAGAAACTCATTTCTGTCCCCTGGAAAGATCTTCTGTTGATCTGTGGTAAAGCACAGCCTGTTTGTTCCCCTGTGGAAATGACTTGTGGCTGTGGTTGCTCCAGTAATTGTGGCACAACCTCCACGCTACACTTTCCTGATAGGTCAGTAATTAACTTGCATTGCAATTGTTTGTCATCTCCACCAGAGCAGCCATTTACCAAAGTAACATTTTAATTTCACTTTCCTTCGAGTTTGCTTTCCTTTTCTTTTTTTTCCCTGTGGCTTCTACATCTCTATTAAGTCTAATTTCCCCAGACCATTTTCATAAGCAGAGCAAGTGCAATAAAACTCAGTTTCAAAAATGTCAAATATAATGAGAAAGGAAGATCACAGTGAAGGAATTTGACCATAGCCACCCCATTGGGTAACATTGTCTTTGACTGGACAGGTATTACATATAGGAAATGTTATAAGGTGGTTTTGCATTTAGTTAACTTATATCAAGAAATCTGGGTGATATGCTGCATTTACTGACAAAGTCAGGCAGATCAGCTTCATGGATAAATGGTAATACAGTTATTCTCTTTGCACATGGGTATCCTAAATAGCGAAAATGACAAGTAAAATATAAAATGTGTTTTAAGTAGAATAAGTACTGAACAAAACTGTGGTAGGCAACCTTAGTATCATGCTGCTAGTGCTCACTCCCTGGGCACCTTAGCCCACTAGCCTCAATCCTACTGGGAGAAATGTAACATATTTTATATTTCAAATAATCATTGAGCCTCTACCCTTGGAAACAGACTTTCTAGGTCCCACAGTTTCTACAAAAATTATTTAAAATTCTGGAGTAGAGTTGGACATACACATGCTTACAATGGAGTCTGATTAGAGTGCAACAGAGAATGGGTCTGAGGGCAATTTCTGGTGATGGTGAAATTGATACCATATGATAAGCTTAAAACTATGATAAATAGCATTCAAAAGGCAGAGAAGGGATTTCAAGAGCAGTACAGGCTGAGGTAAAAAAAATTAAGGAAAAGCAAGGTGAACATCCACAACACATAATAGAGGGGAGTGGATAGTTTGGAAAGCTGGATACAGACAGTAGATTAGAGCTGGATTAGGACACCCTTGGGGCTTCCTAGTGATGCCAGAGGTAAAGGACCCCCTGCCACTGCAGGAGACATGAGGCTTGGGTTCAATCTCTGGGTCGGGAAGATCCTCAGGAGGCGAGCAAGGCAGCCCACTAGAATATTCTTGCCTGGAGAATCCCATGGACAGAGGAGCATGACAGTCTACAGTTCATGTGGTTGTAAAGAGTTGGACACAACTGAAGCAACTTAGCACACATGCACAGAAACAGTACTGCTTTATTAAAGAATATGGGCTTGTCTTATAGATTCTGGGAACTGTTGATGACTTTGTTAAAGACATAATGTCTTTCCAAAAGACTTGGTGAAAAGAGACCCAGAAAAATGGATCCTCAGTCACTGAGGCTGCACAATGAACAGCAGCATTTTCATGGGATGCTTCTTAACTAACTTTGAATCAGAATAAATACCACCACATCTATTTGTAAACATTAATCTTATGATAAGAATACCCCACAATCCGGGAAAAACAAAATCAAAAAACCTTCAGGAACCTCATTTTGAACTTTCAGGGACATGTTTAATTCTTCTGGTTATAAATCAAATGAAGAGAAAAGTAAAGGCTCCATAGAAAAGACAAAATGAAGCATTTAAGGAAGAGAGGTCCAAGGATACAATTACATCTTATTAAGGACGAAGAACAAAAATTAAGTTGAGAGTTAGTGGAACTGCTTATGAATTTCCCACTGGTGATCAGGTAAGCAGTTAAAAAAAAAAAAAAGAAAGAAAGGCAAATAGGAACTAAATGCTTGTGTTACTGTATTGATGTTCAGGCAGCAAAAGAAATTTTATGAAATGGCAATCTCCTTAGACACAGAAGAGAACCATAAGGGGTATAAGTAATGCAATCTTCTCTCCGCTTCCTCTGTCAGTTTTGACCTAATCTAGCAAGAAATGCTGAGCCATTTTCCGCCTCTTGCATACAAGTATCAATTAAGGGAAAACAGGGTGACTATCTTAGGGCAGTGGACGATGAAATGTCACTTAAGGAGAAAACATAAGCTGTACAACAAGTTTTCAGCAGCCACAGAATTAAAAAACTGGCAAAAGAAGCTGTCTCATTCTCTGGGACAGACCTGACTCTCTGGTCTTTGTTGGATGTGTAGCAAATGCAAAAATACACATTTCAACCTGTGATTGCTTGTTTCCTGGAATTTCATGTCCTATAGCATTTATTTCCTAAAGGACATGACTCAGTTGCAAAGCCCTTTTATCAAGCAGATGAAATCTAATCACACATTGCTTGCAGTACACTAGGCTCCCTCTATCTCCATCTTGGCCTGCCCAAGTTAAAATATGGGGAAGCTGCATATTGCATAATTAGTGTTCGATAGTAATTAACAAGAGTCAGTAATGGAAGGTAGTAAAATGTGACTGACATTTGTTTTATTTAGCAAATTTGTTATTGTATCCTATTAGTCTTTCCCTAATGCTCATGTCTTCAAACTCTGAATTGACTGAATTGGATTTCAGTGCCAAAGGGACATGTCTGAAAATGAGACAGTAATATGGTCCATTGCTGTGACAACAATAGCACCATTAAGATACAAATATTTCAGAATAACTTTTTAAATACATTTAAAAATGGTTTCTTTCTTGCTCAATAACATATGCATAAAATATACTCTAAATTGTTTTTTTGTGTGTGTTTATGTGTGTGTATGTGTATGCCTGTGTTTGTGTAACATGAATTGTCACAAACTGAATGCACACTCATGTAACCACACTCAAACTGAGAAACTCAAAATCAACAGCATTCCAAAAGCCCTCTGAAGCTCCCTTCCAGTCACTGTCCATTCTCAACTCCATCAATGATAACCATCATTCTATCTTCTTAAGTTTTGTCTATTTTTGAACTTATATATAACAGAAACCTAAAATATATACTTTTTATTGCTGGGTTTATTTCACTAAAAATTTTATTTGTGTAGCTGATTGCTATTTGATATTCTTTGGAAGTATCTATGCAAAATTGTTCTTTTCTTACTGATTTGTATGGGCTGTTTTATATCCTGAATACAAGTTTCTTTTTAGTATACTGTTGCAATAGTGATTTTATTTTGTAGGTTGCTTTTTACTCACTTATCTTTTCATTAGTAGAGGTTTAACTTCAATATATCCAATGTATCATTTATCTAATTTTGTGATTAGTGCTTTTTTTGTCCTCTGAAGAAATCCTTGCCTAATCCAAGGCTACAAAGACTATTCATGTATTTTCCTCTAAAAAGCTTTGGTGTTTAAACATTTTTTTAGAACTGTAATCCTTCTGGAAATAATTGCTGTTTGGTGTGAGGTAAGATAATGTTCTTTCTATATAAATAACTCACATATATATCGGAGAAGGAAATGGCAAGCTACTCCAGTACCTTGCCTGGAGAATTCCATGGACAGAGGAGTCTGGCAGGCTACAGTCCATAGGGTCACACAGAGTTGGACACAACTGAAGTGACTTAGCACATATATGTGTGTGTGTGTAAATATATGTATATATATATATATATAATTTTAATTAGAAGAAACTGTCATCTCTTGTGATTTATCTAGGTGAAAAAGGACATGGGACCTGGCTCTATACCTGAAGTGAACAGATGCTGGAGAGCTTCTTATCCACAGGTATCGACAGTAGGTGCCATTGAGTCTAATGATTACATAATTATCTACAATCTTGGTAAATACTTGGTAACGGGATACAAGTTGAATAAAAGGCTTTTTTTAACAAGTAGGAAAAAATACCCATTCTTAGAGGAGCAATCCTCAGAAGTTCAGATTTGCAGATTTTTATCAGCTAGGAGGTTTGTTACAGTTAGAGTTCTGAACATTGGGTATTTGTTCAGAGCTAGCTCGATTACCTACACAGAAGACTGTTAGTAGAGAGGTGGGGTTTTAATCTTAGCAAGAGAATGAGGCAATGAATGACCAGTTTTCCAACAGAGGATGTTGTAGGCAGGGACAAAACACTGCCTAATGCAGAAGGTGTGACTTCCTGAGGCACTGGGACTTGTAAACAAGGAGGTAACATACCTGATTTGTGTATCTTAAGTGCAGACTAAAAGCCATAATACTCGTTACAGTTTATTATTAAACTCACAGAACTCCATTTCACTGGAATTAGTTAAAGATCCCCTACATTAAGCTTTCCCTTGGGAGGCAGGGTCAGATATAACTCAACTTCAGCTAAAAAAAAAAAAACAAAAAAAACACTCTAGTAGCGAGAAAGAAGATAGCTGACAGCTACAGAGCAGTGATTCTCCAGGATCAGTGTTAGAAGCTTCATAGACATGCATATTTCACTGTTCCTTCCAAAGATATTCCCATTTAGCAGGACTGAGGATGAGCCTGAGAAAGAACACATTTGGCCACCACCCTTAGTGATTCATATGCACACTGAACTTTGATGAGAAACTTTGACAGAATTATATAGTTTTTTTTTTAATTTCATATCTTCATTGTCCTAAAATTGTTACAACTACCACAGTGTCTTATTTTTAAAGACCAATGGTACTAGGTTCATACTTGTTAATACTTTTGCTCTAATTAAGTTTTCTGGAATTAAACTTCCCTTTGGAATATGCTGGTGTTTTGGGGGAGTGGTGTGTGGATCATAGTTGAGAACAGCAAGAAGAGAAATGAGTAGGTAGCTAAATAAATATATATTATTTAATATAAAGATTTAGCATTAATTATATATTATCTAGTATATAGACTGACACACAGACACCTAGGTACATGTAAGTAATACTGTGAATATCTTATTTGAGATTAATTAAAATATGATGTTTAGCTATCTAGAACATATATCCACTCCTAACTTTTGTTGCAAAATTAATTATTTTATATAAAGGAAAAATCAAGTTGGCTTATACCACAAGAAATCTAGGTCTATTGTAGAACTTTCATCAGGTGTTCTTTGTTATTGTTTTTGATATCATAACATAGTAAGTTTGAGTAAAACAATGTCAATTTGAACATTTGGAAAACCATTCTCTTCCTTGTTAAACATCAAAAGATATTTAGTGTGAGAACAAAACAGATTCCACAAAATATTGCTGTTTTCACTCAAATTTAATCTGGAATTTGAGCACGTAAAATTTCTCCTTGGAAGGAAAGTTATGACCAACCTAGATAGCATATTCGAAAGCAGAGATGCTATTTTGCCAACAAAGGTCCGTCTAGTCAAGGCTATGGTTTTTCCGGTAGTCATGTATGGATGTGAGAGTTGGACTGTGAAGAAAGCTAAGCACCAAAGAATTGATGCCTTTGAACTCTGGTGTTGGAGAAGGCTCTTGAGAGTCCCTTGGACTGCAAGGAGATCCAATCAGTCTATTCTAAAAGAGATCAGCCCTGGTATTCTTTGGAAGAAATGATGCTAAAGCTGAAACTCCAGTACTTTGGCCACCTCATGTGAAGAGTTGACTCATTGGAAATGACTCTGATGCTGGGAGGGATTGGGGGCAGGAAGAGAAGGGGATGACAGAGGATGAGATGGCAGGATGGCATCACCGAGTCGATGGACATGAGTTTGAGTGAACTCCAAGAGTTGGTGTGCTGCAATTCATGGGGTCGCAAAGAGTCAGACACAACTGAGCGACTGAACTGAACTGAACTGAACTGAAAGCTTTCTTTCATGAAGTCAAGAATATCAAAATAGTAAACATTTTTAGCAGTCTACATTGTTTAAATTAAAAGTTTTTGAGTGTGTTTTTCAATGCTAGGCTTTGAAGATTCTATAATATCCTCTGTTATTATATATCTTAAATTGTATCCTTTCTAGGCTGCTTAACTAAAGGCTCTTATGTTGCTATAATTGCTTGAAGAGCTTCAGTTGCATTATTAGTAACCTCAACCCAGGATTTGTTTAGGGGATATTTTCCCACTAAAATAAGTCCTGTTTGGCTTGTCTTTCCTCAAAGTAGGTTTCAGAGGCCTCTCCTCAGGAAGTAGGAGTTAGAAGAGATAGTTATATGCATTATCAAACTAGGTTCCAGCTAACTGAGTGTAACTGTAATTTGAAGTAATTTAGCCAAATTTCTGTCTTAATTTAGACCTCTCATAAAGCAAAATATAGGATTTTGGCTTGGACATCTTGAAGTGAAAAAGGAATTCAAAATGGTAGAATTTTAAAATGTCTATCAGATTACCTATATAAAAATTATTGAACAGTAGTTCTTTTTCTCTGTGTCCTCCCATATCATTTATATCCACTGTCATGACTACTTCTGGAAAAGAGATAATCATCTATTAAGAGATAACACATATGATGGGCTATACAACCACACCTGGGCTCCGTTTCCTCATCCTATGCACTGAAAATTTCACACATGTAAGTGTGTGCATGCACATGTGCACATGTTTAAATTGTTGTTACTATTATTATTATCACCTAAGGTATACAAAACTAAAACTCTCTTTTCTTTGCCCTATGACAATTCATCCTTTACAAGTATAGGTGTTCTGATCTGTATTCAATATTTTATGATTTTGTGAAAATCAGGGAAACTAACGATTATTATATTTGCTATTACTTAGAAAAGTTATATTTTGGAGACATATTAATGGTTAAAACAATGCTTTGAGGAGGGCTAGCGGCAGAAGAGTTTGTTCTTCCAAGTAAGGAAAATGAGCCTAGCTGTGAAAGGCAGACAAACAAAAGAAGGACCTAAATGAAAAGGTTATAAATGGAGGCTTTTTCATAAAGTAAATGTGCTAGTCAGTCTCCAGCCATTTATTAGGATTCATTGTGTGCACAGAAGTTACTTGGAGGACTCTAGTTCTCTCTAATCATTACACCCTGCTCCTGCTTTCTTAGGAGCAGCTATAAATTCAAGAAGAGGTGGAAAACCGGCAGACTGCCAACCAAATTCAACCCACAGACATATGTTGTTGGGCCTGAACAATGTTTTGGAGAATTTTGAATCAGCTTCCAATTGAAACATGATAATTTTTACTTTTTCTAAAAAAAAGTCTGTATTTGTGTGTCTTCTCTTAAAAAAAATAGTGAGATGTGAAGAATTGGTTAAGGTATGCATGAGAACTATCAGGTGGAGATGTGTAGCTTCAGCATCTTGTAAATAGAACAAGTTCTCCCTGAATCAGGCTTTTCCCTTCACCCTTGATTTGCATAGATAACTGATTGACCTGGGGATATCCGTGACTGTGACCCCAGGAGTCAATCACTTCTAGGAGTTTTGCTTCTCTGATTTGTTGGTTGAGCAGAGTTTTTGCTGCATATTGAACTGGTATCATTTTCAATATCTTATTATTTTAAAATCCAAGCTGATAGGATTGAAAATGGAGAACAAAACCAAGAGATTGCATTTGTATCACAACTTTAGAAAGAAATTCACTGGAGATTAACATTATTTCATTTATTTGTACAATTTTTTCAACATGATCTGAAATTACCAAGAGTAGGATATTATGCTGTGCTTTTTGCTATTGCTAAGCAAGTTCCTTTTCCCCCTCTCTGCTCTGACTTCCTTTACTGTTTCTATTATATTTTGGCAGATAATCATATCCTGACTTCTTTCATTCTCTGTTCTCTACTTGAGTTAGATGTCCCTCCTGCCAAATTGACTGTGGACTCCTTAAAGTCAAATGCTGTATTTTTTTCAGTGTTGATACTCTGTACTGGACCAAGAACGTTTGGTGCCTGTCTGAAATCCTCTGTCTCTAATGTTGCCACTATTAAAATGAGCATTTGCAACAAGTGCAAGTTTGCCACCATATTAGAATGATCATGATTCTCAGTCCCAAGTGTTACTGGATTCTCATGCTTATTTCCTACTCTCCACATCAAAAGCTGCCACATGGACCAGGGATCAGTGCACCACGGTCAGGGAAAGTCAGAACATCCACTGCATCTCACCTTGGCTCCATTCATGACTCAAGACATACTCTCTACCCATCTGCCATGCTGACTAGTCTCTGGTTTTCCTCTTCAACTGATTTCCCACCCTGCAACTATGGTAAATTGTTAATTCCCTTTCTTAGAGCCAGACTTCTAACCTAAAACTCTCTGGCCTGTAAAAAGCAGCTAATTCTCCAGGGACAACCCCACAGCCCCTTATCTCCCAATTATTTCATCAGGGACTTCCCACTGCCACACCTTCTGTCATTTAATGGATGGCCTAATACCAAGTGCTTTCAGATTAGGACTGAGATTGGTATATCCAGTCTACCTCCATACATGAAATCTTCACCAAGTTTCCTCAAGGGGAAAACAAACAGAATAAAAACAGAAAAAGACTTTGCTCACTGGATCAACACCTTAGACTTTGGACATTTCAAAATCTTTTCTTATTTTTCCCCAAGAGTATTTTGCTGGGACCCTCATGCTTTGTGAACAATCTACATTGATACTTTAAAATCCAAGGCAAAAATCAGATATAATATAAAAGTGAGTCAAAAAAACCCTACTTTTTTTTTTTTTTTCTCTCTCCTAGCTTCTGCAGTTCGTCTTTGCTTCATTTTAATTTTAGGTCCAAGACTCAGTAGCTGCCTTCCACTTTTTGAACTGCTCTGTGTGATGAATATTAATTTTTCAAAATTAAAGGGTTTTGGTTAGGACACATCTTGAACTGCTCAAAGGAAATTTTCCATATCAACCAAAAATTGGTAAATAAACAAGAAAAGAGTGAGCCTCCTTCCTTCTCCTTGACACAGCTGTATTGAGGAAATGAAACTAATAGCAAGAAGCTTTTGATGAGTTTCATAATCTTGTCAGACTAATCAGAGTTGAAATAAACCAAAATTATCCTGACATGATTTTTATATCATAAAGAAGGGGAAAATGGTCATCATGTGTTTCAAGACAATCTGATAGAACAGTTATACTACAACTACTATTCACATTACATTTAATCTTTCTAAAACAGTGTCTTGTGATACAAACTAGGCAAAGTTCCTTATGTACATTATTATTTTTTTTAATCTTGTGAGAAAAAGCCTTGTTTTATAGATCAGGGCTTCCCTGATGGCTTAGTAGTAAAGAACCCCACTTGTCAATGGAGAAGATGTGGTTTCAATCCCTGGGTCAAGAAGATCCCCCGGCGAAGGAAATGGCAACCCACTCCAGTATTTTTGCCTGGGAAATCCCATGGACAGAGGAGCCTGGCAGGCTATATAGTGCATCGGGTCACAAAAGATTCAGATATGACTTAGCAACTTAAGACAACAATAAATCAGGAAACTCTGGCTCAGAGAGATTAAGTAACTTGTATAAAATAACGTATATACTATCTAACAAGTGATGGAGCCCAAGATTTAACTTCATTTTTTCTGACTTCCCAGGCAATGCTCTTTTATCTTTATTATCTCTCATATTGGTTAGAATGGCCATCACCAAAAAAATCTACAAACAATAAATGTTGGAGAGGGTGTGGGGAAAAGGGAACCCTCCTACACTGTTGGTGGAAATGTAAATTTGTACAGCCACTACTGGGCTTCCCTGTGGCTCAGATAGTAAAGAATCTGCCTGTAATGCAGGAGACGTGGTTTTGATCTCTGGGTCAGGAAGATACCCTGGAGAAGGGAATGGCAACCCACTCTGGTATTCTTCCCTGGAAAATTCTGCGGACTGAGGAGACTGTGCTCAGAAAGAGTCGGACACGATTGATTGATTAACACTTTCATTTTCACTTCACAGCCACTATGGAGAATGATATGGAAGTTCCTTAAAAAAGCAAAAATAGAACTACCATGAGCGAAGTGAGTGAAAGTCACTCAGTCATGTCCAACTGTTTGCAACCCATGGACTATACTGTCTATGGAATTCTCCAGGCCAGAATATTGGAGTGGCGATCCCTCCTCCAGGGGATCTTCCCAATGCAGGGACTGGACTCAGGTCTCCTTCGTTGCAGATGGACTCTTTACCAACTGAGCTATCAGGGAAGTGTCTACGTTACAATTTACTATGTGGTAAAAAGTATGAGGAGGGGAGCAGCCAAGCCATGATGACCAGATATTATTTATTTGACTGTATGATCAGAAATCTGACCATATGATCCAGCAATCCAACTCCTAGGTAAACATAAGGAGAAAGACATAACTCAAAAGGATACATGCACTCTGATGTTCACTGGAGCACTATTTACAGCAGCCAAGAGGTGGGAGCAAGCTAAATGTCCAGCAACAGAAGAATGGATAAAGATGATGTGGCATACACACACACACACACACACACACACACACACAGAATATTATAATAGTCATAAAAGGAAACAAAACTGTGCCATTTTCAGAGACATGGATGGACCTAGGGACTGTCATACAGAGTGAAGCAAGTCAGAAAGAAAGAAGCAAATATCGTATAATATCTCTCAGATGTGGAATCTAGAAAAATGGTATAGATGAACTTATTTGCTATTAGAAGAGAGTTATAGATGTAGAGAACAAACAAATTTACCAAGGGAGAAGGAGGTGGTGCGACAAATTGGGAGGCTGGGATTGACATATGTACACTACTATGTAAAAAGAAAAAAGAATTAATGAGAACCTATTGTACAGCCGTGGGAACTGTACTCAGTGATCTGTGATGACCTAAATGGGAGGAAACCTAAGAAAAGAGTGGATATATGTATACGTAAAACTGATTCACTTCGCTGTACAGCAGAAACTAGCACAAAGTATAAAGCAATATATTCCATATAAAATGTGTGTGTGTGTGTGTGTGTGTGTGTGTGTGTGTATAAAATCCTTACTATCTCCATAAGAAATGAAAATGTTCTGGACCAGAACTTGGGAGAAATATGTCCTCAGCCTGTCCTCAAACACTTCTATTTCTCCAAGCTTCCTTGTCTTCTACTAAATATTCTGCTTTTTCCACTAGCTTGCTAGAATAGCTACATAAAATAATTATGCAAAGTCACTTTTAAGATTCTAAATAGATTATAAATAGACAATAGACATTCTTACTTGTATTAATTAACTTGAACCCAACCATCACCATCAGTTCAGTTCAGTTCAGTTCAGTCACTCAGTCGTGTCCGACTCTTTGTGACCCCATGAATAGCAGCACCAGGCCTCCCTGTCCATCACCAACTCCCAGAGTTCACTCAGACTCACGTCCATCAAGTCAGTGATGCCATCCAGCCATCTCATCCTCTGTCGGCCCCTTCTCCTCCTGCCCCCAATCCCTCCCAGCATCAGAGTCATTTCCAATGAGTCAACTCTTCGCATGAGGTGGCCAAAGTATTGGAGTTTCAGCTTTAGCATCATCCTTCCAAAGAACACCCAGGGTGGATCTCCTTTAGAATGGACTGGTTGGATCTCCTTGCAGTCCAAGGGACTCTCAAGAGTCTTCTCCAACACCACAGTTCAAGAGTAGTTCAATTCTTCGGTGCTCAGCTTTCTTTATAGTCCAACTCTCACATCCATACATGACCACTGGAAAAACCATAGCCTTACCATAACGACATAAAATAAACTTTCAGTTCAGTTCAGCTCAGTTCAGTTGCTCAGTCGTGTCCGACTCTTTGTGACCGCATGAATCGTAGCACGCCAGTCCTCCCTGTCCATCACCAACTCCCGGAGTTCACTCAGACTCACGTCCATCAAGTCAATGATGCCATCCAGCTATCTCATCCTTGGTTGTTCCCTTCTCCTCCTGCCCCCAATCCCTCCCAGCATCAAAGTCTTTTCCAATGAGTCAACTCTTCGCATGAGGTGGCGAAAGTGTTGGAGTTTCAGCTTCAACATCATTCCTTCCAAAGTAATCCCAGGGCTGATCTCCTTCAGAATGGACTGGTTGGATCTCCTTGCAGTCCAAAGGACTCTCAAGAGTCTTCTCCAACACCACAGTTCAAAAGCATCAATTCTTCAGCGCTCAGCCTTCTTCACAGTTCAACTCACATCCATACATGACCACAGGAAAAACCATAGCCTTGACTAGATGGACCTTAGTCGGCAAAGTAATGTCTCTGCTTTTGAATATGCTATCTAGGTTGGTCATAACTTTTCTTCCAAGAAGTAAGCGTCTTTTAATTTCATGGCTGCAATCACCATCTGCAGTGATTTTAGAGCCCCCCAAAATTAAGTCTGACACTGTTTCCACTGTTTCTCCATCTATTTCCCATGGAGTGATGGGGCCAGATGCCATGATCTTCGTTTTCTGAATGTTGATCTTTAAGCCAACTTTTTCACTCTCCTCTTTCACTTTCATCAAGAGGCTTTTTAGTTCCTCTTCACTTTCTGCCATAAGGGTGGTGTCATCTGCATAACTTTACATAGGCCAAATGATTAAGAGAAATAGGAGTATGAAAGTAAGACCCTTTTTCCATAGTCTAGACAAAACTTAAAGGATAGCCAAAATAGTAGCTAAGACAATAACTGAACAGAGAGAAGGAACTGAATGCCGATGGTAACTGATTGGATGTATGGACAGGAGTCCATGGAGATCCCAAGCTTACCTCTGTAGGTGATCTGAAGAAAAGAGATATCTTAATTGAAGTTGGAAAGAGAATGGGAATTCTGTATGGTTTTCACATGAGGCTTATACTTGGTTTGAACTGCTGACTGGACATTAGGGAAGAGGTATCAAGTGACAACCAGAACCAGGAACAATACTGGGAGAGAGACCAAAGTATAAAAGTTTAAGGACCATATTGATTAAATTCAAATCATAAAAATTGATAAGAATGTCAAGTAATCTTGTGAGAAGAAGAGATGGCCTAAAGCTGTGCCATCCACTAGAAATAATTAGTAACGAGTAATTAAAAATTTTCTGGTAGCCACGCTGTATGAGGAAAATGAAAGAAGTGACCACATTAAAATAATATTTTTTTAATTTAATTAACTATGTCGGCATTTTATAATTTAAGCATATAAAAATGTAAAAATATTAAGGAGATATTTTACATTCTTTGTTTCTATTGTCTTCAAAAAACTGGTGCTTATTTAACACTCAATTTAGATTAGTGCATTTTGAATGTTAAACAGCCATCTAGGTCTAATTTCTACCATAATGGACAGCATGATTCTAGGACAGAATTTGTGGGACCTAAGGGCTGAAAGGAAACATAGGGTCCAGGGAAGATAAGAAAAGAGAAATAGGAAACTAAGGCAAAAATGTCTTCTTCCTCACATATTTTATAACATCTCTACATAAAATAGATGTGTGCATATATATATATATATGAATAAGTGACAGGTTTTTACAGATGGAATAGTTTTTTTACATATGAAACAGAGCAGGATCCTTCTAAACTGTTTCAGACTATAGCTATGATGTTCAGTATGGCTTAACTACTGACACCTAACAGGTTAGAAATTATAGCATGGCATAGTGGAAAATAACAAGAATTTTATATCATGTGGATCTTCATATGAATCATGACTCAACCTACCAATAGCACTATAAATCTGGGCACTTAACCACTTAACCTAAGCTTTCTTCTCTTTAAAATGGGAATACTAGCTCCTTTTCATGATTTTTGTAGGATTCAAATGCTATTAAGTATGCAAAACACCTGATACATAATACATAGTGAATAAATCATAGCACCAATGATTATTATTAATAATCCCACTCTAATAATCATTATATTAATGATGCCTCATGCTGCTGCAAGTATCTAGACAAGAAAGGAATACTGTTTGTTTAGCCTAACATCATGGTACCTACCACAGTGTTGGAGACACCACTGGGATAAATCAACATTCATTTTTTTCCTCCTACATTCTACTTCCTTTAGGAGAACCATCAAGGTATGAATAGAGGCTCAGACTACTTGATTTCCCAGTGCATGTAGCAGAAAGGTGAAAAGGATTAATATGGGCCTCACTGCTCAGTTTCTATCCCTTAAAGTTATAATATGAACTTAACTGAAGCAGAAAGATTAATTAAAAAAAAATTCCCTTGACACAGCACTCAACTTCCTGAGCATTCTACCTTTTACAGCTATTTTAAAAAGAAATCTCGTTATGACTCCAAGCTTGTCATTATATCGGCAGAAACTAGAACAAAAAGTTCTCTAATTGTTTAGGAAATGAATCTAAAATAAGTAAAATTATTCAATGTAACACCATGGTTTTAGAGAAACAGCTTAAAATTTAAATGCTTAGAGGTAGTTGGTGTTTTTTTTATCAGTTTATTCAATATGTTCTCAGATGGAGGATTATTTGATTTGGAGTTTCAGAAAAGTGCCACAATATATAATGGATCCAACGTTCCAATTCCATCTTCAACACTGCCATGTTACTCAAAATGAATCCATAAAGTGTCATTGTTTGAAATATGTTTGTTTCTAGCTTCCTTTCTCCTAAGTTTATCTTATTTGTGAGACCAACAGAAGTCAGAAATTTCCAGAAAACCTTCCCTGGCTCTACAGCCCACATTCAGCTTTCATATTATTCTTTCACTAATCAAATACCAGTGTTCTTGCCTGGAGAATCCCAGGGACAGGAGAGCTTGGTGGGCTGCCGTCTCTGGGGTTGCACAGAGTCGGATACAACTGAAGTGACTTAGCAGCAGCAGCAGCAGCAGCAGCAATCAAATATTTATTGAGTGTTTATTATATGCCTACCACTGTTCCAGGCGCTCTGTATTCAGTAGTAAAGAGGCAGAAAAAGTCAATGTTTTCATAGACCATTCAGTTTTGGGTAAAGATAGTTACTAAATGACTTCACATGTAATAATAATTCCTCATATCCAAAATGCCATTTAAGCAAACAAAAGCAGAGTAATTAGGTAGAGCATCTGAAAAACCATGGAAAAAAGACTGATTTAAAGTACAATAGAAAATCATCTGGAATGGTTTACTTGGAGAGTTGTATGATTTAAGTCTTAAGAAAGTTACGCTGGCTACTCTTCAGAAAATGATTATCATGGAATGTAGAATCAGGGAAATGAGTCAGGAGAACTCTGCAGCAGTAGAGGTGGTAAGAAGTGATTATATTTTGGATATCTTGATATATATTTACCCCTTGCTTAATGTTTAATTCATTCCTCCTAAGAGAAAATCAGTTAAATAAAAGCACAATACCCAACCAACATTTATAAATATGAAAATGCACGAATAGATTTTAAAAATGGGTTTATGTAACTAGTAACAACAATTTGAAAAATATTGTACATAAAACATGTTAAAAGTGTATTTAATATATTTCTTTTATTCTGTATCTTTTTCTTCACCAATGTTTTCGAGACAGATTTTTTGCCTTCAGATGGGCAAGAAAATGCTAAATTACATTTATATTTTAATGATTACATGATAAATTATTTAAATGATACTTAATGATATAACAAAAACAAACAAACAAAAAAATTATAGGGTCAGAAAACCTGACAGGAACATTCTACAAACTGTATTTCTTCAACATTTTTGAGTTTATTCAAAATGTTCAAATCAACATTGCTCCATATATTTCACATGATTTATCTCTAACTTGAAGCTAGGAAGTGAATCAGTAAGTGTGGTTCTATTTAAAATTGTGATGTCATCTAAATGCCACGTTTTGTAGTGTGTACATTTAGCAGGTGTTTTGAGGAATATTCAGTATACAAACAAAAAATAAAAAGACTTAATAGTCTGTGTGTATATATATGCATATATATATGCATACCTTTTTAAGAGTCATCACTGAGAAAAGTAAACAGGATTATGGGAGGTGAATCAATATTTTGCAGGTTCTGCTTATTGCTGATTAACTGGATGTTGGTTTGGGATAGGGAGTATGAGAGAAGGAATGAAATTGGGGATAAGTCTTAATTTACTATCCTGAACAGAGAGATGAATTGTGGTGCCATTAAATGAGGTAAATGAAAATAGGGAAGAGGCAGGTTGGGTTGGAGGCAGATGGGGAGTAATTAGCAGCTTAGTTTTTGAACATACTCATTTTGTTGTCTCTTGAAACATTCAAGTGGAGATGATAGGTAGGCAATAGCATTTACAGCTTTAGTGCTAAAAAACAAAAGGCTTGGTCTTGAGAGCTAATTAGAATATAGGTAGTATTTAAAATCATGGCAATATATAATATTGCATAGAAATAAACTAAGAAGACAATAGCTAGGACTGGAAAAAGATATAAATAAGCCACCCAGTTTAGCAAAATGAAACTTGGGGCTTCCCAGGTGGTGCTAATGGTAAGGAATCCACCGGCTAACACAGGAGACTTAACTGAAGCAGTTGGATTCCTGGGTTGAGAAGCTACCCTGGAGGAGGAAATGGCATCTCACTTCAGTACTCTTATTCTTAAGAATCCCAAGTACAGAGGAGCCTGGTAGGCTATAGTATATGGCGTCACAATGAGGCGAGCAAGACTGAGCATTTGAGAACAGCGCAGCAAAACCACTGAGTCTCTGAAATAGTATGTTCTGTAATATTTCTAGGCATTGACTTTAAATTTATGAATTTATATTTAAATTCTTATGTTTATACACTAACCTACCTAAGAAGTTTTCACTGGCTAGATAGCACACTGACTCTTTGTATCCCCAATAATCCCTAGCACTGTACTTAGTTGGAGCTCAAAATTATTTATGGAATTGAATTGGGCTGATGCCCATCAAAAGAGAAAAATCAGTTTTAAAATTCACAGTTGTATGTTTTTGACAAGACTGATTTTTTAAAAATAAGATAGTCTGCCTATTCTTTGGCATCCTCTAAATACTCCCTCTCATCAAATGTGCTTTCCTACCACTTCAATGAAGATAGAATCAACGGAGAAAGTGTTCCTTCAACTTCCTCTCCTCACTTCATCTTCTCTACATTCAATTCATCTACATACACACTCATTAAAGTGCTCTTCCTTCTGTTTCAGGTTAACTTATCTATTTGAGCTAGTGATTACACCAATCTGTACTGTATCCTCTGAGACCTTGTTGGATATCTGAATATATATATATTTTTTTTCTTTATTTTCATTTCTTTTCTCTTTCCCTTCACTTAAACATTCATATTTCATCCTCATTTTAGCTATTGCCTATTTCAAGCTTTATAAAAAGAATATTTTATAAACACTAGCCTCAATTCCCTACTTCCTTTAATATCTCATTCTAGCCTTGAACTTAACTAAGATTTTGGTCCTTAATTACACAGTTGAGAAAGGATACACTCTGTTATTAGTGAAAAAAAAATCAAACAAGACCTCTAGCCTTCTAAAAAACAAGCTTATCTCAATCATAATAACAGAAATATTACATAAAACCATATAAGGACACAGTTTTCTGCAGACTAGAAAAACCTGAAATGTTTGGTAACACAATCTGCTAGAAAAGCCACGGAGCCTCTACCAGCAATCTCAATAAGCGCTGATGGAAGTTCAAAACTTACAACTAACATGAAGGACAGTTTGGCAATAACTATCAACACCATTTTATCTCTCGGCTTATAAAAACACAGTATTTCTGGAATTCATTCCATAGATATATTTTCAAATGTACACAATTATATTAAAACATTCTTTGCAGCAGCAAAAAAAAAGCAACAACACTCATGACTCTTAAAGAGACTGGTTAGATTAAGTACAATATATCCACACAGTGGAATACAGTACAACTATAAACAAAGAGAGAGAATTAGACAGTTTATTATCTTTATAATTAAAATAGCTCCAAGATATTATTGTGAAGATATATATATAGCATACTACCTTTAATGTAATAAAGATATTTACACACATACATGTGTGCATATATACATATATGCTTCTGAATAAAAAAAAGTATAAAAGGATTTAAAAAGCTATGGAAAGTGGTTACTTGTTGGGTTAAGGTGGGAAAAAACAGAGGTATATAGAAGCAAGAAAATGAGAAAGATTTTCACTAAAATGTTTATATTTAGGTTTTGTTTTCAAACCATTTCACTGTGTTACTTATTCTCAAAATTAAAAACAACCAATCAAGTTCCACAATATAGAAGAAAAAATAAAACATTATAAGCACAACCTATATTAGAACCTCTCTTCATAGAAGACAAGCATTTCTCCAAACCAACGTAAAGAGTATATCATCAACAGTAAGGCCTATGGAAGAAGTAAACAAATCCTGATGATACATAGCCCACCCAGATGCAATTATGGCCATCCAATTAGGGATTTCCCCTGCTCAACAACCTTGTAGTTACCTATACTATAGAGTCATGATCTGCTCAGCAAGTTCACTCTATTAGAATCTCAAACTATCTGCCCCAACCTCTTACTAGTATACTTGCCACTACCAGCAGGAGACAACTCACTCTGCCTTGGAAATTCTGTTACTCCATGTTTTCGCCCTTTGACACATTTCTTTCCTGTCCCTTAGAATTTTTCTCATCTCCCCAGTTCTAACTTTCTCTGGAAACTACCACAGTAGCACCCCCTTATCCATGGGGATACATTTCAAGAGCCACAATGGATACCCAAAACTACAGGCAGTACCAAATCCTATATAGACATGTTTTTTCTTAGTATACAAACCTATGATAGAGTTTAGTTAATTAGTCACAGGAAAAAATTAACAACTACTAATAAAATGGAACAATTATAAAAACACATTGTAAAATTATGTGTCTAGTGGTCTCTCTCACACACAAATTATTTTACTGTACAAATTTAATGTCTTTTTCATCTTAAGTAAGCACTTACCATGCACTGTGGTCATAACTATTGCAATTTGAGGTTCAACAGCAAAGCACACAGGATTTTATTTCCCTTCTTCACAATTTCATGAATAGAAGATTCAAGTTCGTCCCTACTGTAAATCTTAGCAGCCTCGACATATATATATATATATATATATATATATATATACACATATATATATATATATATTTTTTTTTTCTCTTGCACCCTTTCACTTAGGGGAAGCATGCAGGGCTTTTCATTGGGATATCCAAACAACCAGGTCAGCAGCACTACTCTCGCACTATGGGCCCAGTATTAAGTGAAATAAAGGGGACTCCAAAACAAACGCGAAACTTCAAACCCAGGAGTGCATGGATCTGATAAGCAAGATGGCTGCGGAGTGAGTTACAGAGGAAACGCTAGACTTTGGACTGATTCGCAGGAGCAGAACAGGGAGAGACTTCCTCAAGCTACTTCAGAAAGGTGAACGATTTCAAATGTATGAATTATTTCTGGAAGTTTGTCTTCAATAGTTTTGGATTGTGGTTGATTGTGGACACTGCGGAAAGCAAAACTGTGGAGAAGGGGGAACTACTGTACACACATTTATTCAAAAATTTTGTCCTGATTTCTCTGACTATGGTAAGTGATATGTGTGCAAAATTCTCTAGTTTATTGCCTGGCATATAACAGGAAGACAAAAATGTTCGATGAAGTTCTGAATCCTAATAGAACATCTCATATCTTTTTATGGTACTTGATACATTTTGTTGCCATTATAATTATTAATATAATGATTTTACTAGATTTTGTGAAGAAGGAAATGCGTACCCACTCCAGTATTCTTGCCTGGAAATTCCATGATCAAAGGAGCTTGGTGGGCTACACTCAGTGGGGTTGCCAAGAGTGGGATGACTGTGCAAGTAAACAACAACAGCTGTATTATAAGCTTTTAGAAGGTAAGTACTGAGCGGCAAGGGTTTATACATAGAGTGCGTGTGTACTTAGTGGCTCAGTTGTGTCTGACTCTGGGACCTCATGGACTGTGCCCTGCCAGGCTCCTTTGTCCATGGGATTTTTCAAGTTCTAATACTAGAGTAGGTTGCCATCGTTTCCTTCCAGAGGATCTTTCCTACTCAGAGACAGAACCCACCTCTCCTGCATTGCAGGCGATTCATTTCCACTGAGCCACCTGGGAAGCACATAGGAATGGCTGTTGAAAAATATTTTAAAATTCAGTTTAATTAAAACATTTGCTTTATTTAGACCTACTTTTAAACTGATATTGTTTCTGTCCGACTACAGAGCTTAGAAAGTTTAAGTAAGTAGCGCTTTTGTTCTTATTTAAATATTTATTTATTTGGCCGTGCCAGGTCTTAGTTGCAGCATGCAGGATCAAGTTCCCTTACTGCCAAGTCACTTCAGTCGTGTCCGACTCTGGACTCTGTGCGACCCCAGAGACGGCAGCCCACCAGGCTCCCCTGTCCCTGGGATTCTCCAGGCAAGAACACTGGAGTGAGTGGCCATTTCCTTCTCCAATGCATGAAAGTGAAAAGTGAAAATGAAGTCACTTTCACAAGTTCCCTTACTAGGGATCTAATCTGAGGCCGCTGCATTGGGAGCCAGGAATCTTAGCCATTGGACCAGCAGGGAAATCCCAAGTAATGCTTTTAAATGTTACCCTATGTGGCTGTGTAATGGTTTTCTATGGCTTTCACCTCTAAGATATGAAGTTCCCCTTCTTCTGAGGGAAGAATTTTAGTTCCTCAGTGTGGAGGCCCCTCTTTTCAGCTGAGACTCCATGTGTTGCAGGGGAAGGTGGCTCATCAGTGCAAGAGTGAGCCAGTTACTCAAGCCTGGTCACTCAAGGTATCAAGTCTCAAAGGCAATGAGCAGCTCAGCATGGTCACGTGACCCGCTTTTATTCAGTCAGATCTTAATCTGAGGTATCTTTGCTGTGGTGTTGGAGGAAAGACACTCGTTTGTACAAAGCTTTCTGAAAGAGTGAGATGTAAACCTGAAGCCTCCTGGTCAATTTAGTATGAACTTCTGCCAGAGAGTGCTTATAGAAAAGTGAGAACAAGAGCTAAGGAATGAAGAAAATGATCTTGGTAATCCTGTGTGAGCTGCTGGGTCCAGCCTGATTTTTCTCTCCTTGGATTTTCAGTTATACAAATCAGTGCCTACCTCTATTGCCTAGGGTAATTTTAGCTTATTTTCTATCATTTGCTAACAAAGGCGTTTTATCTACTATAAGCTGAAATTAGAATAATCATAAGTACATTTTATAATTTAGTTAAATAACACTATCTTGCAGTACAAAAATATGGTACCCAAAGTGTTCAGGATATTAAATGATATTTAAAATACATACGTAAAATATTGGAATTAGGTTAGTTTCTAATTGTATGAGAATAGCAAAATACCCTGAAAATATAGTACAATTAATTTTCATCCACTGCAAGAAACATATATATTTCTTTAGGTATATCTTAACAAAATGGAGATATCTCTGTGATGGACCCTTTATGTAAAACATTCTCAGGATATTCTGGGTTTAACTGCCAGAGACAGGATGAATGGTTAACAGAACACTCTTTATCCCCCAAATATTTCCCCAAAACTATTTGTCATGGCATCAGTCTCCTCACTCGAGACGGAGTCCTCAACATTTAGCCGTTCCCTTGGATCTTGTCTGCTGAAAGAGCTTATTAAAATTCTATTGGAAGGGAGGGGAGTCCTGAATTATAAGTTACAAGAAACAAAGCTTTAGCATCTTCTCTTGTGAGCATGGATTCTTTTCATCAGATGTCCTAAGTTCTGGAAAATAGGATGTGTACATTTTTTAACAACAATGGGAGTGTGATGGGAAGGAAAAAAAAATAAAAAGTATGGTTGTTTCTCTAGGTACCAAGGATGGTTGACCTTAAGTTAGGGACAGAATAGGCCACTCTGGGATAGAGCTTTTAAAAAAAATAAGAGAAGGAATATCAAGCCTTTCAGAATTTTGCTGAATCCTGGCCCCAAGTGGAAGAGCATATTTTTCTTTAAAAAATGACTTTCCAGATGAAATCCTCTGCCTTGTTTTTATTTCATCAGAATTTTTTCTTATTCACTTAACATGCATAATGTTATAATAACCTATAATAACTCATTTGTAATTTACTCTCTTAAGATTTGATCTAAACATTCCAGAGATAACACATAACTGGTTTCTACAAAATGAGAGCATCTTAGTTTACATGTCTATCATCTCTACTTGTTGCTCTTTATAATTTCATAATAAGTATGTTTAATTAATTCTTAATTTTACACATATTCCATAAAATATTTGCATTTTAATGTAACAGTTTATGCAAGAAACAATCATTTAAAAAAGAATTTGGCTTTTAAAAAACTGTAGTGGAATTTTTCAGTGCCAAATGCTTATGTAGATATTCATTCTTGCTAACCTGTAAGTACTACATATGTTTATTCATGTGATGATCTTTTATAGTAAAATGAAATAAAGTAATACTATATCAACCAAAACTATCTGAATTATAAAGCTTCTATAGATGTAGAGGTTCAGAACTGTAATATTGAAGACAAATTTAAATAAGGCTTTCCATTGTGAGGAAATGCAGCAAATTGAAAAGCTAATCTGAATATCAAAGCAAATAAATATTAGCAGGGTTCTCTTATACTCTAACAATAAAAAAAATGAGTTGAACATCAAGTCCTAATCTCTGTTTTTTCCAAGATCATCTTAATAGTCAACAAGTAGCTAGCTTCAGTATTGACAATTGAAGAGGTCTTAAAATGAAGTGTACTAGTGTAACTAATAATTTCCTACCAAATTGACCACATCAGAAATCATTTATATGAGTCTTTCAATAGAAGACAAAAAAAAAATTGTTGCCACTTATCAACCCTGTACCATTTTTTAATAACATAAAAAAATAGTGTTGTGAGGCCATCATGTCCCCCATCCAACAGTACAATAAAAATGATATTATGGAAGCGTGTGTCATGTCTGGAGCTTTTATTAAAATTCCTTCAAAAATCTACAGTCAGATTTATTTTAGGTATTTGTCTCTGAGATTAGCAATACTTCTATAATTTTCATGCATATGTTACAGCACACAAAGACATTCTGTAAAGGCAAGAAGTTGCTATAAAAGAAAAGTTCTTCTCAGTTTATGATTAACAGATTATTTTAATTTCTAAGGTTATTGTTTTGGAAATCTCAAAGAAAGACAATTATATAATTACCTAAATAACAGAAGTATATTTCTAATTTGCCTGTTTCCCAGAAGTAATCCTCTGTGAAGTCATCTGTGACTTCTCTTTTAAATGCAGAGTTTTACTTATGAAATAGAAACTTGCCCTCATTTCACCCTATATCTTAAATCAAATTTACGGGAAAAAAATCAAATATCATGTTAGAGAACTTTCTTTTGAATTTTGAAAGCTTCCTGCTTTTTAAATAGCCATTTAATAGACTACCGATTGAATAAACTACACCTTTTCAAGGGTTTCTCATGCTAACTTTAATATAATACTTTACAGTAGTTATCTTTCATGCTGCTTGCAATTCAGATGTTATTTCTTATTTTTACAAAATGCCTTTTTCTCTTTATTATCTAGATCATGAAGAGTGTACATTTTTATAAAGTAGTCAAAGATACAAAGTCTCATATTTTCTGTCATAGTTAGTATTTGAAGCACTTTGAAACTACAAGTTTACCTTACTCTGTTTTTAATATTTTCCTATAAAATCTTACTGTAATATCTTTTAAAAACTTTAGAAGTTAACCGTTGCAAATTTAAAAAACAATATTCTTCTCTACACCAAAGGAAACAAATTGATGTTTCAGTCACAAGTGAAAATATTACGATTTTGTTGGAAAGGTTTGTATGTTGCTACTGAAGCATAGCCTACTCTGCCAAATATTTTCAGTTTAAATTGCATGTTTAATACAAAGTAAAACTCACTTACCTTTCTCTCAGTGCCGACTTGTTATTGAAACTTTCATCAACTTCTAACTGTTAATGATTCTCAACAAAAACGAAAAACAGTCAAGTCAAGTCACATGTCATAAGAGTAGGCCTAGGTTGGATGCTGCTTAATTTCAGTACTGGAGGAAAAAAAATAAAAGGCGTGGCAGTGGAGGGGCGGGGTGGAGTGAGCAGAAGAAACTTTTAAATAAAACCACTTCCTGCGTGATACAGTTAACCACACACATCACATCATTACTTGATTTGAAGAAATTGCCTTCTATAGTCAACGATATTGTTGTTTTCCAAGGTGATTTTCAATTTTCAGACAACCCACAGTTGTAAAGGTTTCATCAGTTCTGATTTAATGGGGCAAAATGTGCAATTAAAACTTTAGGAGGGGGAGGAGCAGCCTGCTAAGCCCTGGGGACACTTCCTCTTTCTCTGCCTTCTAGCAAGGGCTTTAAGCCTAAAGCCTGCTCTCCTCAGTGGACTGGAACAGGTCTGTATGCCTTCCGAAGGCTCTGTTTATTGGCTTGGGAAGCCAGGAGGCCACTGGCAGTGACAGAGATGGTGCTTCTGTGTGACTCATGGAGGGGCCCAAACAGAGGTGCTCCATTACTAAGTTCCTGAGGCTTTGGACAGCCTGCATTAGAACTTGGGAGAATACAGCCCAGGGCCCTGCTGTCACCTGGGGGGTGAGAGGCACTCATCTAGAGCAGCTGTGACATTTGCTCTGGTGGTGGTTCTTTCTGGTGTGTTCTCTCTGTGTTTCCTAAGCAGTTCTGAAATCTGCTGAGGAGCTTTTGATCTGGCTGAATGACTTTTTGTGTGGCCTGACTTAAAAAGAAAGAATAAAGGATTCAAGGGGTATCATTTCTGGCATTCTGCTGTGTGCCCATCTATGTCAAACTTTAACCAGTCCAAGACATATTTGGGGTGGGAGTGTGAAGCTCAAAATGACTAAAGGCTATGTGTTTTTTTGAACCATGGAGTTTTAAGAATAAGCTCCTGGATGTCCAAGCTTGGCTGGTTTTGTGAGATTTGTAGGATCTTCACGAAAGGAAAGGCTTTTCTTCCAAATATCTGAGAAAATTAAATCAGAATCTCTTGTCATAAAACCAATTAGACTAGAAATCTGTGTAATAGTTCTCAGTGATGTGGAATGTTTGGCACACATAAAGAAAATCTTTAAAAATATGTTTGGTATTTATGGCCTAAGATAAGCATGGCATGTTCCTGCAAATTAATTTCTCTAGGACTCTCATTTTTAAAATCATATTTCAGATCTACCATAGAACTTACTGTCAATTGTCATTCCAGGATGCACCTTTTTAAGTTTTTAGAGCCCTGACAGTTTGTACTCAACTTTCCTCAACGTTGTGGAGAAAATAGAAACCACATGATACTGAAAGTGAGGAAATTGGATTTCAGGCTTCAGTTCTGACACTGCTGTTTATTTAACCTTGGTCAAGTCACTTAAATGCTCTGAAATTCAGGTTATTTGTCTCTATAATACAATAAGCAAATAAAAATATCTATCTCCCAGAATAAAATTATTGGTTGGTATACTCGAAAGCTTCCCAGGTGAAATCTGAAAGTAGGCCCAATGCATTGAGAGCAAGAAGAGAACAAAGAAAGAGACAGACCGATCTAGAATGGTGTGTGCGTGCTAAGTTAGCTTCAGTTGAGTTTGGCATCTTTGCGACCCAGTGGGCTATCGCCTGCCAGGATCCTCTATCCATGAGATCCTCCCGAAAAGAACATCGAGGTGAATTGTTATGCCCTCCTCCAGGGGATCTTCCTGACCCAGGGATCAAACCAGCATCCCTTTATTTCTCCTGCATTAATAGGCAGGTTCTTCATCTCTAGCACCACCTACCAGTCTGGTAGATGGCAGATTTAATAAGCAAGGGAACTCTCATACAAGGATTGTCTTGGCTGGCTGTAAGACAAATAAATCTTTGTACTTGCCCACCACCAGAATCTTAAAGAATTTTGTCTGAGGACTGAGCTGGGTTCAGTTAAGCATATAGTCCATACAGTCCCAACAACACATTGTTCCCTCAGGCTTGGTCCTTAACAGTGGCTCCCACTAGGGGAACAGTGGGAGGAACACACATTCCAGGTCAGGGGAGGAGGTGAGGAGCCTCGGACTGCCTTGGTCCAGTTTGTGGTTCAAGCAGAGGTCACATTCTCCCAGCTACCTCCTCCAACAAAAAGTAAATAGAATTTAATCCTCTATTTAAAATGGATAATCAACAAGGACCTACTGTATAGCACATGGAATTCTGCTCAATGTTATGTGGCAGCCTGGATGGGAAGGGGGATTTGGGGGAGAATGGATACTTGTATATATATGGGTGAGCCCCTTTTCTGTCCACCTGAAGCTATCACAACATTGTTAATTGGCAATACCCCAAAACAAAATAAAAAGTTTAAAATAAAAAAGGAAAAAGAAAAAAAATAGATGTAAATATTTTGTATATAGTAAATATAGGCAGATATTAGCATGAGCTGGGAATGCTGCTGCCTCCCAAGAGGCATAAAAATATTCAGTACATCCTACTTGATTTAACCCTTTGTAAGTCCAAGTACTGGTTACTCAATGATAAAGAATCTGCCTGCCAGTTCAGGAGATGTTGATTCGATCCCTTGGTAAGGAAAATCCCTTGAAGAAGGAAATGACAGCCCACTCCAGTTTTCTTGCCTGGAAAATCGCATGGACAGAGGAGCCTGGTGGACTGTAGTCCCTGGGGTTGCAAAAGACTTGGATACCACTTAGTGACTAAACAGCAAGTCTAAGTCAGGCTCAGAAATGTAGAACAAGGAATATAGACCATTCCTTTTACATAGGTACTAATATCAGATATTGGAATATGAAAAATATATATAAAACACCAATGTATCTTTATGGGAAATAAACACAAACATCTACTTGAAAATATAAATTTTCAATGTTTATTTTTCATCCTGCATAAGCAGACGTTAAATAGAGACAAAGCATGATTTTTTATATAAGATGGAAGGGAGTAACTTAGGCAGTGATGTATCTGGGTTTCGTGGCTAGAGGAGATGTATTTACTCTAGTTCAGACTTTGACACTTGTGACTCAGTATGTTCACTCTTAGTGTTTAATATTTGACTACTTGCTCTAAGCCAAGACGTGTACTAATCCTTTTACATTTATCCTTTTATTTAATCCTCACAGCAACCTTATGAATTTACCAGTATTATTGTACTCTTCTCTCTCTCTCTCTCATGAGGAAACTGAGATTATGTAGTTGCTCAGGTTAGTAAGCAATAGAACCAGGGGTCGAACCAAAGGCCCTGATCCCACAGTCTTTGTTCTAAAATACTATGCTATTTCCTAACTACATTTTATTCAACACAACTCAAGTAAATAATACTGTGGACAAGTTTCACCCCTAGTGTTTCTTTTTGCTTCTTCATGGACGGGAAAGATAGACTCAGCAGATGGAAATCATTCTTGGCACTCATGCTAAAGTCAGGTCTCTCCAAAGTTCTCTACATTTAAATCTATATTGAAGAGATGAAAGAAAATGATAAATAAAAATACACTATGTGAATAAATGAGAAAAGTAACACTGAAGATGCATCAATTTGTCCAGGTCAATCGAAAATGGACTCTATAAAATCTCATTTATATTGCAGTTGAATTTTTAAGAAACATAGCAAGCTATTCCCAAAATTTCCTTAGAAATACAAATGTCAAAAAATACCTAAGTCTATTTTGAAACAGAACAGCAAAGACTGATGACTTACTGGTCAGATATCAACATAGTCCAAATCATAGTATTAAAAAAAACATTTCAATAAGGGTCTGAGAGCTGATCATATTTATTTGAGTTCTTGATATATGACAAACATGACATCATAAAGTAAACAAAAAGGAATAGATTGACTAGTAGATGATGCTGGTAAGACACATTCACTAAATCACAGAAAACAGTGTTGAGTTTCCTACATTACGCCACATGCAAAGATGGACCCTGGATGCAATAAAATCTACATTTGAAAGGTAAATCATAATGTTGATACAATATAATAAAGAAAAATATTTTTGCAGAATGCAACTTTTGTAAACAGTATCCCTAAAAGGAAAAGAAAAAAAATATACAGACTTAACTGTATAATAATTGAATAATTCTGTTAATTATAAAATAGTATAGACAAAGTTACAGAAAAATAGCAGATTGGTAGAACATGCATAGATTCACAGAAGATTTGTGCAAGTCAATAGGAAACCCAAATAGGTATTAAGAAATTAATTTGAATAAGCGATTCATGCAAAGGACAGCACTAATATCCATCAATATGTAAAGAGATGTACAACACCCCAGTAGTCATTGTAAAAAGAAGTTAACGTAGCTCCTATTGAAATGGCAAAAATCTGGATGAAAATTTATAGAAAGGACCTCTCATACATTGATGGTCTTACTGTAAATCGAAGCTATTCTGACAAGCAATTTGGCAAAAAAAAAGCAAAATAAAATATATGCATGCAGTATGTTCCAGCAACCCAGTTCTGCTGTAACATAGCTTCAGACAAATCCCTCACACAGAATTGTTTTCTCCCCATTATCACAACAAGTTAACTGATTTAGGTCTTGGTTTTTGTCACTCAGGTGATATTTACTTGTTTCTGGGCATTTGTGTATAATTAGGGGGGAGAACCGAGAAGTTTCCAGGCCCTCCAAAAAGATGTTATGAGTTAGATGCTAAGAGAAAGTAGAGAAGAAAGGCCTGACTTATACTGAGAAAAACTTTGATTTCCTGTGACAAAAATGGGAGACAGAAATGGGTTTCTTGCATTGGAGGAGAGTTTGCTTTCACTCGCAAGAAGCTGTCCAGCATTGGTGAATACAGTAATCTGGGGGAAACATCTGTTTACCTATTGAAGGCTTACTATGTACCAGGGAATATAGTAAGCTTAGGTATGTGTATGTTAGTTAGAAAAGCATAAAATCATTTATTGATAAGAGAGAAGAATTAAAGCAGTGAAATGGAACATAAAATGATCAGAAGGTATAAGATTGAAGGTTAGATAGAAGAGAGGATTCAGCAAGGAAAATAAAGATTTAAAGAAAGCGATGGTTGTAGCCATGTGGATTTAGAGGTGGGAGGTGGGTATTCCAGGGAGAGGGAGTATCAAATGCAGGGACTCTGGATAAGGGTGTATCTAGGATGTTAAAAGGCTGCATGGTGGTCATTGCGACTGTGGATAAGTGAGAGAGAGGAGTATAGGGAGTAGTGTCAGAAAAGTAATAAGGCCCAGACCATGTGGTCTCCCCTTCTCTTTTTGAAAAATCTGAGTAAGAAGGGGAAACATTAAAATAACTTGACTCACGATTTTACAAGAGCATTCTGTCAGTTGTACAAAGGATTGACCAAAGCGATAGAAATGGAATCTGGGAGACCAATTAGCAAGATATTGCAGTAATCCATGGCATAAATGATGGGATTTGGACCAAACTGGTGGTAACAAGTATAATGGAGAAATGGTCAAATTCTGGATGTGTTCTGAAAATGGATCCAACAGCCATTTCCTTTTGAACAGCCTGAACAGCTAAAGAATGGAGTTTCTATTAAATGAGACAAAAAAGTCTTCAGAAGAGCTGGTACATTGGGGCATGTTGACTTGTAGTAATGATAAGTTTGAGGTGCTTATTATCATCTCAATGGAGTTGATTATTTTGCAGTTAGATATGAAGGTCCAAGGGGCCGGAGGTGGGGTATTTTCCAGGTAGCACTAGTGGTAAAGAACCTGCCTGCCAATGCAGGAGAACTTGAGATGAGGGTTTGATCCCTGGGTTGGGAAAACCTCCTAGAGAAGGGCTTGGCAACTCACTCCAATATTCTTGCCTGGAGAATCCCATGGACAGAGGATCCTGGCAGAATACAGTCCATAGGTTCACAGAGAGTCAAGGAGACTTAGAAATGGTAGTCTCAGAGGAAGAAGGAAGGAGGAAGGAGGAAAAATGACTTTGATGTCCTGGAAGCCAAGGAAAAATATTTTCAAGGATGAATGGTCATAAATTGTCAGATGCCACTGAAAACTCAGGTAAAAAAAAGCAACAAAATTACCTTTCAATACAGTGACATACAGGTTATTATAATCTTGATAAAAGTTTTAGTAAGATATGGATGAGAAAATCTTATTTTAATAGATTGAAGACAACAGGTACAGATATCCTTTTGGAGTTTTACTCTAGAAGTAAATAGGAAATAATAATAAAAGTAAAGTAAATGAAGATGATCCTGTAGAAAGATATACTGATGATGCCAGATAGAAAGGAAAGTGTTATGATACACTTTTTAAGCAGAGGAGTGGGAATAAGATCTCAGGCACAAGTAGTTTTATGGATTTAGCCTTGGCTGAAAACATGAGCAGTTCTTTCACTGTAAAAGAAATGAAGCCAGAGGACACAGACAGGTTACAAATATGCAGTATTTTGAGGTCGTAGGAATTCTCTTCTGATTGCAGCAGTTTTGTCAATAAAGGAGAAGTGAGAATTAGAATGCAAGAAAATGGAGTTGAGAGGTTTTAAGAGAGAAAATAAAGTGTGAAAGAGTTCAACATCGTGAGGCTTCTGTGGTAGAGTGTGGATACATCTCCATATCCCATATTTTGCCAGAAGCATCAGAACTGTCTGTTTTAAATTATGCCCCTGAACTTAGACAAGAAGTATTTCAGTGACAGTCATAATGACCCGAGGAGCTTCCCCAAAGACTGTGGAAACAACAGGGAGTCCTATATAGTTTGAAACTTAGATGTAGAATGGTAGAATTGGGGTCAGGGTATAAATCATGATGGAAATTTAATTGTAAAGTTGGTGAGAACAGGAACTTAAATTATTTATAAAAAGATAAATAAAATAAATGTGATATCTCTTGCAACCAAGTGTTACACTGTTGTAGGGGCGAGAAATGTATACGCAATACTCACTCATTCAACAAATATATTTGGGATATTTACTTTGGTATTTAGACACAACACCAGGCTCTAAGGATATAATTTCTTGAAGGTATTTTAATGTCATTGAGAGGTGATAGAGACAATAAACAAGAGTAAAATCACATTAATTAATAAGTACAAGAGTAGTAAGAGCTATGGAGATAGTAAAGCAAGACCAGAAAATAGTGAATATACACAACTCTTCCAAGAAATCTAAAAGGAAGTTAAATATGCAATGCCTTGAGGGGAAAAAGGTGACAAACAAAGAATACTAACAGTTTGATTTTAATTTTAGTATTCTGGCTTGGAGAATTCCATGGACTATACAGTCCATGGAGAAATCAATGGCACCTGACTCCAGTACTCTTGCCTGGAGAATCCCATGGACGGAGGAGCCTGGTGGGCTGCAGTCCATGGGGTCGCTAAGGGTCGGACACGACTGAGCGACTTCACTTTCACTTTTCACTTTCATGCACTGGAGAAGGAAATGGCAACCCACTCCAGTGTTCTTGCCTGGAGAATCCCAGGGACGGGGGAGCCTGGTGGGCTGCCGTCTATGGGGTCGCACAGAGTCGGACACGACTGAAGTGACTTAGCAGCAGCAGCAGCAGCAGCAGCATACAGTCCAGGGAGTCACAAAGAGTCAGACATGGCTGAGCGACTTTCACTTCCCTTTGCACATGCTGATTGCAATGATGCAGGAGAGAAGGAAAATTTATTAATGTTGACATGTAAAAGGGATACTCCCAGAAACAATGACCCTGAGTAGGTGAAAGGTAAGGAACAACCTTGACATCAATCCATAGATGATTCATATAAGCAAGAGAAAAATGAGAGCACCTAGATGAAGGTGGATAGGTATAGGGTTTTCAGTAGTGCTATTTCTGACAAAGTGATCCTTGACACAAGATATGAAAAAAGTCAAGGAGAAACCTGATGCATATAAGTAGAACCATGGTCCAAGCAGAAGAAAGAGTAAACACAATGTTACATCAGGCTTGTCAGTTTGAAGAATAGTAAAGAGACATGCGTGCCTAGAAAGCAGGCAATGAGGGCAAGATTTTGTAGGGTACTGAATGCAAAGTGGGGTAGCTCCTCTCAGCTGCTCCTGTGCTGTTGCAGCCTGGCACTCTCGGCCTCTGCCCCTGGCCTCGGACTGGGGTACCTCCTCTCGGCCATGCTGTGTGCCGTTGCAGCGTCCGAGGTCAGGGGCAGCGGCTGGGAGGAGCAACTCCACCTCCAAGGAGCAGTGGCTGCGCGGGCACAGGAGAGCCTAGAGGAGCTATTCCACGTTCAAGGTCAGGAGGGGCGACGGTGAGGAGATAACCTTCATCCAAGATAAGGAGCAGCAGCTGCACTTTGCTGGAGCAGCCATGAAGAGGTACCCCACGCCCAAGGTAAGAGAAACCCAAGTAAGACAGTAGGTGTTGCAAGAGGGCATCAGAGGGCAGACACACTGAAACCATAATCACAGAAGACTAGTCAATCTAATCACACTAGGACCACAGCCTTGTCTAACTCAGTGAAACTAAGCCATGCCCGTGGGGCCACCCAAGATGGGCAGGTCATGGTGGAGAGGTTGACAGAATGTGGTCCACTGGAGAAGAGAATGGCAAACCAATTCAGTATTCTTTCCTTGAGAACCCCATGAATAGTATGAAAAGGCAAAATTATAGGATACTGAAAGAGGAACTCCCCAGGTCAGTAGGTAGTCAATATGTTACTGGAGATCAGTGGAGAAATAACTCCAGAAAGAATGAAGGGATGGAGCCAAAGAAAAACAATACTCAGCTGTGGATGTGACTGGTGACAGAAACAAGGTCTGATGCTGTAAAGAGCAATATTGCATAGGAACCTGAAATGTCAAGTCCATGAATCAAGGCAAATTGGAAGTGGTCAAACAGGAGATGGCAAGAGTGAACATCAACATTCTATGAATCAGCAAACTAAAATGGACTGGAATGGGTGAATTTAACTCCAATGACCATTATATCTACTACTGGGGACAGGAATCCCTTAGAAGAAATGGAGTAGCCATCGTGGTCAACAAAAGAGTCTGAAATGCAGTACTTGGAGGCAATCTAAAAAATGACAGAATGATCTCTGTTCGTTGCCAAGGCAAATCATTCAATATCACAGTAATCCAAATCAATGCCCCAACCAGTAATGCTGAAGAAGCGAAGCTGAACGGTTCTATGAAGACCTACAAGACCTTTTAGAAGTAACACCCCCAAAAGATATCCTTTTCATTATAGGGAACTGGAAAGAAAAAGTAGGAAGTCAAGAAACACCTGGAGTAACAGGCAAATTTGGCCTTGGAACACAGAATGAGCAGGGCAAAGACTAATAGAGTTTTGCCAAGAAAATGAACTGATCATAGCAAACACCCTCTTCCAACAACATAAGAGAAGACTCTACACATGGACATCACCAGATGGTCAACACCGAAATCAGATTGATTATATTCTTTGCAGCCAAAGATGGAGAAGCTCTATACGGTCAACAAAAACAAGACCGGGAGCTGACTGTGGCTCAGATCATGAGCTCCTTATTAGCAAATTCACTTAAATTGAAGAAAGTAGGGAAAACCACTAGACCATTCAGATATGACCTAAATAAAATCCTTTATGATTATACAGTGGAAGTGAGCAATAGATTTAAAGGCCTAGATCTGATAGATAGAGTGCCTGATGAACTATGGAATGAGGTTTGTGACATTGTACAGGAGACAGGGATCAAGACCATCCTCATGGAAAAGAAACGCAAAAAAGCAAAATAGCTGTCTGAGGAGGCCTTATAAATAGCTGTGAAAAGAAGAGAAATGAAAAGCAAAGGAGAAAAGGAAAGATATAAGCATCTGAATGCAGAGTTCCAAAGAATAGCAAGAAGAGATAAGAAAGCCTTCCTCAGCTATCAATGTAAAGAAATAGAGGCAAACAACAGAATGGGAAAGACTAGAGATCTCTTCATGAAAATTAGAGATACCAAGGGAACTTTTCATGCAAAGATGGGCTCGATAAAGGACAGAAATGGTATGGACCTAACAGAAGCAGAAGATATTAAAAACAGGTGGCAAGAATACACAGAACTTTACAAAAAAGATCTTCACTATCGAGATAATCAAAATGGTGTGATCACTCACCTAGAGCCAGACATCCTGGAATGTAAAGTCAAGTGGGCCTTAGAAAGCATCACTATGAAAAAGCTAGTGGTGGTGATGGAATTCCAATGGAGCTATTTCAAATCCTGAAAGATGATGCTGTGAAAGTGCTGCACTCAATATGTCACCAAATTTGGAAAACTCAGCAGTGGCCACAGGACTGGAAAAGGTCAGTTTTCATTCCAATTCCAAAGAAAGACAATGCCAAAGAATGCTCAAACTACCACACAATTGCACTCATCTCACATGCTATTAAAGTAATGCTCAACATTCTCCAAGCCAGGCTTCAGCATTATGTGAACCGTGACCTGCCAGATGTTCAAGCTGGTTTTAGAAAAGCAGAGGAAACAAAGATCTAATTGCCAACATCTTCTGGATCATCAAAAAAGCAAGAGAGTTCCAGAAAAACATCTATTTCTGCTTTATTGACTATGCCAAAGCCTTTGACTGTGTGGATCACAATAAACTGTGGAAAATTCTGAAAGAGATGGGAATAGCAGATCACCTGACTTGCCTCTTGAGAAACCTGTATGCACGTCAGGAGGCAACAGTTAGAACTGGACATGGAACAACAGACTGGTTCCAAATAGGAGAAGGAGTATGTCAAGGCTGTATATTGTCACCCTGCTTATTTAACTTACATGCAGAGTACATCATGAGAAGAGCTGGACTGGAAAAAGCACAAGCTGGAATCAAGATTGCTGGGAGAAATATCAATAACCTCAGATATGCAGATGACACCACCCTTATGGCAGAAAGTGAAGAGGAACTAAAAAGCCTCTTGATGAAAGTGAAAGAGGAGAGTGAAAAAGTTGGCTTAAAGCTCAACATTCAGAAAACGAAGATCATGGCATTTGGTCCCATCACTTCATGGGAAATAGATGGGGAAACAGTGTCAGATTTTGGGGGGGGGGCTCCAAAATCACTGCAGATGGTGACTGCAGCCATGAAATTAAAAGATGCTTACTCCTTGGAAGAAAAATTATGATCAACCTAGATAGAATGTTGAAAAGCAGAGACATTACTTTGCCAACAAAAGTCTGTCTAGCCAAGGCTATGGTTTTCCATTGGTCATGTATACATGTGAGAGTTGGACTGTGAAAAAGCGGAGTGTCAAAGAATTGATGCTTTTGAACTGTGGTATTGGAGAAGACTCTTGAGAGTCCCTTGGACTGCAAGGAGATCCAACCAGTCCATTCTGAAGGAGATCAACCCTAGGATTTCTTTGGAAGGAATAATGCTAAAGCTGAAGCTCCAGTACTTTAGCCACCTCATGTGAAGAGTTGACTCTTTGGAAAAGACTCTGATGCGCGGAGATATTGGGGGCAGGAGGAGAAGGGGATGTCAGAGGATGAGATGGCTGGATAGCATCACTGACTCGATGGACATGAATCTGAGTGAACTCCGGGAGTTGGTAATGGACAGGGAGGCCTGGGGTGCTGCGATTCATGGGATCACAAAGAGTCGGACACGACTGAGTGACTGAACTGAACTGAACTGAATGCCAAGTAAGAAACAATCATTTTTATGCACATTGTGCTAGTAATTGTGCTAGGAAATTAGAATTTCTATAAAATTCTTCACCTCCCTCTGTCCCCTTCACTTCTATCAAGACACTGTCATCACATCTTGGCTTGTTCTTTCCATCTTGCTTATTTGGACATTGTAACAGGGTTAAAGGCTATTTTTCTTGTATTGACTTAAGTAGGCAAGATATGCCTTAAGGTTCCTGACTCAGGAACATACTTTTGCCACCTTAAGATTCTAAGCATCTTTACATAGACAGGTCCCTGGTCCTAGCCTCCAACTCTATTTGAAAATCCCAGAGTATATTACTCCAAGGAGAGAAAGAGGAAAGAAGTAAGCTAGTTACAAAATATGCACTTCATGCTGTATAAGTATGTGCAAAATGGAAAGACTTCCTATTAAACACATGGCTTATGCTAATGCTAAGTCGCTTCAGTCGTGTCCAACTCCGTGCGACCCCATAGACGGCAGCCCACCAGCCTCCCCCGTCCCTGGGATTCTCCAGGCAAGAACACTGGAGTGGGTTGCCATTTCCTTCTCCAGTGCATGAATGGGAAAGTGAAAGTACCATCCAACTCTATTTGAAAATCCCAGAGTATATTACTCCAAGGAGAGAAAGAGGAAAGAAGTAAGCTAGTTACAAAATATGCACTTCATGCTGTATAAGTATGTGCAAAATGGAAAGACTTCCTATTAAACACATGGCTTATGCTAATGCTAAGTCGCTTCAGTCGTGTCCAACTCCGTGCGACCCCATAGACGGCAGCCCACCAGCCTCCCCCGTCCCTGGGATTCTCCAGGCAAGAACACTGGAGTGGGTTGCCATTTCCTTCTCCAGTGCATGAATGGGAAAAGTGAAAGTACCAGGGTCTTCCGTCCATGGGATTTTCCAGGCAAGAGTCCTGCAGTGAGGTGCCATTGGCTTCTCCAAACACATGGCTTAGCATCCCAGAAAAAACAAGTGAAACGAACTGAAAGATAGGATTTAAAATGAAATCTGAAGCTAAAGGAGTAAGGTTGCAGGCTGCTTCTATGGGAAATAGAGGAGGCAGGTAGTCCCTGGGGTCAGAGATTTTCATGTTCACCAAGGAAATGAAAAGATTGCACTAGACTTGCTCAGAAGCCAGCAGTTAGAACTGATTCCTGATGAAAAATAGGACCCCCAAATGGCTATGTCAACCACATAAGAGAAACTAGAATAGATAAAAACTAGAAAGCTCATGTATACTGGGTCCTAAAAAAAAAAAGTCTTTGTGGAAAATTTAAAAACTGATTTATGTTGAGGATCCAGATACATGATATTTTCTCAGATACTGGAGACTCCCAAGTCTACAAATTCATATAAAATCTAAACCAATGAAACCAGGTGGCCCCTGGAAGAAGCAAGTGCAAAACAACTATGTAGCAAAAGCTTCCTCAAGCCAGAGTGCATGCAGATCCATCCATATAAGGTGATTTCGCAGTGAAAATGGCACTGCATATCGAAAAATCATCAACCATCTGCAAAAGTCAGCATAAAAATGATTCCTCAGAATTCAAGATGATGCTCAATCTAAGAAAAATCTACAAAATCTATTCAGTTGAATACAAAAATTAGAAATGAAATAGATTCCCACAGAAAAACCAGAGTTCCATTTAAAAAAATGACTGACATTTTTAATAACCAAATATAAAGTTTTAAAAATGCATATTAAGGATTTAAGTTGTTGACTTATTGTTTAGTTGCTCAGTCGTACCTGACTCTTCTGCAACCCCATCAATTGTTGCCCACCAGGCTTCTCTGTTCAAGGGATTTCCTAGGCAAGAATACTGAAGTAGGTCTCCGTTTCCTTCTCCAGGGATCTTCCCCACCCAAGGATTGAACCCACTCCATTACATGGCACAGATTCTTTATTGCTGAGCCATCAGGGAAGCCTCATGTTCTTGATTACCGGAGAATTTTTCTAGCAGTAGAAAGATAATCCTTTTTTAATTTTACCATAGTAACTATACCCATGTTGCATCATGAATTAGAATGGAAGTCCTATATTATGATGGCTTCAAACTGAAATATTCCAGCATTATATGACTTTCTTTGGTAAATACATATCATTAAAAATCAAGGGTTGAATTATTCACATAATTATTTTTCAGATATAACTCTTGGAAAGTAGATTCGAGCACATAATAAATATTTTTCAGTTAAGAAGTAACATAACCTATAAAACAATTTGCTTCAATTAAATTTTTCAATCTTAGAAAGATTATTTACATCATCATAGATAGAATATAATTTGTTTTATCTAACTGAAAAATAAGCAGTTCTATGAATTGGTGAGTTTATAATTTTTATTGTTTTTCTTTATTTCCTGTCTATAGAATTGAACTAGAAACTAAAAAGGACTTCTAGGTAAAAACTGCTTATGGAAAAAACATTGTATTTCATGGAATATATCAGCAACTTGTATTTTACATCTTTAAAACTGAAATAACCTTAAAATGTATATCTACTTTCTAATGAATTATGACAAATATTGAAACTTTGATAGCATTGTAGGTGGTAAACTTTTCCTTTCATTTTCTAAAATTAATGCAGATGTAAAATGTCTGATACTTCCACTTTATTACTTTATGCCAATTTACCTATTATCTTGAACTCTCAGCCAGAAAGTATAGTTTTCCACCTTCTGTTTCTCAGGTAAAATTTGGTAGTAAGACAAAATAAAACGTAGTAGGATTAAAAATTCAAAAGGCATATTAAAGTAAATAACAGGTGCAGAAAAAAATGGTAAACTGGGAGATAGACTTAAAGAAAATCCTAGTAAGTCCTAAAAAGATGTAAAATGTTAAAGAATAAATAAAAGTAAGGAAATACAGAAAACACAGACATTAGAGGAGAACAAAATATAAATGATAAAGCCAGAGAATTTCCTTGAGTTGACAAAAAGACCAGGATGTAACAGAAATGAAGAATAGAGAGTAGTTCATTATGATGAAAGTTAGGTTCAGGCATGACTTACATAAGCTGAAATTTTTCTGAGCTGAGTTTTGAAGAAACATGCTGGTAAATTATCGAGATAGGCATGTTTGAATGTAGATGAAGCTCTTGACTGATGACACTGTATCCTCTATTTTAATAAATAAGGTAATGTATAAATTCCGTATTCACCAGTCAGAGAGGACTCTGATTTCTCTGTGATGACTTGGCACTTATCATACTGGGGGTAAATTTTATCTTGCCATCTACAAATTAAATGTTAGTCTTCCAATTTTCCAATGAACTACACTACAAATGGAAGGTATGAGCGATAGATGAAGCTGTCCACTAGTGTGCTGGATCAGGCTTAAGCTACCTTCAGTTCAGTTCAGTTCAGTTGCTCAGTCGTGTCTGACTTTTTGTGACTCCATGAATCGCAGCTCGTCAGGCCTCCCTGTTCATCACCAATTCCCGGAGTTCACTCAAACTCATGTCCATCGAGTTGATGATGCCATCCAGCCATCTCATCCTCTGTCATTCCCTTCTCCTCCTGCCCCCAATCCCTCCCAGCATCAGAGTCTTTTCCAATGAGTCAACTCTTTGCATGAGGTGGCCAACGTACTGGAGTTTCAGCTTTAGCATCATTCCTTCCAAAGAAATCCCAGGGCTGATCTCCTTCAGAATGGACTGGTTGGATCTCCTTGCAGTCCAAGGGACTCTCAAGAGGTCTTCTCCAACACCACAGTTTAAAAGCATCAATTCTTCAGTGCTCAGCTTTCTTCACAGTCCAACTCTCATATCCATACATGACCACAGGAAAAACCATACCCTTGACTAGATGGACCTTTGTTGGCAAAGTAATGTCTCTGCTTTTTAATATGCTATCTAGGTTGGTCATAACTTTCCTTCCAAGGAGTAAGCGTCTTTTAATTTCATGGCTGCAGTCACCATCTGCAGTGATTTTGGAGCCCAAAAAAATAAAGTTTGACACAGTTTCCACTGTTTCCCCGTCTATTTCCCATGAAGTGATGGGACCAGATGCCATGATCTTTGTTTTCTGAATGTTGAGCTTTAAGCCAACTTTTTCACTCTCCTCTTTCACTTTCATCAAGAGGCTTTTTAGTTCCTCTTCACTTTCTGCCATAAGGGTGATGTCATCTGCATATCTGAATTTATTGANTCTATTTCCCATGAAGTGATGGGACCAGATGCCATGATCTTCGTTTTCTGAATGTTGAGCTTTAAGCCAACTTTTTCACTCTCCTCTTTCACTTTCATCAAGAGGCTTTTTAGTTCCTCTTCACTTTCTGCCATAAGGGTGATGTCATCTGCATATCTGAATTTATTGATATTTCTCCCAGCAATCTTGATTCCAGCTTGTGCTTTTTCCAGTCCAGCTCTTCTCATGATGTACTCTGCATGTAAGTTAAATAAGCAGGGTGACAATATACAGCCTTGATGTACTCCTTTTCCTATTTGGAACCAGTCTGTTGTTCCATGTCCAGTTCTAACTGTTGCCTCCTGACGTGCATACAGGTTTCTCAAGAGGCAAGTCAGGTGATCTGCTATTCCCATCTCTTTCAGAATTTTCCACAGTTTATTGTGATCCACACAGTCAAAGGCTTTGGCATAGTCAATAAAGCAGAAATAGATGTTTTTCTGGAACTCTCTTGCTTTTTCCATCATCCAAGAAATGTTGGCCATTTGATCTCTGGTTCCTCTGCCTTTTCTAAAACCAGCTTGAACATCAGGGAGTTCACGGTTCACGTATTGCTGAAGCCTGGCTTGGAGAATGTTGAGCATTACTTTAATAGCATGTGAGATGAGTGCAATTGTGTGGTAGTTTGAGCATTCTTTGGCATTGCCTTTCTTTGGGATTGGAATGAAAACTGACCTTTTCCAGTCCTGTGGCCACTGCTGAGTTTTCCAAATTTGCTGTCATATTGAGTGCAGCATTTTCACAGCATCATCTTTCAGGATATGAAATAGCTGCATTGGAATTCCGTCACCTCCACTAGCTTTGTTCGTAGTGATGCTACCTTACAAGAGTCAAATAAAACCTATCTTCTCAAGCTGTGTTCTGTGACATCGTGTTGGTAATTTGAAATTGGCCATGAAGGGGGTATTTACCACAGAAATTGGCAGTTGCCGCAGTTTAGGACTAACGTTTGTAGAGTCAATTATTAAGTAATTTTTTATATAAAAATGAAGCTATACTGCAATGATTGTGGGCTGCATTAACTTTTCAAATTATTGTCTTTTTTAAAAAATGAAATATCCTAGATATACACTATTATGTTAGTTTAAGGTATACTGCATAGTGATTTGAGACTTTTGCATACATTATGAAAGGATCATCACAATAAGTCCAGAAAATCTGTCTCCATATAAAGTTATTACAAGATTATTGACCATATTCCTTATGCTCATATTGCATTCCCATAGCTTATTTATTTCATAATTGAAGGTGTGTACCTCTTAATCCCCTTCCTTTATTTTGTCCCCCTATATCCCTACCTTGGCAACCACCCTTTTGTCCTCTGTACCTATAAACCTGTTTCACATCCTTTTGCTTGCTTGTTTAGTTTTATTTAGATTCCATATATAAGTGATATCATACAGTATTTATCTTTATCTGTCTCACTTTATTTATCAGAATATGCTCTAGATCCATCCATGTTGTCACAAATGGCAAAGTTTTATTTTTCTTTATGGCTGAGTAATACCGTACTGTGTACATATACTACATCTTCTTTATCTATTCATCTATTGATGAGCACTTAGGTTGCTTCTGTATCTTGGCTGTTGTAAGCAATGCTGCAATGAACATAGGGATGCAGCTATCCTTTCTAATTACTGTTTTCATTTTCTTCAGATAGATAAGCTGAAGTGAAATTGCTTCTTTTTTTTTTTTTTTTGAGGAAATTCCATGCAGCTTTACATAATGACTAAACCAATTTACAATTCCACCAACAGAGTTAAGTGCAATCTCCATGTCCTCACCAACACTCATCTTTGTTGTCTTTTTGATGATAGCCATTTTGACAGGTGTAATGGTATCTCATTGATATGATTTGCATTTCACTGATGATTTGTGATGTTGAACATCTTTTCTTCCATATTAACTCTTTATCAATTATATCATTTGAAAATATTTTCTGCCATTCAGAGGGCTGCCTTTTCACTTGTTGATCATTTCTTTTGTGGTGCAGAAGGTCTTTAATTTGATGTAGTACTGCTGTTTATTTTTGTTTTTACTTCCCCTACGTGAGGAAACAGATTTAAAAAAAAAGTTTCTGCTTTGATGTCAAAGAACAGACTGTGTGTATATATATATATATATATATATATATTTTTTTTTTTTTAAGGAGTTTTATGGTTTCAGATCTTACATGGACTCATCTAAACATTTCTTCTAAAGGCAGTTTTCTAGAGCTGAATTCTTTTCATTTTTGCTGTGTGTAAAACTCTATCTCTCCTTCAGATCTGGATGATAGCCTTGCTTAGCAGAATATTATTGGTTGTGTTTTTCTTTTTTAATTTTTTTTCCTTTCATCACTTTAAATATGTTGTGCCATGCCCTTCTGGCCTGCAAGCTTTCTGCTAAACGTCAGCAGATAGTCGTATGAGAGTTCCTTTGTATATAACTCTGCTTTTCTCTTTCTGTTTTTAAGATTCTATGTCTTTAATTCTTAACATTTTAATTATGATGTGTTTTTGTATGGATTTCTTTTGGTTCATCTTGTTTGGGATGTTGTACTTCCTGGATTTAGATGTCTATTTCTTTCTGCAGCTTATGGAAATTTTCATCTATTATTTCTTCAAGCAAGTTATCTGCTCTTTTTTCTCTCTCTTCTCCTTCTGACGGGACATTTATAATGCAAATATTGTCCAGTGATCTTTTAAATTATCCTCATATTTTAAATCTCTTTCTCTGCACAGATTAGATGATTTCCACTACTTTGTCTTCCACATCACCTATCGGGCTCTGTAGCACATTCCCCTGTAGTCACCAGCGCTGTGTGCTCTAGAGGTATGCTCTATGTGGGCTGCACATACTTCTGGTGTGGAAGGGTTGACTGCTGTGGGCATATTGGTAGGTGGGCTGGACCCCAGCCCAACTCGCTGTGAGGCCATGCTTTGTGTGGTGGCTCTGGTCTGCTAGAAGGTAGGATATATTTTCCTTGCAATTGACTGGGTAGCTGGTAGTGGCTCAGGCTGGTACAGCCAGCTGTCTACATGGCTCAGGGAGGTTGCAGGGCTGGTACCGGTCCACTGGAGGGTGGGGACTGGTCCCTGCAGGGTCATCTGTGTGGCCAGAGAGAGAATAGGCCTAGTGCCAACATGCTGCATGGTATGGCTCTATCCCAGGCAGTAACAGGTTAGAGGAAGGATTCCAAAATGGCACTTATCACTGCTGTGGTATTATGGCAGAATGTCCTCCTAAAAAAGGCTGCTACCTGTGTCCTGTTGTTACAAGGAGTCCTAGTTGCCTTCTGTTTCTCCAGGAGGCTCTCTTAAGATCAGGAAGTAGAGACCCCTTTCTAATTATTGTCCATGTACTGGGACTCAGAGATTGTGATATTTCTGTATACCCTTTAAGAATGGAGTCTCTGTTTTACATTGTCATCCAGCTCTCCTGAACATAAACATCACTGGCTTTCAAAGCTGGATGTTTTGGGGGCTCATCTTCCTGGTGCAGGACCCTTGGGATGGGTAACCCAATATGGGGTACAGACCCTCAACCTTGGGAAGGACCTGAATGATTATGGTATTTCTTTTTTTGTGAATTGCCAACCCAGAGGTATGCATCCTGACTGTACTATGTCTGCCTCTGTACTCGTCTTGCCGTGGTTCTTTCTCTGTCATTAAGGTGTGGAAAATCTTTTCTGCTCATCTTCAGATCATTCTCAGAGATAATTGCTTTGTGAGTAGTCATAATTCTGGTGTGTCAACAGGAGGAAATGAGTTCAGTTTCTTCTCACTCTACCATCTTGGCTACCTCTCTCTCCATATTACAGAAATTATCAGAAACAAAGTGTAGGTTACTATTTCAAGATTTTAGATTACAATAAGGTACCACTGTGATCCATGCTGAAACACAATAAAAGCATCTCTCTCTTGTTAGGTTAAAGTATGCTGTTATGAGCCCTCTGTGAAAGAACACAATAGTGAGGCTGAAGTGCCCTGTTGTTGTTGTTGTTGTTTTAAATTTGGCTGCACTGGGTCTTCATGAAGCATGGAGGATGTTAGTTGTGACATGTGGGATCCAGTTCTTCATTCAGGGATCAAACCCAGGCCCCCTGCATGAGGAGCATGGAATCTTAGCCACTGGACCACCAGGGATGTCCCCAACCCTGTTTTTTGACACTGCCAAAAATGAGAAAGATTAGGACATGGAGAAAATCATAATAAGAGGCTTAAAACTGCTAGGCTTGGTAACACCCCAATGATATATTTTTTTTCTCTAAAACGATGACAACAGTAAGAATAAATAAAAATAGTTAATTAGGGTCCTTTAAAACCATTTTTAAAACAAGTATGGTGAAAATACCTCAAAACTATGTCTTTTTAAGTTTATCATGGGCTGTTCACACTTATGTGTGTTATAAATGAACAGTTATTTAGGAATGATTTAGTTGAGCACAATTTTAAAAGATCATATGGAAGAATAATTTATGCCGATAATATTTTGGTCTAAAGAAAAAGCCCTTTAAGATATAAAGTGTCACAACACAGCAACATTGCTAGTTGAAACTGTTGTACTTTCTACATCCACTTGGGAGAAAACTTCCCATGGATCTCTTGTGTTTCTGGCCATCTATAAATCAGAGGCACTAATGACTTAGTTCTGAAGTAATGTTTCAAGAATTTTGTATAGCACACAGCTTTGGAAGGTACTGTATCTTCCCCTGAAGTAGAGGGGCATTTTGTTTATTGCTCAGGATAGTGTAGATTATATCTCCCTTTGGGGCAAAGATTGGTTGAGCGGGTTTGCCTTTATACAATTCAGGGTTTATATTTTAAGTTCCTGTAGCTGTGATGCAAACTTATTGTGTATACTTTATCCAGCTGAACCTATCAGCATATTGCCTTCAGGGATCTGTGAAGCAAGGGAAAATGATGTGGACGTGAAGCACAGGCTGTTTCCTGTGCAGTAAGTAAAAGTTCTTTGTGTCTGACCCAGGACTCTCCTGTATTTTGCCATATGTGAAACCTTAGCAGACTGATTTGTCAGCTTGTATTTAGTACAAAATCTCAGAGCTTTCACTGTTCTCAACACATCGATCCTTTCAGTTTTGGCTTTTCTTCCTTGCACTGCTCATCCTTTCAGTCTCTGCTCATTTCATCCTTTCGTCCCTCCTTCCACTCTGTATCACCTTATTTCTCATTGTTCTTTGTATACTCAGTCTAACCTCATCCTCTGTACAGGTAAATAGCACCTAGTACAGAGCTTGATATATATGTATATTTGTTAAATGAACCAATGTATTTGTAAGTTTCTATCTCTAAAGAGTATTTCTCACTTGATTTATCATTGACAACTTGAATTAAACGTACAATATGTTACTTAACTCAGTTTTGAGTTTCAATTGTTAATTTCCTTTCAAATTGTAGTATATTAACTGATTGTAGCAATTTTATGAACTATATTTTTCAAGAGTTTTCTGTACTATTTTCTTCTTTCTAGGGGATTTTTTTTTTCTCTCTCTCCCTCTCTCTTCCTTTTGATGTGCAGGGCCATTTAAGTCCTACATGTATATGTGAAAAACTAAAACCCCAAATCTAAGCCTGTTGAACCTCTTGTCACACAAGTATTTGAAAGAATGATACTTAAGGGAAATAGAAAATGACACTTTTTCCCTCATCTTTTGAAGACGAAATCATCCACCCCCCTTCAATTCTACCAAAAGAGATCCCCAGCTCATTTTCCTTAGCAAGAGCTTTAAAGTGTAAAAAACTCATCAAACATCTTTTCCTCTGAGACAATGTCATCTGAGTTCAAAGGATGTACACAGCTCTGCAAAACTGCTGTCTTGTTTCAGTGATAAGGCCTAGGCTTTCATTTTATGTTTGATTCCAAGAAAATCAAATCTGTTTTTATGTACACTATGACTATAACTAAATCAGGAAATTAGAAATAATCTATTTCTGCAGACAGCTAGAGGGGAAAAGTTTCTAGTTAAAAAAAAAACAAACCGGAAATTACTCTTCAGCTAGGTCACATTTTCATTCTTAAAGTATATTCAGTTATTTAAACTAAAATAAATAAATGTTTATTTATTCTTCCACACAATGAACAAAACTGATACTATTGCTCTCAGGAAATAATACTGTCTTCCTCCTATGGCTGAAAGTGAAAGTAAAAGAGAAAAAGAAGTCACTCAGTGGTGTCTGACTCTTTGTGACCCCATGGACTATACAGTCCACGGAATTCTCCAGGCCAGAATACAGGAGTGGGTAACCTTTCCCTGCTCCAGGGGATCTCCCAACCTAAGGATCAAACCCAGGTCTCTAGCATTGCAGGTAGACTCTTTACCATCTGAGTCACAAGGTAAGCTCAAGAATACTGGCATGTGTGGCCTATCCCTTCTCCAGCAGATCTTCCCAACCCAGGAATCAAACCAGGTCTCCTGCATTGCAGGCAGATTCTTTACCAACCTTTATTGGATAACTGAAAAACAGGGCAATGCTTGCCACTGGTTTATTTTCCCCTCAAGCTGGTCAAAACTTCTGTACCAAAATAATTAGAATTTTTTAAAAGAACTTCAATGTTTATCCAGTGACTTACTGAATCACAGTTTCTAAACATGAGACACAGAAAATTTTCATTAAAAAAAAAAAAAAACTTAGGGGAACTTTCCCTGGTGGCCCAATGGTTAAGACTCCATGCTACCAATGCAGGAAGTGCTGGTTTGATCCCTGGTCAGGGAAATGAGAGCACACATGCCAAAAAAATTCTAGGACATATGATTGTATTGATATCTTAGTATATACAGATCCATTCAATAGAGTAATGCTCATTACAATGCTTGAGCTATAATATGTAAACTTTCTTATACATTCAAAAACAATATTTAGACATCAAATAAACTATACTTCAGTAATACTTAGAAAATGAAGAATGATCAGCAACTTACCTTCAAAAGTATATTTTCTCTTTAAGTTCATACATATCTTGGGTAAATTTAAAAAATACTACTAAAATCTAAAAATTAAAATGTTCACCAAAATGATATATAATGAGTAACTCTGTTTTTGATGAAAGATTCTATCCATTTTTAACCACAAATATCAAATCAAATATTTAGAAATTTTACTCTGTATATGTCCTGATCAAATAGAGGTAGATACTTTCAGAATGAAGGCAGTTGATGCTTTTATTTCTCAAGAAGTTTCCCCCACCTTTTTCAACAAACTTTACTAAAATCCTTTTAACATTTGATTGAGCATGATCATACGTAGAGCAAAGTGAAGAAAATGTTGAAAATTTTCTTCATTACTTCCGTCCAATGCCTTTCAATCTCATTTACTGATTCTGATAATTTTGGTGGACACTCTAACAAGTGAATTAACGTTAACAATACTCAAAAAGTGAACTGAACTGTAAAAAAATATTGCAAGTTAAACATATATCAGTTTTATCAATAAGCTCATCTACTGTCATTTAGTTATTATGTTTTAGTTGATAATGAGGAGAGTATTGTTGATACACCATAAGCTACTGAGTCAAGTTTAAAAACAGCGGTTTTAGTGTGTTGTTTATATTTTAGTTCAGTCCTATTATAATTGATTAACTATATTAATTGTATTATTTCACTATAGCTTTTCAACAAATATTTCTTGAGTATTGAAGACATATTAGACACCTTCTCTTTTGTGCACTGCTTTATTCCCACTAATCCTCTAGTTTCCTGAGAATGTCAAGTTCTTTCTTGAGGCCTTTATTCTAGCTGCCTGTTCTGCCTCAGAGGCTCTGAACCCACTCCTCATACTTGCCGTCCATTGTTCTCATAGCTAGTTTCTATAGATGTCAGCTTAAGATGCCATCTCTCTCTTAACCAATCTAAGAAGCACCCCATTCTGTTCCATATTTTTATCTTGGCCTCCTAATTCTTCTTTACTGTACTGAATTTTTTTTTTCTGTTTATTCTATTTACCTTCTCCAAGAATATGAGCTCTATTTGTTTAATTAAGCTTTTGTGGTGCTTAAAATAGGTAACTCCAGCATCTGGTTCAGCATTTCAGTTCAGTTCAGTTGCTCAGTCATGTCCAACACTTTGTGACCCCATGAATTGCAGCACTCCAGGCCTCCCTGTCCATCACACTCTCAGAGTTCACCCAAACTCATGTGCATCGAGTCAGTGATGCCATCCAGCCATCTCATCCTCTGTTGTCCCCTTCTCCTCCTGCCCCCAATCCCTCCCAGCATCAGAGTCTTTTCCAGTGAGTCAACTCTTTGCATGAGGTGGCCAAAGTATTGGAATTTCAGCTCAGCATTAGTCCCTCCAATGAACACCCAGGACTGGCTCCTTTAAGGTGGACTGGTTGGATCTCCTTGCAGTCCAAGGGACTCTCAAGAGTCTTCTCCAACACCACAGTTCAAAAGCATCAATTCTTCGGCGCTCAGCTTTCTTCATAGTCCAACTCTCACATCCATACATGACCACTGGAAAAACCATAGCCTTGACTAGACGGTCCTTTGTTGGCAAAGTAATGTCTCTGTTCCTGAATATGCTATCTAGGTTGGCCATAACTTTTCTTCCAAGGAATAAGCGTCTTTTAATTTCATGGCTGCAATCACCATCTGCAGTGATTTTGGAGCCCCCCAAAATAAAGTCTGACACTGTTTCCACTGGTTCAGCCTCTAGCGTATAGTAAATACCCAATAAATAATGACTGAATTACTTGAAGTTTGCAGTTCTCAAATAAGGCAGTGCTTCTGAAACCCAGTTTATAAATAGTAGAAAGCTATGCGGAATATTAGTTTGATACATTTCAGTTCAGTTCAGTTGCTCAGTTATGTCTTTTTGTGACCTCATGGACTGCAACACACCAGGCTTTCCTGTCCATCACCAACTCCCAGAGCTTGCTCAAACTCATGTCCATCGAGTCAGTGATGCCATCCAACCATCTCATCCTCTGTTGTCCCCTTCTCTTCCTGCCTTCAATATTTCCCAGCTAGCATCAAGGTCTTTTCCAAGGAGTCAGTTCTTCGCATCAGGTGGCCAAATATTGGAGTTTTTGCTTCAACATCAGTCCTTCCAATGAATAGTCAGGACTGATTTCCTTTAGGGTTGACTAGATTCAAGGTTATGGTTTTTCCAGTAGTCATGTATGGATGTGAGAGTTGGACCATAAAGAAAGCTGAGCACTGAAGAATTGATGCTTTTGAACTGTAGTGATACATTTTAGCAAACAGTTACTGAGTATCTGATTCATGTTGAGTTTTAGAGCACCTTTTTGTTCAAGACAAGTAAAAGATGATTCCTACTTAGCCTTTCTATCAGTTGAATTAGACTCAATTGCGTATTAAAAACAACAACAACACATGACATTGACTTGGAGGCATAGGGTTAATTTTTCTCACATAATGAGAAATCTAGAAGTAAACAGTGGCTAGCCCCTTTTCAGTGGTTCAGGATAGTCAAGATCTAGATACCTGCGACACTTTTACCTTTGGCCTTATAGTCTTAAAATGGCTGTCTTAGCTCCTGTCTTCATGTCTGAGTTCCATGAAGCCAAGAGAGATAGGCAAAAAAGCACTCTCCCAAATGTTCCACCAAACAATCTTGCTTATAGCTTGTTCACCACAACTAACCAGAAAGGAAACGTTTATAAATGTAATATTTCAGCTGAGCACATTGACACCCAAAAGGAACGTCAATATTTGGTTTCTTCAGAAGAAAGGGAAAATGGTCATTGGGTAAACAATTGTTTCTAGCCTTTAAAATCAGAGTTTAGCTAAAGTGTGTTTTGAGCAATATGATTGCTTTTATTTTTTTTACTGTAGATAAATTTTAAATCACAAAATTTATCAAGACACAAAATCTAACAAGATAGTCTATCTTCAGCTATAAACAAGTATATACTACATAATTAATGAAAAATAGTTCTGTAGGTCCAGAGTGTCTGTGTGTGTGTGTGCGTGTGTGTGTGTGTGCATGCGTGCATCTACGCACACACACACATCAGGCAATCAAAGGAAGGCCAGAGTCCAGTTTCCTCATCTTATATTCTTATATCAAAGGGAAGCCATCAAAGGTCTGCTATACAAGCTTTACTAACAAATATTCCAGTGAATAGGTTGTAACTACTTTTATTATGCCATTTAATTCAAGGAAATATTTCTTGTGATACTGGTCAATATAGGACAATGTCACACAGTAATAAAATGCTGCTTGTGTGGGAAGACATAACTGAGTCTTTCTCCAGTTTGTAGAATTGCATATAGACATCTTTCACAATTGATAGACATTCTGCTGTCCAAAATCAAAGTTCCTCTGTCTTTCCCAACTCTTACTATGGGAAACATTCCTATTTGTCTTTACAGATTGACTGATGTTTCCATCTCTCTCTTTGTTTTATATATCTATAGAGTAAAATCCCTTTAAATAGGATCTAAACAATAATAAAAAAATCCAAACAATACTAAACCATTCAAAACCTAGCATTGTATTGTTGTGAAGGTAATGAAATAACAGGGTTAGCCTCTCAGCCGGGAGCTGATTGGTATTGGTTTCATCTATGGTTTGAGGCTTATTTATTTATAGTTGGGGATGGTTCTGACTTTTGTAGCTGCCTGAGACTTTTGTATGGATTCAGTAAATTCAGAAATCTCAGTCACGTAGTTCTATAGTTAGGTGGTGGTGGTGGTTGTTCAATCGCTAACTCATGTCTGATTCTTTTGCAACTCCATGGACTGTACCCCTCAGGCTTCTCTGTCCATGGGACTTCCCAGGCAAGAATACTAGAGTGGGTTGCCATAGCTTTCTGCAAGAGATCTTCCCAACCCATGGGCTGAACCTGTGTCTCCTGCATTGACAGGTAGATTCTTTATTGGTGAGCTACCAGGGAAGGCCCCATAGTTAGATAGGGGCTGTTTTAACTCAGTCAGACAAATCTGGTAAGATTTGGGCAGAAAATTACTGGGAATATGGAACACCTCCTGTCTCCTGAATCAAGGCTGCCTCTATGTGCTCTCTGTCTACCCTCTTAAAAGATTAAAAAAAACAAAAACACAAAAAACAAAACAAAGCTCACTTTCTAATGAAAGATTGAATATTGGGGGACCAATAACATTCCTTTTATATCTGATTGTGATTTATTGTAAGGTTTTATTGTATTTAAAATACATTTCTTAGTTTCTGGCATAAAACTTTTTTGAGATTACATTTCAGGTAACTTTTTATTTGATTTTCCCCAAAGATAATGAACAAATTCAGAAAACAAGGATAATATATATAAAATATTTAGACAGTAGTAAGGCATAGATGCCGACTAGATGGATTTGCCCATAAATATCAGATACAGCCTTGCATCCATACTGGCTGGATGCTGGCCATGCCCAAAGGCAATGCTCCAGGTTCAACCTGCAAAACAATATAAGGTCACCACCTTGCTCTTTAAGTTCTCTTTTTGAATTTCAGTGTTAGTTACGGAGAATCTGATGTAAATGGTCCCAGGGTATTAGCTACTATAGTTACGATAAAAAGTTTTTACTGTGAGAAACAGGCTCACCAGCCCAGATTCAAAGAATGGAGACACAAGGTGCAGTGGGAAGCTAGACTTTATGGTCTTGCAAGATTGGATGTCTGGTGGGCAGTCACATCAAGTGGGAAATTCAGTTGATTTTATCCCTAGAATGCAAGCTCCCTCCCCTGGTTCCTCATCGGCTGAGGGACACAGAGTCACAATCTTCCCAATTTTTTTTTTTTTTTTTTTTGGTTGATGGGGCCATGAGTAATACTTGTAGCTTCTGAGTGAAGGATTTATGTTAACTGTTTTCCTCACCTCTTTAGTTCTCTTTCGACTTCCCTCATGGGTCAGACAGTAAAGCGTCTGCTTATAATGCAGGAGTCCCGGGTTCAATCACTGGGTTGGGAAGATCTCCTGGAGAAGGAAATGGCAACCCACTCCAGTATTCTTGCCTAGAAAATCTCATGGATGAGGGAACCTGGGAGGCTACAGTCCATGGGGTCACAGAGAGCCAGACACGACTGGGCGACTTCACTTTATTTCACTTTAGTTCTCTGGCATGTCCAAGATCAGTTCAGTTCAGTTCAGTCACTCAGTCATGTCTGACTCTTTGCGACCCCATGAATCACAGCACGCCAGGCCTCCCTGTCCAACATCAACTGCCGGAGTTCACTCAAACTCACATCCATCGAGTCAGTGATGCCATCCAGCCATCTCATCCTCTGTCGTCCCCTTCTCCTCCTGCCCCCAATCCCTCCCAGAATCAGAGTCTTTTCCAATGAGTCAACTCTTCGTATGAGGTGGCCAAAGTACTGGAGTTTCAGCTTCAGCATCAGTCCTTCCAATGAACACCCAGGACTAATTTCCTTTAGGATGGACTGGTTGGATCTTCTTCCAGTCCAAGGGACTCTCAAGAGTCTCTCCAACACCATAGTTCGAAAGCATCAATTCTTCAGTGCTCAGCCTTCTTCACAGTCCAACTCTCACATCCATACATGACCACTGGAAAAACCATAGCCTTGACTAGACGGAACTTTGTTGACAAAATAATATCTCTGCTTTTGAATATGCTATCTAGGTTGGTCATAACTTTGCTTCCAAGGAGTAAGCGTCTTTTAATTTCATGGCTGTAATCACCATCTGCAGTGATTTTGGAGCACCCCAAAATAAATTCTGACACTGTTTCCACTCTTTCCCTGTCTATTTCTCATGAAGTGATGGGACCAGATGCCATGATCTTAGATTTTTGAGTGTTGAGCTTTAAGCCAACTTTTTCATTCTCCTCTCTCACTTTCATCAAGAGGCTTTTTAGCTCCTTTTCACTTTCTGCCATAAGGGTGGTATCATCTGTGTATCTGAGGTTGTTGGTATTTCTCCTAGCAATCTTGATTCCACCTTATGCTTCTTCCAGAATTTTCCACAGTTTATTGTGATCCACACAGTCAAAGGCTTTGGCATAGTCAAGAAAGCAGAAATAGATGTTTTTCTGGAACTCTCTTGCTTTTTCAATGATCCAGTGGATGTTGGCAATTTGACCTCTGGTTCGTCTGCCTTTTCTAAAACCAGCTTGAACATCTAGAAGTTCACGGTTCATGTATTGCTGAAGCCTGGCTTGGAGAATTTTAAGCATTACTTTACTAGCATGTGAGATAAAGTCCACAAAATTTGCCTGCCAAATTGTTCTTATGGGGAAGGAGAACCAGGAAGGGAAGGGAACAAAGGACCAGCAATGAACTGCCATCTTTAGGAACCTTATTCACAAGCCAGGTACACACACACACACACACACACACATCTTTCTATTTGTGAATATTTATCATTTCTTTATTTCTTATATCTTTCTCTTTGGTAGAAAAGATCATAATTTTCTTATATTACTGAGAGAGTTCAAATCTTATGAAGAATTATAAGAAATAAAAGACTTCTAGGTTTATTTCCCTTGTTTTATGTTTTTGTATGTAATTAACCAGTTTTGCAGCATTACTGTCATCTCTCACTTATTCTTTCAGTATCATTTCAACTTTATTATAATCTAAGCAAGCTTTGGCTGACCCATCTGACAAAAGAAATCCAAGATTTAAACAACCACATTACAAATGAATCTTTAAAATTCAAAGTTGGTGACCTTATTTATTTTAGATATAAGGGTCATTTCAGCCTTACTGAAAGATGAGTATCACTGACCATTCACATAATAATATAAATGGCCTTAATTTGCTTCTTCCCTTGCATGTCACTGAGAGTAGAGGATCTCCTACCTTGGGATGAGACCCACCTTTCAGAGAACCTTTCTGGTTCTCTCCTAATAGTGCTCCTTCCCATGAGTGAGGGAATCCATGGGACCAGGGGCATGTGTCCAACTTGAATCAGTGTCTCTGAATCCCTAGGTATCTACTAATAAAAAAATGAGGAATTTGTTACCCAAAGAGTCAGCTTCTTGCCCTCTGACCTTGCTTCCAGACCTTATTAAAGCCTCTTTCCTGCTTCCATTTATCAAAAAGAAGGTCACACTGTCAGATGTGTGTACCACTCAGTAAGAGCTCTTTGAGGGGAGGGTTTAGACTAAGCCATATATGCATGAGAGTAAAAGTCCTTTTGGCTATTCTTTGGAACTCTGCATTCAAAGGAGTATATCTTTCCTATTCTCCTTTGCCTTTCACTTCTATTCACAGCTATTTGTAAGGCCTCCTCAGATAACCATTTTGCCTTTTTGCATTTATTTTTCTTGGGGAAGGTCTTGATCTCTGCCTCCTGTACAATGTCACAAACCTCCATCCATAATTCTTCAGGCACTCTGTCTATCAGATCTAATCCCTTGAATCTATTTGTCACTTCCACTGTATAATCCTAAGAGATTTTATTTAGGTCACAACTGAATGGTCCAGTGGTTTTCCACACTTTCTTCAATTTAAGTCTGAATTTGGCAATAAACAATTCATGATTTGAGCCACAGTCAGCTCCTGGGTCTTATTTTTGCTGACTGTATAGAGCTTCTCCATCTTTGGCTGCAAGGATGCGAATACCATCTTCTTAAAGAGACTGGAATACCAGACCACCTAACCTGCCTCCTGAGAAATCTATATGCAGGTCAGGAAGCAACAGTTAGAACTAGACATGGAACAACAGACTGGTTCCAAATCAGGAAAGGAGTACATCAAGGCTGTATATTGTCACCCTGCTTATTTAACTTATATGCAGAGTACATTGTGAGAAATGCCAGGATGGAGGAAGCACAAGCTAGAATCAAGATTGCCAAGAAAATATCAATAGCCTCAGATATGCAGATGACACCACCCTTATGGCAGAAAGTGAAGAAGAACTAAAGAGCTTCTTGATGAAAGTGAAAGAAGAGAGTGAAAATATTGGCTTAAAGCTCAACATTCAGAAAATGAAGATCATGGCATCTGGTGTCATCACTTCTTGGCAAATAGATGGGGAAACAATGAGAAACTTTATTTTCTTGGGCTTCAAAACCACTGCAGATGGTGACTGCAGCCGCAATATTAAAAGATGCTTGCCTCTTGGAAGAAAAGTTATGACCAACCTAGACAGCATATTAAAAAGCAGACACATTACTTTGCCAACAAAGGTCTGTCTAGTCAAAGCTATGGTTTTTCTTGTAGTCATGTATGGATGTGAGAATTGGACTATAAAGAAAGATGAGCGCAGAAGAATTGATGCTTTTGAACTGTGATGTTGGAGAAGACTTTTGAGAATCCCTTGGACTTCGAGGAGATCCAACCAGTTCATCCAAAAAGAAATCAGTTCTTAATATTCAATGGAAGGAGTGATGCCAAAGCTGAAACTCTAATACTTTGGCCACCTGATGTGAAGAACTGAATCACTGGAAAAGACTCTGATGCTAGGAAAGATTGAAGGCAGGAGGAGAAGGGGACGATTGAGGATGAGATGGTTTGATGTCCATCCACTCAATGGACATGAGTTTGAGTAAACTCCAGGAGTTGGCGATGGACAGGGAAGCCTGAATGCTGCAGTCCGTGGGGTCGCAAAGGGTTGGACACGACTGAGCAACTGTGGTTGTTTAAGTCCTGTCTAACTCTAGCAGCCCCATGGACTATAGCCTGCCAGGCTCCTCTCTCCATGGGATTCTCCAGCCAAGAATACTGGAGTGGGTTGCCATTTCCTTCTCCAGGGAATCTTCCTAATCCAGGAATCGACCCGGGTCTCCTGCATTGCAGGCAGATTCTGAATGATGAGGGAAAGTGAAAGTGAAGTCGCTCAGTCGTGTCCGACTCTTTGCGACCCCATGGACAGAGGAGTCCATGGGATTCTCCAGGCAAGAGTACTGGAGTGGATTGCCATTCCCTTCTCCAGGGGATCTTCCCGACCCAGGGATTGAACCCGGGTCTCCTGCATTGTAGACAGATGCTTTACCGTCTGAGCCACCAGGGAAGTCAGGAAGCCCTTATTATATAATCAATAGTACAGGGCTTTAGGAAAAACATACCCTTGGGTAAGATGAAATGTTTCATTATGTAATCATTAGCTCTGGGCTTGAAGAAAGTTAGTCTTAAAGATTGTTGTCATAACAACTCAGAGTTTAAGGAAAAAAAACTTCTGTGACTAAGACAAAGCAATACATTAAAAAATGTTTCTCCTTTTCCCCTTCTTGAGAGCCCCAGATCCCTTTCTCCTCCTCCAGGGCCCCAGACTCTTATCAACCTACATAAGAATTAACTTTCTCAAATGTGGCATGGAAAGAATTTTCTTTATAACATTTTCCTAGATCTGAAACCACTACACTTGCATCTAGGTACAGAAAGACGAATAAGCTTTCATACGTTTCCATTCAGTTATTCTTCTTCTTCTTCTTGCCATCTCTAGACTCCAACATTTGCTGCCAGAATTTACTCCTAAGTGCTTCATCTTCTTTCTTAAAGAAAGAAACTTAAATGAAATAAGTTGGCAAATGGACATTTGAATCATAGTAAACTAAGCGCAGATGACACCACCCTTATGGTAGAAAGTGAAGAGGAACTAAAAAGCTCTTGATGAAAGTGAAAGAGGAGAGTGAAAAAATTGGCTTAAAGCTCAACGTTCAGAAAACAAAGATCATGGCATCCAGTCCCATCAGTTCAGTTCAGTTCAGTTCAGTCACTCAGTCGTGTCCGACTCTTTGTGATCCCATGAATCACAGCACGCCAGGCCTCCCTGTCCATCACCAACTCCCGGAGTTCACTCAGACTCACATCCATCGAGTCCGTGATGGCATCCAGCCATCTCATCCTCGGTCGTCTCCTCCTCCTGCCCCCAATCCCTCCCAGCATCAAAGTCTTTTCCAATGAGTCAACTCTTTGCATGAAGTGGCCAAAGTACTGGAGTTTCAGCTTTAGCATCATTTCTTCCAAAGAAATCCCAGGGTTGATCTCCTTCAGAATGGACTGGTTAGATCTCCTTGCACTCCATGGGAAATAGATGGAGAAATAATGGAAACAGTGTCAGACTTTACTTTTTTTGGGCTCCAAAATCACTGCAGATGGTGACTGCAGCCATGAAATTAAAAGATGCTTACTCCTTGGAAGAAAAGTTATGAGCAACCTAGATAGCATATTAAAAAGCAGAGACATTACTTTACTGACTAAGGTCCTTCTAGTCAAGCCTATGGTTTTTCCAGTAGTCATGTATGGATGTGAGAGTTGGACTGTGAAGAAGGCTGAGCACCGAAGAATTGATGCTTTTGAACTGTGGTGTTGGAGAAGACTCTTGAGAGTCCATTGGACTGCAGGGAGATCCAACCAGTCCATTCTGATGGAGATCAGCCCTGGGATTTCTTTGGAAGGAATGATGCTAAAGCTGAAGCTCCAGTACTTTGGCCACCTCATGTGAAGAGTTGACTCATTGGAAAAGACTCTGATGCTGGGAGGGATTGGGGGCAGGAGGAGAAGGGGCCAACAGAGGATGAGATGGCTGGATGGCATCACTGACTCGATGGATGTGAGTCTGAGTGAATTCTGGGAGTTGGTGATGGACAGGGTGGCCTGGCGTGCTGCAATTCATAGGGTTGCAAAAGTTGGACACGACTGAGCAACTGAATTGAACTGAACTGAACTGAACTGAAACTAAGCACAGGAGGTGGTGGCCGGTGCACTAAGCATGGCTGAGAGCTACCCCACGTCTGAGGTCAGGGGCAGCAGCCTAGAGTGCCAGGCTGTGACAGTGCAGGAACAGCTGAGAGGAGCTACCCGCGTTGGAGGTCAGGAGCAGTGGGCAAGAGGAGCCACCCGGCATCTGAGGCCAGAGGCAGTGCCCAAGGTCGGAGCAGCGACCAGGAGGAGCAAACCCATGTCCAAGGAGTGATCGCTGTGTGGGTGCAGGAGTGCCTAGAGGAGCCATCCCACGTTGAAGGTCAGGAAGGGTTGTGGGAGGAGATACCCCTCATCCAAGGTAAGGAGCAGTGGCTGTGCTTTGCTGGAGCAGCCGTGAAGAGTTACCCCACACCCGAGGTAAGAGAAACCCAAGTAACATGGTAGGTGTTGCAAGAGGGCATCAGAATGCAGACACACTGAAATCATACTCACAGAAAACTAGTCAATCTAATCAACTAGGACCAAAACCTAGTCTAACTCAATGAAACTAAGCCAGGCCCTGTGGGGCCACCCAAGACAGGCGGGTCATGGTGGAGAGGTCTGACAGAATGTGGTCCACTGGAGAAGGGAATGGCAAACCAATTCAGCAGTCTTGCCTTGAGAACCCCATGCACAGTGTGAAAAGGCAAAATAATAGGATACTGAAAGAGGAACTCCCCAGGTCAGTAGGTGCCCAATATGCTACTGGAGGTCAGTGGAGAAATAACTCCAGAAAGAATGAAGGGATGGAGCCAAAGCAAAAACAATACCCAGTTATGGATGTGACTGGTGATAGAAGCAAGTTCCGATGTTGTAAAGAGCAATATTGCATAGGAACCTGGAATGTCAGGTCCATGAATCAAGGCAAATTGGAAGTAGTCAAACAGGAGATGGCAAGAGTGAACGTCAACATTCTAGGAATCAGTGAACTAAAATGGACTGGAATGGGTGGATTTAACTCAGATACCATTATATTTACTACTGTGGGCAGGAATCGCTCAGAAGAAATGGAGTAGCCATCATGGTCAACAAAAGAGTCTGAAATGCAGTACTTGGAGGCAATCTCAAAAACGACAGAATGATCTCTGTTCATTTCCAAGACAAACCATTCAATACCAAAGTATCCAAATCTATACCCCAACTGGTAACGCTGAAGAAGCTGAAGTTGAATGGTTCTATGAAGACCTACAAGACCTTTTAGAACTAACACCCAAAAAAGATGTCTTTTTCAGTATAGGGGACTGGAAGGCAAAAGTGGGAAGTCAAGAAACACCTGGAGTAACAGGCAAATTTGGCCTTGGAATACAGAATGAAGCAGGGCAAAGAACTAATAGAGTTTTGCCAAGAAAATGCACTGGTCATAGCAAACACCCTCTTCCAACAACATAAGAGAAGACTCTACACATGGACATCACCAGATGGTCAACACCGAAATCAGATTGATTATATTCTCTGCAGCAAAAGATGGAGAAGCCCTATACAGTCAACAAAAACAAGACCAGGAGCTGACTGTGGCTCAGATCATGAACTCCTTATTACCAAATTCAGGTTAAAATTGAAGAAAGCATGGAAAACCGCTAGACCATTCAGGTATGACCTAAATCAAATCCCTTATGATTATGCAGTGGAAGTGAGAAATAGATTTAAGGGCCTAGATCTGACAGATAGAGTGCCTGATGAACTATGGAATGAGGTTCATGACATTGTGCAGGAGACAGGGATCAAGACCATCCCCATGGAAAAGAAGTGCAAAAAAGCAAGATGGCTGTCTGGGGAAGCCTTACAAATAGCTGTGAAAAGAAGAGAAGTGAAAGGCCAAGCAGAAAAGGAAAGATATAAGCATCTGAATACAGAGTTCCGAAGAAAGAATAGCAAGAAGAGATAAGAAAGCCTTCTTCAGTGATCAATGCAAAGAAATAGAGGCAAACAACAGAATGGGAAAGACTAGAGATCACTTCATGAAAATTAGAGATACCAAGGGAACTTTCATGCAAAGATGGGCTCGATAAAGGACAGAAATGGTCTGGACAGAAGATATTAAGAAGAGGTGGCAAGAATACACAGAAGAACTGTACAGAAAAGATCTTCACGACCCAGATAATCAAGATGGTGTGATCACTCACCTAGAGCCAGACATCCTGGAATGCAAAGTCAAGTGGGCTTTAGGAAGCATCACTGTGAACAAAACTAGTGGAGGTGATAGAATTCCAGTAGAGCCATTTCAAATCCTGAAAGACGCTGCTGTGAAAGTGCTGCACTCAATATGTCAGAAAATTGGAAGACTCAGCAGTGGCCACAGGACTGGAAAAGGTCAGTTTTCATTCCAATCCCAAAGAAAGGCAATGCCAAAGAATGCTCAAACTACCACACAGTTGCACTCATCTCACATGCTAGTAAAGTAATGCTCAAAATTCTCCAAGCCAGGCTTCAGCAATACGTGAACCATGAACTCCCTGATGTTCAAGCTGGTTTTAGAAAAGACAGAGGAACCAGAGATCAAATTGCCAACATCCTCTGGATCATGGAAAAAAAACAAGAGAGTTCCAAAAATACATATATATTTCTGCTTTCTTGACTATGCCAAAGCCTTTGACTGTGTGGATCACAATAATCTGTGGAAAATTCTGAAAGAGATGGGAATACCAGACCACCTGACTTGCCTCTTGAGAAACCTGTATGCAGGTCAGGAAGCAACAGTTAGAACTGGACATGAAACAACAGACTGGTTCCAAATAGGAGAAGGAGTACGTCAAGGCTGTATATTGTCACCCTGCTTATTTAACTTCTATGTAGAGTACATCATGAGAAACCCTGGACTGGAAGAAGCACAAGCTGGAATCAAGATTGCCAGGAGAAATATCAATAACCTCAGATATGGAGATGACACTACCCTTATGGCAGAAAGTGAAGAGGAACTAAAAAGCCTCTTGATGAAAGTGTAAGAGGAGAATGAAAAAGTTGGCTTGAAACTCAACATTCAGAAAATGAAGATTATGGCATCCAGTCCCACACTTCATGGTAATAGATGGGGAAACAGGGAAACAGTGTCAGACTTTATTTTTCTGGGCTCCAAAATCACTGCAGATGGTGACTGTAGCCATGAAATTAAAAAATGCTTACTCCTTGGAAGAAAAGTTATGAACAACCTAGATAGCATATTGAAAAGCAGAGACATTACTTTGCCGACTAAGGTCCATTTAGTCAAGGCTATGGTTTTTCTAGTAGTCATGTATGGATGTGAGAGTTGGACTGTGAAGAAGGCTGAGCACCGAAGAATTGATGCTTTTGAACTATGGTGTTGGATAAGACTCTTGAGAGTCCATTGGACTGCAAGGAGATCCAACCAGTCCATTCTGAAGGAGATCAACCCTTGGTGTCCTTTGGAGGGAATGATGCTAAATCTGAAACTCCAGTACTTTGGCCACCTCATGAGAAGAGTTGACTCACTGGAAAAGACTCTGATGCTGGGAGGGATTGGGGGCAGGAGAAGGGGACGACAGAGGATGAGATGGCTGGATGGCATCACTGGCTCGATGAATGCGAGTCTGAGTGAACTCTGAGAGCTGGTGATGGACAGGGAGGCCTGGCGTGCTGCGATTCATGGGATCACAAAAAGTTGGACATGACTTAGTGACTGAAGTGAACTGAAATTGAAATATGGGTGATTAGAATTAATTGACCAGTTTGAAGATGCTAGACCTTTCTCAATTCAAAGAAGTTTTGTTGTTCATTTGCTAAGTCATGTCCAGCTCTTTGCAACCCCATGGACTGCATCTGGATGGGCTTTCCTGTCCTTCACAATATCCTGGAGTTTCCTCAGATTCCTGCCTAATGAGTCTGTGATGCTATTGAACCATGTCATCCTCTACCACTCTCTTCTCTCTCCTTCAGTCTTTCCTGCATCAGGGTCTTTTCCAGTGAGTAAACTCATTGCATCAAGTGGCCAAAGTATTGGAGCTTCAGCTTAAACATTGGTCTTACCAATGAATAATCAGGTTTGATTTCTTTTAGGATACACTTGTTTGATCTCCTGCAGTTCAAGGGAATCTCAAGGGTATTCTCCAGCACCACAATCTGAAGACATCAATTCTTCAGAGCTCTACCTTCTTTATGGTCCAATTCTCGTGTAAATATATAGCTACTGGGAAAAAAACCACAGCTTTGACTATATCGACCTTTTTTGATTACTCTGATTTTTAATATGCTCTTTAGGTTTGCCATACCTTCCTTCCAAGAAGCAAACTTCTCTTAATTTCATGGCTGCAGTCACCATCTGCAATGACTTTGGAGCCCAAGAAAATAAAATCTGTCACTGCTTCCACTTCTTCCCTATCTATTTGCCTTGAAGTGGTGGGTTCAGAAACCATGATCATAATTTCTTTAATGTCAAATTTTAAGCCAGCTTTTTCACTCTTCTCTTTCACTTTCATCAAGAGGCTGTTTAGCTCCTCTTCACTTTCTACTATTCTATCATCTGCATGACTGAGGTTGTTGATATTTCTCTAGCAATCTTGATTCCAGCTTGTGATTCATCCATCCTGGCATTTCACATGATGTACTCAGCATATAAATGAACCAAGCAGGGTGACAATATACAGCTTTGTCATACTCCTTTCACAGTCGAACCAGTACATTGTTCCATGTTCAGTCCTAATAGTTGCTTCTTGTCCCACATCCAGGTTTCTCAGGAGACAAGTATGGTGTCCTGGTATTCTAGTCACTTGAAGAATTTTCCACAGTTAGTTGTGATCCATACAGTCAAAGGCTTTAGTGTAGTCAGTGAAGCAGAAATTGATGTTTTTCTGGAATTCCCTTGCTTTCTCTAATATCCAATGAACATTGGCAATTTGATCTCTGATTCTTCTGCCTTTTCTAAAACCAGCTTGTACATCTGGAAGTTCTCAGTTAATGTACTACTGGAGCCTAACTTGAAGATTTTTGAGCATAACATTGCTAGTATGTGAAATGACCACAATAATACAATAGTTTGTGCATTCTTTGGTACTTCCCTTCTTTGGGATTGGAATGGAAACTGACCACTGCAGTCCTGTGGCACTGCTGAGTATTCCAGATTTGCTGGCATATTGAGTGCAACACTTTAAAAGCATCATTTTTTGGATTTTAAATAGCTCATCTGGAATTCCATCACCTCCACTAACCTTGTTTGTCATAATGCTTCCTAAAGCCCACTTGACTTCACACTCCAGGATATCTGTCTCTAGGTGAGTAACCATACTCTCATGGTTATCTGGATATTTTAGAATAGTTCTTATGTATATTCTTGCCACCTCTTTGTAATCTCTTCTACTTCTCTAAGAGCCTTACCATTTTTGTCTTTTATCATGCCCATTCTTTACAGAATATTCCCTTGATAGCTCCAGTTTTCTTGAAGAGATCTTTAGTTTTTCCCATTCTATTGCTTTCTTCTACTTTCTTACCCTATTCATTTAAGACCTTCTTTTCTCTCCTTGATATTCTCTGGAACTCTGTATTCAGTTGGGTATATCTTTCCCTTTCCACCTTGGTTTTTGCTTTTCTTCTTTCCTCAACTATGTGTAAAGCATCCTAATATAACCATTTGCCTTCTTGCATTTCTTTTTCTTTGGGATGGTTTTGGTCACTGACTCTTGTACATTGTTACAAACCTCCGTGCATAGCTCTTCAGGTACTGTCTCCCAGATCTAATCTCAAATCTATTCTTCCCTCCCACTGTATAATCACAAAATATTTGAATTATTGAATTCATACCTGAATTCATTCAGGTATTGAATTCATACCTGAATGGCCTAGTGGTTTTCCCTACTTTTTTCAATTTAAGTCTGAAGGAACTCATGATCTGAGTCATAGTCAACTAAAGGTCTTCTTTTTCTTGACTACATAGAATGTTTCCATCTTCAGTTTCAAAGAATATCAGTCTGATTTTTATATTTACCATTTGGTGATGTTCATGTGTAGAGTTGTGTCTTGTGTTGTTGGAAAAGGGTGTTTGCCATGATTTGTGAATTCTTTTGATAGGAAAAGGAATATGTCAAGGCTGTATATTGTCACCCTGCTTATTTAACTTATATGCAGAGTCAACATGAGAAACGCTGGGCTGGAAGAAGCACAAGCTGGAATCAAGATTGCCAGGAGAAATATCAATAACCTCAGATAAGGAGATGACACCACTCTTATGGCAGAGGGTGAGGAGGAACTAAAAAGCCTCTTGATGAAAGTGAAAGAGAGTGAAAAAGTTGGCTTAAAGCTCAACATTCAGAAAATGAAGATCATGGCATCTGGCCCCATCATTTCATGGGAAATAGATGGGGAAACAAGGGAAACAGTGTCAGACTTTATTTTTTGGGGCTCCAAAATCACTGCAGATGGTGACTGCAGCCATGTAATTAAAAGACACTTACTCCTTGGAAGAAAAGTTATGAGCAACCTAGATAGCATATTTAGAAGCAGAGACATTACTTTGCCAACAAAGGTTCATCTAGTCAAGGCTATGGATTTTCCAGTGGTCGTGTATGGATGTGAGAGTTGGACTGTGAAGAAGGCTGAGCACCAAAGAATTGATGCTTTTGAACTGTGGTGTTGGCGAAGACTCTTGGGAGTCCCTTGGACTGCAGGGAGATCCAACCAGTCCATTCTGAAGGAGATCAGCCCTGGGATTTCTTTGGAGGGAATGATGCTGAAGCTGAAACTCCAGTACTTTGGCCACCTAGTACGAAGAGTTGACTCACTGGAAAAGACTCTGATGCTGGGAGGGATTGGGGGCAGGAGGAGAAGGGGATAACAGAGGATGAAATGGCTGGATGGCATCACTAGCTCGATGGACGTGCGTCTGAGTGAACTCCAGGAGTTGGTGATGGACAGGGAGGTCTGACATGCTGTGATTCATGGGGTCGCAAAGAGTCAGACACGACCTACTGACTGAAGTGAACTGAACTTGACAAAGCTCTGTTAGCCTTAGACCTGTTTCATTTTGTTCTCCCAAGGCCAAACTTCCTATTATTCTGGGTATCTCTTGACTTCCTACATTTGCGTTCCAATCTCCTTTGATGAAAAGGACATCTTTTTGGAAATAAACATATAATGTACCAAATAAGCTCTTCCAATAAAGTGTGTGTGTGTGTGCGCGCACGTGTGTGCTCAGTCACTCAATTGTGTCTGACTCTTTGTGGCCCCATCTACTGCAGCCCTCTTGGCCCCTCTGTCCTGGAATTTTCCAGGCAAGAATATTGGAGCAGGTTGCCATTTTCTGGTCCAGGGGATCTTCCCAATCTAGGGACTGAACCTGCATCTCTTGTGTCTCCTGCATTGGCAGGTGGATTCTTCACCGTTGAATAACCTGGGAAGCCCAGAGTTGGAAACCCCTGATGTAAAAATATCTTTTACTTAAATTATAGACTCATCCTCAGGATCCATAGTTTTCAACTTTAAGAGAAGTTGACTGAGTGCATAGATAGAACACACAATCTCACATTTCCCTTAGAGCTCAAATGATATAGAACATCCCAGTAGGTAAACAGTTGTTTTTTAGACACCATGGACTGTAGCCCACACACTTCTTTGTCCATGGGGTTTCCCAGGCAAGAATACTGGAGTAGTTTGCCATTTCCTTCTCCAGGGGATCTTCTCAACCTAGGGATCTTGAAGCAGGTCCACTGCATTGGAAATGGATTCTTTACAACTAATCCAACAGGTAAGCCTCAGGTAAACACTATTAACATGCAAACAAGCAAAATTTTAGAATTTAATTATTTGCAAAACATCTATGCAATTAGAGAAAAGAAAGTGATTTGACTGACTCTGAAGTACTTCATTCATAGTATTATATGATCTTTCATACAAAAAGTATCTAATGATCTTCTTATTAGTGAAGAAACTAATATTTATTGGATTTTCTAACTTCGCAAAATTTATGTTGGTACAAAATATAATTTTGTAATGTATAATTATTTTTATTTTACATAATTTTAGTTTTTGAGAAAGGTATTGACTTATTAGGAGTATCAACTTGCTTTGATAAATGGTTGAGGAAAATCCCCTTTAAAAATGTGTCTGGTGTCTCAGATGGTAAACAATCTGCCTGTAATATAGAAGACTGGGGTTTAATCCCTGCGTCAGGAAGACCCCTGGAGAAGGGAATGACAGCCCACTCTAGTATTTTTGCCTGGAGAATTCTGTGAACAGAAGAGCTTGGTGGGCTACAGTCCACGAAGTTGCTAAGATCTGGACACGACTGAGCAGCTAACACTGTTACTTTCATTTTCTGAATTTCAGTTGGGAGCCATCTTCTTGTTCATGTTAGTCACTATAATCATTTACAAATATTCCCTCATGTATGTTATTTTATACAAGGGGTTATGTTAAGTACGTTTTTTATGGATTTTATTTATTCTGTTTACATTGTATTTTGAGATTCTGGAAAACTTTTGATGCAACATTGGTAGAAATATAATGTCTTGGTCAAAAAATGAAAGCAGGGTGCCTGCGTACCGAGCCTGGACCAGGAGCCAGGAGCCTGGACTCGGATCCCAGAGCTGAGAGCTGGGAATGGGGCAGGTGCATGGAGAGGCCTGGAGGGCACAGTGGCACAGAGATCAAGCCCTGAGCCTTTGGAGTGGGAGTACTGACTCCAACACCCTAGACTACCAAATAACTAACCCTTCCAAGTTCAAGTTCAAGTGAAAGTCACTGACTCATGTCTGACTCTTTGTGAACCCATGGACTTTGGCAGTCCATAGAATTCTCCAGGCCAGAACCCTAGTGAGAATGCACACAAAAGACACCACTTGAATAAAACACCAGGCATCACCTAACCACCAATAGCACCCTGTGCAGGACACCTCATTTAAACAACAAACGAAACAAAAATACAAACCCAATCATCAGCAGATAGGATTACCACCTCACTCAGCCATACCATTCAGAGAAAAAACAAACAAAAACTCAGCACAAACCTCACCCTATATGCAGCTTACACAAACCACTGGATCAATCTTAGGAAGGCAGAAACCAAAAGAAAGAAAGAATTCAAACTTGAAGCCTGGGAAAAGGAGACCTCAAACACAATAAGTTAAAAAAAAAAATGAAAAAGCAGAGAAATACTACACAAATGAAGGAACAACTTAGAAATAAAAAAGTCCAAATAAAGAAGAGGAAATAGGCAAACTACCTGAAAAAGAATGCAGAATAATGATAAAGATGATCAGAAACCTTGAAAACAAAATGGAGAAAATGCAAGAATCAATTAACAGAGGTCTAGAAGAATTAAAGACTAAACATACAGAGACAAAAAACACAATTACTGAGATTAAAAATATTTTGGAAAGAATCAATAGTATAATATCTGAAGCAGAAGAACGAATCAGTGGGCTAGAAGATAAAATGGTGGAAATAACTTCTGAAGGGCAGAATAAAGTAAAAAGAATGAAAAGAATAGAGAATAGGCTCAGAGACCTCTGGGACAATATCAAACACAACAACATTCGAATTCTAGGGTCCCAGAAGAAGAGAAAAAGAAAGGGTATGAGAAAATTTTGAAAGAGACTATAGTTGAAAATTTCCACAACATGGAAAAGGAAATAGTCAATCAAATCCAAGAGGCACAAAGAATCCCATACAGGATAAAACAAAGGAGAAATATGCCAAGACACACATTAATCAAAGCAACAAAGACTAAACACAGAGAAAGAATATTGAAAGCAGCAAGGGAAAAGCAACAGGTAACATAAAGGGAAACCCTATAGGTTTAACAGCTGATTTTTCAGCAGAAACTCTGCAAGTTAGAAGGGAATGGCAGGATATACTTAAAGTACTGAAAGGGAAAAAAATCTACAATCAAGATTACTGTACCTGGCATAGATCTCATTCAGAATTGATGGAGAAATAAAAAACTTTTCAGACAAGCAAAAGTTAAGAGAAATCAGTACCACCAAACCAGCTTTACAACAAATGTTAAAGGGACTTATATAGTGAAGAAATACAAGAGAAGGAAAACTATCAACAAAATCAACCCCAAACAATTAACAAAATGGCAATAGGAACATATATATCAATAATTACTTTAAATGTAAATGTATTAAGTGCTCCAACCAAGAGACATAGATTGGCTGAATTGATACAAAAACAAAACGTATATATATGCTGTTTACAAGAAATCCACTTCAGACCTAAGACACATATAGACTGAAAGTGAGAGGTTGGAAAAATATATTCCATGCAAATGGGAAGCAAAAGAAAGTGGAGTAGCAATCCTCATATCAGACAAAATAGACCTTAAAAAAGATTACAAGAGATAAGGAAGGACAATACATAATGATCAAGGTATCAATCCAAGAGGAAGACCTAACAATTGTAAATATCTATGCACTGAACATAGGAGCACCTCAATACATAAGAAATACAGACATAAAAGGAGAAATTGACAGTTACACAGTAATAGTAGGAGACTTTAATACCCCATTCACACCAATGGACAGATCATAAAAATAGAAAATTAATAAGGAAACACAAGTCTTAAATTACACATTAGATGAGAGGAATCTCACTGATATTTTCAGGACATTCCATCCAAATGCAGAATACAATTTCTTCTCAAGTGCACATGGAACATTCTCCAAGATAGACCACATCTGTGTCACAAATCAAACCTCAGTAAACTTAAGAAAATTGAAATTGTATCAAACATCTCTGACCACAACACTGTGAGATTAGATATCAACTATAAGAAAAAAGCTGTAACAAACACAAATGCATGGCGATTAAACAACACATTTCTATGTAACCAACAGGTTTTTAAAGAAATCAAAAGGGAAATAAAAAAAACTTTTAGAAGCAAATGACAATGAAAACACGACAACTCAAACTTATGAGATGCAGCAAAAGCAGTGCTAAGAGGGAGTTCAGTTCAGTTCAGTCACTCAGTCCTGCCCGACTCTTCGCGACCCCAGGGAATACAGCACACCAGGCCTCCCTGTCCATCACCAACTCACGGAGTTTACCCAAACTCATGTCCATTGAGTCAGTGAAGCCATCCAACCATCTCATCCTTTGTCATCCCCTTCTCCTCCTACCTTCAAACTTTCCTAGCATCAGGGTCTTTCCTAATGAGTCACTACTTTGCATCAGGTGGCCAAATTATTGAAGTTTCAGCTTCAACATCAGTCCTTCCAGTGAATAATCAGGACTGACTTTAGATGGACTTTAGGATGGACTGGTTGGATCTCCTTGCAGTCCAAGAGACTCTCAAGAGTCTTCTCCAACACCACAGTTCAAAAGCATCAATTCTTTGGAGCTAAGCTTTCTATATAGTCCAATTCTCACATCTATACATGACCATTGGAAAGACCATAGCCTTGACTAGATGGACTTTTGTTTGCAAAGTAATGTGTCCGCTTTTTAATATGCTGTCTAGGTTGGTCATAATTTCCCTTTCAAAGGAATAAGTGTCTTTTAATTTTATGGCTGCATTCACCATCTACAGTGATTTTGGAGCCCCAAAATAATAAAGTCTGCCACTGTTTCCCCATCTATTTGCCATGAAGTGATGGGACCAGATGTCATGAACTTAGTTTCTGAATGTTGAACTTTAAGCCAACTTTTTCACTCTCCTCTTTCACTTTTATCAAAAGGCTCTTTAGTTCCTCTTCACTTTTTGCCATAAGGGTGGTGTCATCTGCATATCTGAGATTATTGATATTTATTTCCCAGCAATCTTGATTCCAGGTCATGCTTCATCCAGTCCAGCATTTCTCACAATGTACTCTATATATAAATTAAATAAGCAGGGTGACAATATACAGCCTTGACATACTCCTTTCCTGATTTGGAACCAGTCTGTTGTTCCATGTTCAGTTCTAATTGTTCTTGACCTGCATACAGATTTCTCAAGAGGCAGGTTAGGTGGTCTGGTATCCCGATCTCTTTCAGAATATTCCACAGTTTAAGATGATTCACACAGTCAAAGGCTTTGGCATAGTCAAGAAAGCAGAAATAGATGTTTTTCTGGAACTCTTTTGTGTTTTTGATGATCCATCAGATGTTGGCAATTTGATCTCTGGTTCCTATGCCTTTTCTAAAATCAACTTGAACATCAGGAAATTCACGGTTCATGTATTGTTGAAGCCTGGCTTGGAGGATTTTGAGCATTACTTTACTAGCGTGTGAGATGAGTGCAATTGTGCAGTTCTTTGAGTATTCTTTGACATTGCCTTTCTGGGGATTGGAATGAAAACTGCCATTTTCTAATCCTGTGGCCACTGGTGAGTTTTCCAAATTTGCTGACATATTGAGTGCAACACTTTCACAGCATCATCTTTTAGGTTTTGAAATAACTCAACTGGAATTCCATCACCCCCTCTAGCTTTGCTCCTAGTGAAGCTTCCTAAGGCCCATTCCAGGATGCCTGGCTCTAGGTAAGTGATCACAGCATCGTGATTATCTGGGTCGTGAAGATCTTTTTTGTACAGTTCTTCTGGGTATCCTTGCCACCTCTTCTTAAAATCTTCTTCTTCTGTAGGGTATGTACCATTTCTGTCCTTTATTGTGCCCATCTGTGCATGTGAAGTTCCCTTGGTATCTCTAATTATCTTGAAGAAATCTCTAGTATTTTCTATTTTGTTATTTTCCTCTATTTCTTTGCATTGATCACTGAGGAAGGCTTTCTTATCTCTCCTTGCTATTCTTTGGAACTCTGCATTCAAATGAGTATCAGTTCAGTTCAAATCATTTGCTCAGTCATGTCCAACTCTTTGCGACCCCATGAACCGCAGCATGCTGGGAACCCTGTCCATCACCAATTCCAGGAGTCAATCCAACCCATGTCCATGGAGTCAGTGATGCCATCCAACTATCTCATCCTCTGTTGTCCCCTTCTCTTCCTGCCCTCAATCTTTCCCATCATCAGGGTCTTTTCAAATGAGTCAGCTCTCCGCATCAGGTGGCCAAAGTATTGGAGTTTCAGCTTCAATATCAGTCCTTCCAATGAACACTCAGGACTGATCTCCTTTAGGATGGACTGGTTGGATCTTCTGGCAGTCCAAGGGACTCTCAAGAGTGTTCTTCATCACCACAGTTCAAAAGCATCAATTCTTTGGCACTAAACTTTCTTTATAGTCCAACTCTCACATCCATACATGACTACTGGAAAAACTGTTGCTTTGACTAGACAGACCTTTGTTGGCAATGTCTCTGCTTTTTAACATGCTGTCTAGGTTGGTCAAAACTTTCCCTCCAAGAAGAAGCATCTTTTAATTTCATGGCTGCAATCATCATCTGCAGTGATTTTGGAGCCCAGAAAAATAAAGTCAGCCACTGTTTCCATTGACTCCCCATCTATCTGTCACGAAGTGATGGGACCGGATGCCGTGATCTTAGTTTTCTGGATGTTGAGCTTTAAGCCAACTTTTTCACACTCTTCTTTCACTTTTATCAAGAGGCTCTTTAATTCTTCTTCACTTTCTGCCATAAGGGTGGTGTCATCTGCATATCTGAGGTTATTGATATTTCTCCCAGCAGTCTTGATTCCAGCTTGTGCTTCATCCAGCAGAGCGTTTCTTACAATGTACTCTGTATATAAGTTAAATAAGCAGGGTGGCAATATACAGCCTTGACATACTCCTTTTCCTACTTGGAACCATTCTGTTGTTCCATGTCCAGTTCTAACTGTTGCCTCCTGACCTGCATACAGCTTTTTCAAGAGACAGGTTAGAGGTTAGGTGGTCTGGTCTTCCCATCACTTTCAGAATTTTCCACAGTTTATTGTGATCCACACAGTCAAAGGCTTTGGCATAGTCAATAAAGCAAAATGTATTTTTGGAAGTCTCTTGCTTTTTTGGTGATCCATCAGATGTTAGCAATTTGATCTCTGGTTCCTCTGCCTTTTCTATAACCAGCTTGAACATCTGGAAGTTCAAGGTTCACGTATTGCTGAAGGCTGGCTTGGAGAATTTTGAGCGTTAATTTACTACCATGTGAGATGAGTGCGATTGTGCGGTAGTTTGAGCATTCTTTGACATTGCCATTCTTGGGGATTGAAACAAAAACTGACATTTTCCAGTCCTGTGACCACTGCTGAGTTTTCCAAATTTGCCAGGAGCTAGCGTGAAGAGCCCTGCCCATGGCAAAAGTCATGAGGTTAAGATGTCCGACAGGCAAAGGCAAGTTGGGCCTTAAGGGAGCCTCGCTGAATTTTCTCGAGCATCTACCCCTAAAACCAGAGTCTGCCTGCCTTACTGCATTATACTCTCACTAACTCCTCTGAATTAACAGGGGGCTGTCCCCCCACCACCTTTTTCTGGAAAAAGTTTATTTAGAGCTTTTAGATAATAAGTCTCCTGGGCATAATATGAGTGTTTCAATCCAAAAATCTGTCTGATGGCTTTCTAGCCTGCCTGCAGGACTCTTACAGCTGCGCATGTGATTGTTTGCGGCCTCTTGACCTCGAGAAGCACAGGAAGCTTAAAACATCCTAGGAATGTAGGGGCTTCCGAGGAGTCAAAATCATTAGAATAGGACTGATTAAGGGTTTCATTTGTTGAGCCAATACTTGCTGCCAAGTTTTCATATGTTTTATTTGTTTATATAGTTGGTATATAGAAGAAACAAGTAGCAACACAGATCTTTAAGTACATTTGTTATAACCCACTGCACCTTTGTTCTGTAGGAATGTAATTTTAGTGCTTTGAGGGTGATGCAGATTAAAGAAAAACACTTCAGTGGACATGAGATTAGCATTCATTAAGGAAGAGAGCTATTAAGTGTTAACAGGCCTCTTGGCCAGAAGATAATGTAAATCACCTGAGAATTTTGTATACAAAAAGATATACAGAAAGGGTCAGGACTGCTGCTCCTGTATGACTCTGTATCTTCCATTATGTAAAACTTAGGGTATATAAACACCTTTTAAATAATAAAGTTATGCGGTTTTTGCACAAGCTTAGCCTCCCCCGTGCCGACTCTCTCTCTCTCTTTCTCCCTCTCCCTCCCTCTCCTTTTCAGGCTAATCCCTTGGAACACAGAGGCTCACAGAGTCTACTTATTTGCCCTGGTTTCTAAGACCCAAGTGAGAGGGAGCCCAAGGCGGGGCATCCTCCACTATTCAAGTAGGCGCCGGTGGCCTATGTAGATGGTGCAAGTTCCTTGTCTTGTAACTTTATTGGTTTTCTACGTAAACCAAGTTATTCAGCCTCTTTTCTCCACTAATTTTCCTACTACACTATTCTTTACTAATCTCTCTTTATATTTCTAAATAAATAAGTTTTTCCTTGCAGACTCTGTCTCCCCTTGAATTCCCTGGATCCACTGGGGCTGGATCCTGGCACAAATTTGCTGACATATTGAGTACAGCACTTTCACAGCATCATCTTTTAGGGTTTTTGAAATAGCTCAACTGGAATTCAATCATCTCCACTAGCTTTGTTCATAGTGATGTGTCCTAAGGCCCACTTGAGTTCACAGACCAGGATATCTGGCTCTAGGTGAGTGTGAGTGATCACACTTTCATGATTATCTGGGTCCTGAAGATCTCTTTTGTACAGTAGTTCTGTGTATTCTTGCCACCTCTTCTTAATATCTTCTGCTTCTGTTAGGTCCATATCATTCCTGTCCTTTATTAAGCCCATCTTTGCATGAAATGTTCCTTTGGTATTCTAATTTTCTTGAAGAGATCTCTAGTCTTTCCCATTCTATTGTCTCCCTCTATTTCTTTGCATTGATCACTGAGGAGGGCTTTCTTATCTCTCTTTGCTATTCTTTGTATATCTATCCTTTTCTCCTTTTTAAATTTTACTTCCCTTCTCTTCACATCTATTTGTAAGGCCTCCTCAGACAGCCAGTTGCCTTTTTGCATTTATTTTTCTTGGGGATGATCTTGATCCCTGCCTCCTGTACAATGTCATGAACCTCCATCCATATTTCTTCAGGCACTCTGTCTATCACATCTAGTCCCTAAATCTATTTCTCACTTCCACTGTATAATCATAAGGGATTTGATTTAGGTCATACCTGAATGGTCTAGTGGTTTTCCCTACTTTCTTCAATTTAAGTCTGAATTTGGCAATTGAGTGCATGATCTGAGCCACACTCAGCCCCCGGTCTTGTTTTTGCTGACTGTATAGAACTTCTCCATCTTTGGCTGCAAAGAATATAATCAATCTGATTTCGATGTTGACCATTTGGTGATGTCCATGTGTAGAGTCTTCTCTTGTGTTGTTGGAAGTGGGCTTTTGCTATGACCACTGCTTTGCTTGGCAAAACTCTGTTAGCTTTTACCCTGCTTCATTCTGTACTCCAAGGCCAAATTTGCCGTTACTCCAGGTGTTACTTCCTACTTTTGCATTTCAGTCTCCTTTAGTAAAATACATATTTTTTGGGTGTTAGTTCTAAAAGGTCTTGTATGTCTTCAAAGAATCATTCAGCTTCAGTTTCTTCAGCATTACTGGTCAGGGCATAGACTTGGATTACTGTAATATTGAATGGTTTGCCTTGGAAGTGAATAGAGATCATTCTGTTGTTTTTGAGATTGCATCCAAGTACTGCATTTTGGATTCTTTTGTTGACAGTGATGGCTACTCCATTTCTTTGAAGGGGTTCTTGACCACAGTAGTTGATATAATGATCATCTGAGTAAATTCACCCAGTCCAGTCTGTTTTGGTTCACCTATTCTTAAAATGTCCACATGCATTGCTGCCATGGCCTGTTTTACTACCTCCAATTTGCCTTGGTTCATGGACCTAACATTCCAGATTCCTATGTAATATTGCTCTTTATTGCATTGGACCTTGCTTCTTTCACCAGTCACCTCCACGACTAGGTGTTTTTTTGCTTTGGCTCCGTCTTTTCATTCTTTCTGGAGTTATTTCCACTGGTCTCCAGTAGCATATTGGGCATGTACCAAACTGGGGAGTTCATCTTTCAGTGTCCTATTTTTGTTGTTGTTGTTGTTGTTATTCTTTTTCCAGGTGTTTTAGGTGTAAAGTTATGTTGTCTATTCGATGTTTTTCTTGTTTCTTAAGGTTGGATTGTATTGCTATTATAGCATTGAAAACACGACAGTTTAAAACCTGTGGGATGCAGCAAAACAGCCCTAGAAGGGAAGTTTATAGCAATATCATCCTTCCTCAAGAAACAAGAAAAACGTCAAATTGACAACATAACTTTACACCTAAAGCACCTGAAAAAAAAAGAACAGAAAGACCCCAAAATTAGTTCAAGGAAAGAAATCATAAAGATACAAGCAGAAAATAAATGAAAAAGAAATGAAAGAAAAAATAGCAAAGAATAATAAAACTAAAATCTGGTTCTTTGAGAAGATAAACAAAATTGACGACCTTTGGCCAGAATCATCAAGGAAAAAAGAAGAATCAAATCAACAAAATTAGAAATTAAAAAGGAAAGGTTACAACAGACAATGTAGAAATGCAAAGGAGTATAAGAGACTATTATGAACAACTATATAGTAATAAAATGGATAACCTGGAAGAAAGGGACAGATTCTCAGAAGTATCATCAAGACTGAACCAGAAAGAAATGGAAATTATGAATAACCCAATTACAAACATTGAAATTGAAACTGTGATAAAAAATTTCCCAAAAAATAAAAGCCCAGGACCAGATGGCTTCACAGAATTCCATCAAACATTTAGAGAATAGCTAATGCCTATCCTTCTAAAACTTTAAAAAACTTGAAGAGGAAGGAACACTTCCAAACTCATTCTATGAAGTCACCATCACCCTGATATCAAAACCAGACAAAGATAACACAAATAAAGAAAACTACAGGCCAATATCACTGATGAACATAGATGCAAAAATCCTCAACAAAATTTTAGCAAACAGATTTCAGCAACACATCAAAAAGCTCATACACCATGATCAAGTTGGGTTTATTCCAGGGATGCAAATGTTTTTCAAAACATTTGCAGAAATCAATACAGTGTGATATACCATATTAACAAATTGAAAGATAAAAACCATATAATATAACAATCTCAATAGATGCAGAAAAAGCCTTTGGCAAAGTTCAGCACCCATTTATGATTAAAACTCTTCAAGATATGGGTAAGATATGGGCATAGAAGGAAACTAACTCAACATAGTAAAGGACATATATAATAAACCTACAGCAAATATTATTCTCAGTGGTGAAAAACTGAAAACATCCCCCCTAAGATTAAGAACAAGATAAGGGTGTCCACTTTTACCACTATTATTCAGCATAGTTCTGGAAGTCCTAGCTACAGCAATTGGAGAAGAAAAAGAAATGAATCCAGATAAGAAAAGAAGAAGTAGAGCTCTCACTGTTTACAGATGACATGATACTGTACATAGAAAACCCTAAAGATGGTATCGAAAGTTACCACAGCTAATCAGTGAATTTAGCAAATTTGCTGGATACAAAATCAATATGCAGAAATCGCTTGCATTTCTATGTACTAACAATGACAAATCAGAAAGAGAAATTAAGGAATCAATCCCTTTCACTATTACAACCAAAAGAATTAAATATCTAGGAATAAACTTATCTAAGAAGACAAAAGATCGTACACGGAAAATTATAAGACACTAATGAAGAAATCAAAGACGACATAAACAGATGGAGAGATTTTCCATGTTCCTGTGTAGGAAGAATCAATATTGTGAAAATGACTATACTACCAAATGCAATCTAAAAAGTTAGTGTGATCCCTATCAAATTACCAATGGCATTTTTCGCAGAACTAGAACAAAAGATTTCACAATTCATATGGAAACACAAAAGACCCTGAGTAGCCAAAGCAGTCTTGAGAAAGAAGAATGGAGCTGGAGGAATCAACCTTCCTGACTTCAGATTATACAACAAAGCTACAGTCATCAAGACAGTATGGTACTGGCACAAAAACAGAAATGTAAACCAATGGAACAATCAGAAAGCCCAGAAATAAACCCATGCACCTATGGGTACCCTGTTTTTGACAAAGGAGGTAAGAATATACAATGGGACAAAGACAGCCTCATCAGTAAATGCTTCTGGGAAAACTGGACAGCTACATGTAAAAGAATGAAATTAGAACACTTCCTATCACTATACACAAATATAAACTCAAAATGGATTAAAGACCTAAAGGTAAGACCAGAAACTATAAAACTCTTAGAGGAAAATATAGGCAGAACACTTGATGATACAAATCAAAGCAAAATCCTCTGTGACCCGCCTCCTAGAATAATGGAAATAAAAACAAAACTAAACAAGAGGACCTGATAAAACTTCAAAGCTTTTGCACAGAAAAGGAAACTATAAGCAAGGTGAAAAGACACCCCGCAGAATGGTAGAAAATAATAGCAAATGAAAGAACTGACAAAGAATTATTTTCCAAAATATACAAGCAGCATAAACTCAATGCCAGAAAAACAAACAACCCAATCAAAAAGTGGGAAAAATGCCTAAACAGACATTTCTCCAAAGAAGACATACAGATGGCTAACAAACACATGAAAAGATGTTCAACATTGCTCGTAATTAGAAAAATGCAAATCAAAACTATAATAAGATATCAGGTCACACCAGTCAGAATGGCCATCATCAAAATGTCTACAGACAATAAATGCTGGAGAGGATGTGGAGAAATGCACTGTTAGTGAGAATGTAAACTGATACAACCCCTATGGAAGATGGTATGGGGATTCCTTAAAAAACTAGGAATTAAACTCCCATATGACCCAGCAATCCCACTCCTAGGCATATACCGTGAAAACCAAAATGGAAAAAGACACAAGTATTCCATTGTTCATTGAAGCACTATTTACAATAGCTAGAACATGGAAGCAAGCTAGATGTCCCTCAACAGATGAATGAATAAAGAAGTTCTGGTACATATACACTCAGCCATAAAAAGGAACACCTTTGAGTCAGTTCTAATGAGGTGGATGAGCCTAGAACCTGTTATACAGAGTAAAGTAAGTCAGAAAAAAAGATAAACATCATATTCTAATGCATGTATATGGAATCTAGAAAAATGGTGTTGAAGAATTTACTAATATGGCAGCAGTGGAGAAACAGACATAGAGAATAGACTTACGGACGTGGGGATAGGGGAGGAGAGAGTGAGATGTATGGAAAGAGTAACATGGAAACTTACATTACCATATGTAAAATAGATAGCCAATGGGGATTTGCTGTATGGCTCAGGAAACTCAAACAGGGGCTCTGCATCAATCTAGAGGTGTGGGGTGAGGAGGGAGATGGGAGGGAAGTTCAAAAGGGAGGGGATATATGTATGCCTATGGCTGATTTTTGGTGAGGTTTAACAGGAAACAACAAAATTCTATAAAGCAACTATCTTACAATAAAAAAATAAATTAATTAAAAATAAATAAATATGACTTTTAAACACAAGTTATTTGAAAAAAATAAAATAAACTTATTAAAAATAAAAAGTAAAAGCATTGCATGCATAAATATGCCATTGTAAAACATATTAGCTATATTTAATAAAATTTTAAATGCAGGATTTTTTATTTTATTTTAGCCTTTGCATAGGCTAAAATTGTTTGATTCATTACTTAAAATTGAGTACAAAGACAAAGAGAACTTTGAAATGCATACCTTGGAGTATTAACAAGTACTCAGCTCTTGATGTAAATGTCAGAGAAAAAAAAAGTTCTAATGAACTCTCTACTGCTGAAAAACAATTGTTGCTGAATAGAACTATAAATGCCACTAAGATAATGTTTTATCCTAAAGCAGAATAATTTCAGTGTCATTTACTTGCTATGTGAATTTTGGCCCAATAGTTATAAAATATTGGCCTAGAAATCATTTAGGAAGGTGGTACCATTGTGTAACTTTTCAGTTCACTCTTGTGTCATAATGTTTTAGGTTAGAAATTGTCCAGGAAATAATATGCTTTAACTATTGGAGTCTTTTTTTTTTACCCATCAAATAATGGCATCATAAGTTTTCATTTTCCCCAGTGCCTTTTCTGCTATAATAATGGCTTGAGGATTTAAATCCTGTGCTGTTATTGTGACTTCAAAGCCTTAAAACTGCAATTGAATGAGGCAGTTCATCTGTCATTATTCAAATATGAAGCAATTATGATGAAATAAAGATAAAATTCCATTGAGAAATCCTCCAATCAATTTTCACTTATATTTAACTAGAAACATAAAACCACTCTTAGAAGAGTAAGTTTAGGTAATAAAATTGAAGAATAGAAAAGCATGAATTACTGATCTATAACTGTGTCATTTATGGAAGTTGCAAGGCATGTAAATAAAATGTGTCACCAATATTGAGTGAAACTTGGGTGCATGCTACAAACAAAGAAAACAAAAGCCAAAAAACAAAACAGAAGAGAACATGAAATAAAACTCCACTTATTACTTAACTGGTCGAAACAGTACCTAAACCTATGTCCCCACCGGAAGTCTTATAGTTATTTATGTTTTTAACAAATACACCCAACCTAGTCAAAATAAAATTCAGTGAAGTTATGGGACTTTTTTTTCTTTGAAAAAATGCTAAATGTGGTGAAGGAGATGGCATGACATCAGGCAAGTGAACTTTTAATTTTTTTAATCTACTCAGTATTTTATATTCCCTCACTTGTACCAACTTCATTGTTTTATGACTGTATGTTATCTTTCACTTTAATATTTCTTTTTTTAAAAAAATCTAAATTTCAGTATTCCACTTGCTTAAATTAAGAAAATTTATCCAAAGAGTCGTCCAATAGAATGCTCAATTATGTTCTAAAGTGAGCTAAAAATAGAAGAAAAGTAAAATACACAGCACTGTGTCATATAAGGATACTATAAATATGTCTTACTAACCATTCTTCCATTAATTTAGAATGTTTTTATTAAAAAATTTTTCATGTTCATTTTAAGTTCTCATGCTATTCAAAGTCATATAAGTACAGTGTTCTAATTTTAGTTAGTATAATTTATTTTTATTTTTGCTTTACATATATAATTTCTGAATATAGCATGTGTCTATTAAAAATTTGTATCTCAGTTATCTGGAGATTGCATTCAATTATTAATAAATATCATAAGTATATTTAATATTTCAAGTGAACAAGGCATTCCATGAATGCTTACTATGTTCCAGATCTCTGTCCAGTACTTAGTAATACATCAGGACCAATACAATAGACAGGAATGAAAACAGGGAAGTACAAAACTACAATGGAAATACAAAGAAGTACTTAATTTTACTATGAGAATATTTAGATTGCTCATATTTTCCTGCTATGGGATGTAAGGATAATACCCTTTAGCAACAATTTCAATAGCAAGTTAAGCAAGACTCAGGCAACACTTTGAAGAGTAGAATGTAACCAGGGGACAAGGCATGAGTAATGTCTTCTAAGTATAGAATGTCAGATGGCACACATCAAGAAAAAGCACAATTAATTCTGGAAGAGCAGTTTGGAGGAACAAATGAATGATGAAAAGGTTTGAAAGGGTTTCAGAACCAGATATTTACTCTGTCTTCAAATCCCTGGAAATAGTGACAGTTTTAAAATGGAATTCAACTAGAAACTATTTGCCTGTTATAATTTGGCTATAATGTGGAGAACTCAAAAGGTAGGATATGCCTCCAGACAGGGAAGTGTATAAGAGGTTCATTTTCATGAATTGAAGGCAAAAAAAAAAAAAAAAAAAGATACTGATAAACTATGATTCTGACAATGGAAATGGAATACTATAAAAATAATAATAGGAGTGGAAGGTTTTGTTGTTCAGTCACTCAGTCATGTCCAACTCTTTGTGACCCCATGGACTGTAAATACCAGGCTTCCCTGTCCTTCAGTGTCTCCCAGAGTCTGCTCAAACTCATGTACATTGAGTCAATGTCATCCACTCATCTCATCCCCTGTCACCCACTTCTCCTCCTGCCCTCAGCCTTTCCCAGCATCAGGATCTTTTCCAATAGCTAGGCTCTTTGCATCAGGTGGCCAAAGTATCGGAGCTTCAAGCATCAGTCCTTGCAATGAATGTTCAGAGTTGACTTCCTTTAGGATTGACTGGTTTGATCTCCCTGTTGTCCAAGGGACTCTCAAGTGTCTCCTCCAGCATCACAGTTTGAAAGTATCAGTTCTTAAGTGTTCAGCCTTCCTTATAATCTAACTCTCACATACATACATAACTACTGGCAAAGTACTTTGACCATACAGACCTTTGTCAACAAAGTGATGTCTGTGCTTTTTAATCACTGTCTAGGCTTCCCTGATGGCTCAGGGGTAAAGAATCTGCCTGCAATGCAGGAGACCGGCTTCAATGCCTGGGTCAGGAAGATCCTCTGAAGGAGGGCATGGCAACCCACTGTGGAATTCTTGCCTGGAAATTTCCCATGGACAGAGGAGCCTGGCAGGCTGCAGCCCAGAAGGTTGCACAGAGTAGGACATGACTGAAGCAGCTAAGCAGCAGCAGCAGCAGCAGCAGGCTTGTTATAGCTTTTCTTCCAAGGAGCAACATCTTTTGATTTCATGACTTTAGTCACTATCCACAGTGATTTTGGAATCCAAGAAAATAAAGTTTGTCACTGCTTTCAATTTTTTCCCGATCTGTGTGCAGAGAATTGATGGGATCTGATGCCATGATCTTAGTTTTTTCAGTGTTAAGTTTTAAGCCAGCTTTTTCACTCTCCTCTTTCACCTTCATCAAGAGGCTCTTTAGTTCCTCTTCACTTTCTGCCATTAGAGTGGTGTCATCTGCATATCTGAGGTTGTTGACATTTCTTCCTGCAATCTTGATTTCAGCTTGTGCTTCTTCCAGCCCACCATTTTGCATGATGTACTCTGCATGTAGGTTAAATAAGCAGGGTGACAATATGCAGCCTTGATGTACTCCTTCCCCAATTTGGAACCAATCCATTGTTCCATGTAAGGTTCTAACTGTTACTTCTTATCCTGCATTCAGGTTTCACAGGAGGCAGGTAAAGTGGTCTTGTCTTCCCATCTCTTGAAGAATTTTCCAGTTTGTTGTGATCCATACAAAGAAAGGCTTTAGGGTAGTCAGAGAAACAGAAGTAGATATTTTCTGGAATTCCATTGCTTTTTCTATGAACCAACCAATGTTGGCGATTTGATCTCTGATTTCTCTGCCTTTTCTAAATCCAGCTGGACATCTGGAAGTTCTTGGGCACATGCTGTGGAAGCCTAGTTTGAAGGATTTTGAGCATTAGCTTGCTAGCATGGGAAATGAACACATTTGTGCAGTAGTTTGAACATTCTTTGGCATTGCTCTTTTTTGGGATTGAAATGAAAACTGACCTTTTCCAGTTCTGTGGCCACTGCTGAGTGTTCCAAATTTGCTGGCATATTGAGTGCAGTACTTTAACAACATCGTCTTTTAGGATTTGAAATAGTTCATTTGGAATTCCATCACTTTTTCTAGCTTTGTTTCTTAGTAGAGGAGAAGGAAATGGCAACCCACTCCAGTGTTCTTGTCTGGAGAATCCCAAGGACGAGGGAGCCTGGTGGGCTGTCATCTATGGGTAGCACAGAGTCAGACACTACTGAAGCGACTTAGCAGCACCAGTACTTCCTAAGGCCCACTTGACTTCACAGTCCAGGATGTCTTGTTCTAGGTGACTGACCACACCATTATGGTGTGTCAGTAAGACTTTTTTTGTACAGTTCTCTGTGTATTCTTTCTACCTCTTCTTAATCTCTTCTGCTTCTGTTTAGTCCATACCATTTCTGTCCTTAATTGTACTCATTTTTGCATGAAATGTTCCCTTGGTATCTCTAATTTTCTTGAAGAGATTTCTAGTCTGTCTCATTTTATTGTTTTCCTCTATTTCTTTGCACTGTTCACTTAAGAAGGCTTTCTTATCTCTCCTTGCTGTTTGGAACTCTGCATGCAGGTGGGTATATCTTTCCTTTTTTCCTTTGCCTTTGGTTTCTCTTCTTTCTCAGATATCTATAAGGCCTCCTCAGATAACCATTTTGCCTTCTTGCATTTTTTTGGGGGTGGTGGTGTTGGATAGTTTTAGTCACTGTCTCCTGTACAATGTTATGAACCTTTGTTTATAGTTCTTTAGGCACTCTATCAAATCTAATCCCTTGATTCTATTTGCCACTTCCACTGTATAATCACAAGGGATTTGATTTAGATCATACCTGAATGGCTTAATGGTTTTCCCTACTTTCTTCAATTTAAGTCTGAATTTTTCAGTGAGGAACTCATGATCCAAGCCACAGTCAGCTCCAGGTCCTAATTTTGCTAATGATATAGAGCCTCTCTGTTTTCGGCTATAAAGTATATAATCAATCTGATTTCTATAGTGGCCATCTGGTGATGTCCATGTGTAGAGTTGTCTCTTGTGTTGTTGGAAGAGGGGTAGCATTGGTAGAATTGACACTATTGATTAAATTCAGTTATTGATTAAATCTGGAAACTTGAGGCTTAAAGGACCTTCCATCAGTGACTGGCTTGGGCAGATGAATAGCTGATAAGGTTATTAAATGACACAGAGGATGCAAGATGAGGAATAGAAACAAAGTTTATTTAGAGCAGTTGTAAAGACAGCAAATTTAATTCCAACCGTAGTGAGGATGAGATGTCAGTAGAGTTCCACTGTAGATTTGTGTAAGGATAGGAAAAGGAACACAGGAAAGTTGTAAGGACCAACCGGACGATAAAAAGACTAGGTGTTTGGAGGGTAAGGGGTGTGGTTGGAGGTAATGGAAATAAATGTGGCATTTATTTAGATTTTCTCAAATGCCTGGTTCAATATGAGTGGTATTATATTCAAATCAATTTAGTTGAAGAATACAAAAAAATTGTTTAAAAGATTCTACTAAGAATACTCAGCATTTTGGTAGAGAATAATTTCAACAGTAAGGATCTTTCAGTACTCTCTGTATGATCAGAAGAACTGTTTCCTTTTACTGCTGAAATCAGACACACTGGGTTCTAAAGTCTCGTTGGTCCTAAGACTTGATCTTTATCCTTTGTCAACTTTCTTAACTTCTTTAGTGGTTCCACAGCAATAATACTAGATAGAAGTATTGCAATGACTCTTGGCAGGTTATTGAAAAGCTTGAATGAAATAAAGCATGTATAAATGCCTAGTGTATTTTAGAACTAATGCCTAACATATAGAAATACTGAAAATTATACATTGCTAAAGGGTTCATTTTCCCCTTCCCCTCCAAAAAAATATCTCTTCTACTTTAAAGTATTAAATAACATAAATCTGTGTTGCTTTTTAAATTTTTTTTGCTCCATTTATTCAACAACTATTTTCATAGGAGTTTCCACATGTATAGGGTAATGTCTTATTCAGCAAGGACTTGCAAACAGTGCTTGTAACAGCTTATTATACTAGATAATATAAATTCTGCAAAGACAAAAATAACAAAACAGCAATAAAAGCTCATTTTGGGAGGTTAAAAAAAGGGTGAAAGAAATACCTGTGTAACAAGATCTGGATTGTCCATGAGATCATCTGTTTCTTGTTTGCCTAGAATATTTATAGTAGAGGTTTAAAAAAAGAAAACACTCTTGAGGTCCATCAGATCTGGCTTTAAATCTAGTTGCACCAGTATTAGCAACATAACTATGGGCATAGCTTAGCAATTGTCATATCTTCTAAAGTTTATAGAATACCAAGATAATGTGAGGGGCTTTCAAGCTCATGGGTCTTTAGATCTTGGTTGGAGACACTTTTCCATAGGAAAAAAAAAAAAAGCAAAATCAAATTTAATTCTCACTGTGAATTACAGACCTTGTTTCATTGGAAAATTTGTTAATGATATGACTTAAATCTAATAACATGGTCTAAATGTCTACACTTTTTAAGTTAGGAAGACTGTTGAATTCTCTTTATATACATGGGGAATCCATTAGAACCCCAGATAAGGATCTATTCCTTTATGGTCAATATATTCTGGTCTCTAAACACCAGAAAAGTGAAAGCAATTCCAAAAATTTCAAGGGAAGGTAACCACCAAAACTGAATTGGGTGACATAACTGTGTCATTATTTGAGGCACTTTTTTAAACCTGAGAAGATATAAAATTAGTATATAAAATGTTTTAGAAAAACATATCTATGATATTTACTTGCTGTTTTAAATATCTGAAATGTTTTGGACAATTTAGCAGATTTAGCCAAAGAATTGGATGCTTTTGAACTGTGGTGTTGGAGAAGACTCTTGAGAATTCCTTGGACTGCAAGGAGACCCAACCAGTCCGTTCTAAAGGAGATGGGTGTTCATTGGAAGGACTGATGTTGAAGCTGAAACTCCAATACTTTGGCCACCTGATGGGAAGAGCTGACTCATTTGAAAAGACCCTCATGCTGGGAAAGATTGAGGGCAGGAGGAGAAGGATGAGATGGTTGGATGGCATCACCGACTCGATGGACATGGGTTTGGGTGGAATCCGGGAGTTGGTGATGGACAGGGAGGCCTGGTGTGCTGCAGTTCATGGGGTTGCAAAGAGTCAGACATGACTGAGCAACTGAATTGAACTGAACTGAACTGATACTTGTGACTCTAGTTAAAATATACAAAGTTGAAACCAGTTTCAACTTGAGATCTTAAAATCTCATGAGTTCATGTACAGTATTGGAATATGCATTGGCATAGGTTTATTCTATTTTAAAATCTAATTTAGTAAATTTTATAAGAATTATATGATTACTTACATTTTTTTCAGGCAATGTAAGTCTTTAAAAATGAAATCAAGTATTATAGAATAAATTTACAACTGTAGTTTAAAATGTTTAGAGAATCTAAATAGAACCAATATTAATACTTCTTATTTGAAACTTTTTTCCCCAAAAAATTTAGTTATGTACACTAATCAAATTTTATTTTTAGATTATTAAAAATTTTAAATTGGACAAGTTTAAGTTTCTCTTTTGATATATATACATGGACATACACATAAACATATATGAAAGAGTGTAAGATGTCTTTTTTAAACCACTCACAGAAAGGGAAAGATGTTTGGTGAAAGAAGTCAAAGATCATTGAACTCTTGACTGTTTGGCTGAGTGGGATGACAACTGGTTTCCCAGAAGAGGTCTTAATACCATTAACAGTTTATCTGGAAATTGCTTAAGCAGTTTATCAGGAATGCTAATTTCTTCCCAGAAGGAGGTTGTGAATTAAAAAGTCTTTCTCAGACCAGGTTAAGGATGATTTTCCCTTTATAAATCATTTTAATTATTAAGTTTATTACATTTTATAGAAACACATAAAAAATACATTTTGAGAGCTGATTCTAGTAATTAAAAAAGAACTAGATTAAAAAATTTTTCTCTTTTAAATAAAAGAAACTTCAGATTAGACTTTTAGTTACACCAAAATCACCTTCAAGGATATGCCACATCTCAAAAAGCCATATGCACTTATCTTTCACAGTTAGCTGTTTGCATAGATTTCTGAATATGTGTTTCCATGAGTGTGTATACCTGTGTTTGTGTGTATACATATACATATATATGTATATACTCAAATATACTGGCTCTGATAATGTTTCTACATGAAATGTGAAGTTTTGATGGCTTGTCAAAAAATACACACATGTACCCAGGCTTGTTAAAAGATAAGAAACCATTCAGGGAAAGGGGAGTCAAGATGGTGGTGGCAGGAAGGAGATCATTACCCTCTTCTTTTCATGATAGTTGAACCTGACATCTCTCATACATCTAAGCACACAAGCTACAGGAACTAGAAGAGATTGGTATAGGAAATACTAGAATATCCCACCTGCATTCGATCTCAAATCTTTGATCTTGTTTTTCTGACTCAAGTGTTTTGTCTTTGTTCTCTGACTTTGATGCCTGTTTCTTACTCTTTAGCTGCAAAACTCTCATTCCTCAAAACAATGGTTAGTGGATTGTTGGGGACAGACCTCTCTGAGTTTCTGTGGCTAGCTGAGGTCGGGCCTGCCCCTAATTTACCTCTCTCCTTTAGCTTCTTGTATCTATGACAAGGATGTTGGAACTCCATACAAGGGACCGCAGTTGGAAGGCAATTCTGATGGGTCATTGTAATCTAGACTCCCTGTGCAACTGGTTGGGAATTTTGTTTTATCTGTATCAAAGTTCATTTTCTCCATCAGCACAGTCCTGCTTCCTCTGTCGTTGTTCCACCCCACACCCACAAACACATGTTCATCTCAAGAGCATTTCACATAAACCCCTTCCAGATAAATTTCCATGTGAGCCTGTTTCCTGCAACTATGAACTTCAAAGAGAACATGGGTGACCACCTAAAAAATTATTTTCAGGTTTTTTTTTAAATGTAAGTTTCCCTGTTACTCTTTCCATACATCTCACTATTTTCAGATTTTTAATCATAAAAGCTAATAATTATGTAGCTATTAAAAAGGAAGGGGCTTCCCTGGTTGCTCAGATGGTAAAGACTGACTGCAATGCAGGAGATTCAGGTTTAATCACGGGGTTGGGAAGATCCCCTGGAGAAGGAAATGGACATTCCAGTATTCTTACCTGGAGAATTCCATGGACAGAGGAGCCTGGCAGGCTAAAGTCCATGGGGTTGCAGAGTCAGACACGACTGAGCTACTAACACTTTGACTTTTCATGCCAGTTAAAGTTGACAAGTTACCCCGTGAGGATGTCTGGAAGAGTTGGTTATGGAAGAAGACATTATTTTTTGAATTTCTAATATTAAATAGATTAAAAATCAATTATAGATTCAATGAAAGTTTGTGGGTAGAGTATGACTACTCTGTTTCTCCTAATTTCCTGCCTATACATTAGTTTCATAACTTGGTGGGCTACAAGAAAAAACTAGTGTATACCTGAGGACTGAGGGACTTTGGGCCTGGTGAACTGAGGTTCAAGGGGATACTGATTCTCAGAGAGTATCTCCACGTTTCCATAGGCTTCAGGAGGTGGGGCTGGGTTAGTTTCACATATGCTGCTACTGCTGCTAAGTCGCTTCAGTTGTGTCCGACTCTGTGCGACCCCATAGATGGCAGCCCACCAGGCTCCCCCGTCCCTGGGATTCTCCAGGCAAGAACACTGGAGTGGGTTGCCATTTCCTTCTCCAATGCATGAAAGTGAAAAGTGAAAGTGAAGTCGCTCAGTCGTGTCCGACTCTTAGCGACCCCATGGACTGCAGCCCACCAGGCTCCTCCACCCATGGGATTTTCCAGGCAAGAGTACTGGAGTGGGGTGCCATTGCCTTCTCCAAGTTTCACATATGTTGAATGGCAAAATGCTAAAATTATTCATTCCTTCTCCTCAAAGATAATGCAAGAGTAGTGGAAACAGGTGTGGGAAGACAAAGCAAGGACTCTCAGAGGTGGGATTCCTCTTCCTGGCTGAGATGGAGGCTCGTGTATGGAAAGAGTTTCTCCTGCACTTCTAGCAAATCAATGAATAGATCTTCCTTTCCCGGCTGATTCTCCCATATTTGAAACATGTAGTGATTGAAGCCAGAGAATCCTGTGAGGTGCTGTTCTGTTTTCCAACAGTACGGAAGCAAGTTTCTCAGGATACTTAGGCAGCAAACAGATTTACCAACAAGCCTCATTTGTTATTTCCACTGAGAGGGTAGTGTAATAGTTGAGGACTTTGGAATCCTCACAGAAATAGTATAGAAGAAGGAGGAAAACTAACATGCATAGAGTGAACAACTTAGGGTTCTCATGCTTGACTATGCTGGTCCTGAGTTTGTATATCTTTAAGATGTGGGTAGTAGAATGGACGTGACCCCTATTCTAACTGCAGATCTTCAAAGAGGTGACATTTCAGAGGCTTACTTTCTTTTTTGTTTTGTTTTTATTTTTAATTGGAGGATAATTGCTTTACATTGTTGTATTGGCTTCTGCCATACAAAAAAGCGAATCAGCCGTATTATATATCTATTCCCTCCCTCTCCACCCTCTGTCCCACCCCACCCTCATCCCATCCATCTAGGTCATCACAGATGAACACTGGGCTCCCTGTGTTATATAGCAGCTTCCCACTAGTTATCTATTTTATACAGGGTGTTGTATGTATGTCAATGCTACTTTCTTGATTTATCCTACCCCCTCCTTCCCCCACTGTGTCCACAAGATTGTTCTCTATATGGAGACCTATATTCTCTATATAAGTCCAGTATGGATAGTTCATTTCTGCGTCATTGGAAAATAAGATACTTTGGTTGACTTCTATATAAAGTTTATGGCTTATATGTTGGAAAACTAAATATTTGAAAATACTTATAAAAAATAGACCTTGTCTTTAACGCTAGAATCCCATCAGTGCGGGTCATGCTTGTGTACCAAGAAGCATCTGTAAGGTGAGGAGGGATTGCTGTCAAACATCACATTCTACCTGGATCCTCAGGATATTCAGTAGAGTGGAGGGCTGCATCAGTCACCCAAACAATTAGACTGTTTTGTATGTTTAGTCTTTTTTGTTTGAGTACCATTTAGTTGCTTTTGAAAGTGAATCTTGGTAGACACAGTGATACCTCTGTCTTTATGTGATGCTGTTTCCTTCCTCACTCTCTTGCTTCTTCCATTAATGATAACCGATGAGCTGGGACCTTTGAGAATTTCAAGCTACTATAAAAGAGAAGATGTCATTTATCACCTTAGGTGGGATTAAAACTCTTCTCCCTCTTCACTTTCATAAAACTTGGTACAATAAGTGCACTTCTGTTTAGCTCCTTTGGCTTAGATTTAATCATATTAATGTCTATTTCTGATTTACACTTCTCTGGAGTAGCAATCATGTTTTCACTATTTCAATATATATTTACAGTGTTGAATGTATGGCACTTAATATTAAAAAAGTCTAAAACAAGATTTTTATTGGTGCCATAAATTAGTCCCTTATAGTTCTAAATCTAATTTTCTATCTTTATAAATAATATTTGGATAAGACTGCCTGAAGATATGCTTTGTGAATATATCTGCATTTGCTTGTTATCCTCATTTTGCAAGTGAGGAAATAAAGGTACACAGAGACTAAGTAATTTACCCATGACCCTGTACTAGTAAGTCACAGAGTTGAAAATTTAACACAATACTATATCTGCTAAAATGACATGTTCAACTGCCACATAATATAGACTCAACACTTTATCTGAAATGTTTAGGTCTACTTAGAATTTAGAATTTTTTTGGATTTACAAAGCAATATGATATATATATCACGTAATGCATATCACTTCCAGTGAGGTCTAGGACAGTATCACTTGGGCTCAGTAAAGGACAGAAATGGTATGGACTTAACAGAAGTAGAAGATATTAAGAAGAGGTGGCAAGAATACACAGAAGAACTGTACAAAAACGATCTTCACAACAACCCAGATAATCACGATGGTGTGATCACTCACCTAGAGCCAGACATCCTGGAATGTGAGGTCAAGTGAGGCTGAGGAAACATCACTACAAACAAAGCTAGTGGAGGTGATGGAATTCCAGTAGAGCTATTTCAAATCCCAAAAGATGATGCTGTGAAAGTGCTGCACTCAATATGTCACCAAATTTGGGAAACTCAGCAGTGGCCATAGGACTGGAAAAGGTCAGTTTTCCTTTCAATCCCAAAGAAAGGCAATGCCAAAGAATGCCCAAACTACCACACAATTGCACTCATCTCACATGCTAGTAAAGAAATGCTCAAAATTCTCCAAGCCTGACTTCAGCAATACGTGAACTGTGAACTTCCAGATGTTCAAGCTGGTTTTAGAAAGCAGAGGAACCAGAGATCAAATTGCCAACATCTGCTGGATCATGGAAAAAGCAAGAGGGTTCCAGAAAAACATCCATTTCTGCTTTCTTGACTATGCCAAAGCCTTTGACTGTGTGGATCACAAGAAACTGTGGAAAATTCTGAAAGAGATGGGAATACCAGACCATCTGCCTTATCTCTTGAGAAACCTATATGCAGGTCAGGAAGCAACAGTTTTAACAATATGGGACAACAGACTGGTTCCAAATAGGAAAAGGAGTACGTCAAGGCTGTATATTGTCACCCTGCTTATTTAACTTATATGCAGAGTACATCATGAGAAACACTGTGCTGGATGAAACACAAGCTGGACTCAAGATTGCCGGGAGAAATATCAATAAATTCAGATATGCAGATGATACCATCCTTATGGCAGAAAGTGAAGAAGAATTAAAGAGCCTCTTAATGAAAGTGAAAGAGGAGAGTGAAAACGTTGGCTTAAAGCTCAACATTCAGAAATCTAAGATCATGGCATCTGGTCCCATCACTTCATGGCAAATAGATGGAGAAACAGCGGAAACAGTGTCATACTTTGTTTATCTGGGCTCCAAAATCACTTCAGATGATGATTGCAGCCATGAAATTAAGACATTTACTCCTTGGAAGGAAAGTTATGACCAGCCTAGACAGCATATTAAAAAGCAGAGACATTACTCTGTCAACAAAGGCCCATCTAGTCAAGGCTATGGTTTTTCCAGTGGTCGTGTGTATGGATGTGAGAGTTAGATTGTAAAGAGGGCTGAGTGCCGAAGAATTGATGCTTTTGGTGTGGTGTTGGAGAAGACTCTTGAGAGTTTCTTGGACTGCAAGGAGATTCAACCAGTCCATCCTAAAGGAGATCAGTCCCGGGTGTTCATTGGAAAGACTGATGTTGAAGCTGAAACTCTAATACTTTGGCCACCTGATGGGAAGAGCTGACTCATTTGAAAAGACCTTGTTGCTGGGAAAGATTGAGGGCAGGAGGAGAAGGCGATGACAGAGATGAGATGGTTGACTGGGATCCCCAACTCATTGGACGTGGGTTTGGGTGGACTCTGGGAGTTGGTGATGGACAGGGAGGCCTGGCATGCTGCGGTTCACGGGGTCGCAAAGAGTCGGACACGACTGAGCGACTGAGTGACTGAACTGAACTGAACTGAACTGAACCAAATATATGAATATTCACACTAAGTATAATAAATAGAAGCAATATATATAACCTTCTGTAAATATTGATCAAATGAATTTGGACCAGATCCGGTTTTGTGCTCAAATGCGTTAATACCCTTAATTAGACGGTTTGAGTTCCCTCTCAACCTTGTTCCCAGTTGCTCATAGGGCTTTCAAGCAACAGACTTTTTGGAATCGGGGGTAAGAATGTTATATTTTTGGCTTGACTGAATCATAATATTTAAATTTATATGCCAATTTAAGACTTTTTGAATCCTGTCTATGGTCCACAACACTAGGGATTGACCCAACTGTTCTAATTATCTTTAGGTGTTTAACAAATCATCTCAAAATCTAGAGGCTAAAATTAATACACTTCAGGAATACTTCATCCAGAATTTGGTGTATCTTTTATTCTTTGTGACTTCAGCTGAGGATATAGTTATATTCAGCTGGCAAGTGGACTCCTGTAAATGGGTCACATTTTAATGATTTTATTTGTTCTCTTATGAGATATCATAAAGAACATTTCAATAATACAGAAACCAAGAAAGAAGAACACAGAAGAATAAGCATTATAACAAAATTAAAATTTTCCAGTGAAATTGCTGTCTGTAATAATACTTTTTCACTGACACACACTTACTAAATAATATGTAAAATACTGACACCTAATGTTAACTTTATGTATTATAATGTCAGAGAAAAAAAAATCAGTATCCTGAAATAGAATTTATAAAGCTACTGAACTTATGGTTAAACAAACAAAAAAATCATATAGTTTTTCAAAATAAAATTATTTGAATATCTGGTGTGCTAATAAGATACTGTTCTAAAAGTTAAAAGTAGAAAATTAGCATGTATACATTTAATGTGTACAATGAAAGCCATGGGTGCAGAACTGAAGATTAATGTCATGAATGTGTTATTGATAACACCTCAACAAAGTAATGTTTTAATGCAGAAGTCAGTGAACTTTTTCTGTAAAGGACTAGAAAGTAAATATTTGTGGATGATGGTATGATTTTGTGGATGATAAGGTCTTTGTGACAACTATACAACTCTGACCTTAGAGATTGAAAGAAGCCATAGCTAAAACATGGCCAAGTGAGTGTGACTGAGTTCTCCCTCACCAAAAACATAGTTGGCAATGGAATCTGAATTTTATATAATTATCATACGTCATGAAATATTGTTCTTTAAAAACTTTTTAGCCATTTGAAAATATATTAAAAAAAAAAAAACAAAACATTTTTAGCTAACATGCTAAACAAGACTTCCCTGGTGGCTCAGAGGTTAAAGCGTCTGCCTCCAATGCGGGAGACCCGGGTTCAATCCCTGAGTCGGGAAGATCCCCTGGAGAAGGAAATGGCAACCCACTCCAGTATTCTTGCTTGGAGAATCTCATGGACTGAGGAGCCTGGTGGGCTGCAGTCCATGGGGTCACAAAGAGTCGGACACGACTGAGTGACTTTACTTACTTACTTACTTATGCTAAACAAAAGTAGATGGTGGACGAGCTTGGCTCATAGGCCATAGTTTGCTGACCCTGGTATATGCCTTGTAGTTAAATTGTCAATGGAGGACAAATAGAGAAACGCTTCTCTCCCTTGGGGTGAGAACTGATTGAATAAAAGGAACATTCAAAGATCCAATAGATGTTTTGATTCCAAATAATTACTACTCATCTCAGCCTGATGTTGCCTTGTAGGCTATTTTATATTCACTGGATTAGCTGCAGGAGAACTCAAAACTCATTTTTAAAACTGCATTCACAAATTAATGTACTTTTTCACTGTTGTTTCATCAAACTATGTAATAGGAAAACTGGAAAAAATCTTTTAAAATATTAGAAAAAGTTTTTGACCTTTTAAAAGGAAATTTTGTCTATTGTGTTTCTCAAAAGACAAGCTAATTTCTACCTGAAGCTCTTTCAGACCTTTGTTTAGAATATTCTTTCCCCACCTTAGTTTCCCTGTTTCTCATCCTCCTGGTCTCATTTAATCAATTCCTCAATGGAGACCTTCCAGATCAACCTGTGGATGGAAATTTACCTTGGTCAGTCTTCCGTTGCACACTCTGTCCTTTTTCTTTACAACCCTTACCAAAACTCTACTCCTTTACCCTCTGGAATGTATCTACACTGTGGCTGCCTCCCCAGATTCTGAGCTCCCTGCAGCTGGGATGATTGTCCTTTTTCTAATCCCTGAGTTTAGCATGGCGATGTGTCTGTAAGCCAGGGCTCAGTTAATAGGGCACACCTTGGAGTATTATGGGTTCAGTTCTAGATCTATACAATAAAGTGAATATCATAATAAAGCTAGGCACATGGAATTTTTTTTTCTTGTGCATATAAAAGTTGTGTTTACACTAAGGTGTAGCATATGCAATGCTGTTACTGTTAAGTCGCTTCAGTCGTGTCCGACTCTGTGCGACCCCATAGATGGCTGCCTACCAGGCTCCCCCGTCCCCGGGATTCTCCAGACAAGAACACCGGAGTGGGTTGCCATTTCCTTCTCCAATAGCATTATGTATATAAAAAAGTACACATTTTAATTTTAAACTATTTTATTGCTAAAAAAATGCTAACCATCATCTGAACCTTCCATGAGTCATAGTAACATCAAGGATTATTGATCACAGATCCCCATAACGAATATAAAACAATGTAAAGCTCTGAAATAGCTGTGAAGATTACAGAATGTAATCAGAAAGAAAGTGAGCAAAAATTGTCGGGGAAATGGCACCAGGTAACTTGCTCAATGCAGAGTATCCATAACACTCAAGTCTGTAAAAAAAAAAAATATATGCAATAAAGTGAAGTGCAACAAAACAAGTTATGCCTGTACTTCTAAAGGATGACTATGTGAATCATATAGTGTTTAGTTGAAATGCATTTCTTTTAGAGAAATGAAGTCTGAAAAACTAATATAATTAAGACTAAATTAAGAAATAGAAAGATGGCAGATCAAAAGGTATAAGGCAGGAACATGGCAAGATGACTTTAAGACAGAAAAGAAACCAGTGTATACCATTGCCTGTGACAATGGCCTTATGGTAGAACTTCAAAGTTTACAAAATGTTTATTTTTCTGAGAAGAGAACAAAGTAAGTAGTTTTATTTTAGTTTACATGTGAGGAAAAGAACTTGCGCACTTAGGATTTTATGAGTTTACCATGTATATTAAGAAAGGTGGGGAAACTAGAGCAAATAAAATACATCAAATTATCAGTGTGCTTCAAGAGAGGAAATAATGGATGTTGGTTAAGTGTTTGAGCTCTAGAGACAGACCCAGAGTCCCAACTCTGCTACTTTTCAGTTGTTTGATCTTATCCTCCTTTGCTTTATCTAGAATATGAACAAAATAATAGTATAACGACCCTATATCTCACAAGGCTGTGATAGGGATTAAATATAACATGTTTAGACAAGTCTGGCACATGTTAAGAAAACAATTAATGAAAATCTTTATTGAGCTATAATTTATCATGATATCCATTAGATAGCTATTAGATAAAATAATGAAACCAGTTAGAAAAACATGAAGTTTTTAACTTCTGAGAACTCAACAGAAATGAACAAGAAAGAAACAAAAGTAATTTTTGGTTGGACAAGAGTTTATTTTCGCTAAAGACTTCTCATTTTTTCAAATATTCTCCATATCTCCAAGATTAATCATTTGTGCTACAGTGATTTTCTCATTCATTCATTTGATATATTAAGCTCTGTGTTAAAGACATTCCCAAGTGAATGACTATATTGTCAAAGATACTCAACTTGTTCTATAAGGAGAAGCTTCCAGGCAAAATAAAAGTTTCTATCAACTGGAGAAAGTGAATTTATATTTAGTAAAGAGGTAAAGATAAAAGAGCTATATTCAGGGTATTGGTGTACCATAGTTTGTTTGATCATTCATTCATGAAAGATATTTGAGTTATTTTCAGTTTTTATCTACTATGAATAAAGTTGTTATAAATACTTGTGTAACAATTTCTTTACATGAACATAAGTTTTAATTTCCCTAGTATAAATTTCCCAGAGTACCATCGCTGGTTGTATTATAGGCATATTTTATGTTTTAGAAGCAACTACTGAACAATTCAGCAGGGTAGATTTACTATTTTATATCCTAACCAGTAGTGTATTGGTGATTAAGTTTCTATGCAGCCTTACCAGCATTTGATATTACCTCTATTTTTTGACTGTAGCCATTTTGTACTTATTTTTCTATTAACATAGGTTACACAGCTTAGGCATTCAATATATAGTAAATAATAGAAAAATACCTACAGTATGCAGGATTCTGAACCAAGAAATGATTTTCTACTAAATTCCTTAACATTGCAAATAAAATGAATTGAATTTTATACAAATGTTTCAAAACAAAGAAATTTACTCTCTCAGTTCTCTTATTCCACTGTCACTTCTTTTTCCCTATATTATTCTTTTCTTTCATTTTCCCTATGTAATAAACTATGAATATAATTTTGAAATATTCCATATGCTATAAATAGCTCATATTGAGTTGGATGAACAAAGGACTATAAATATTTTTTTAATCATATAGTTTTCTTGTACTCAAACATTGCTTACTAGAAATGTCTTTAAATGTTGCCCTATATTTGACAGCAATGACTGGATTAAATTTTGTCCCTCATTCAATTTTCTCTTTCAGTCATCACATACACATATATAAACTCACTCAAGTTAATCTTTTTCATAAAATGTATCTTATTCAAAATTTTCAGGATGTACCTAGATTTGCAAAGATAAATACGTTTCATTGAGATTCTTCCATGAGTTTCTGATATTCAGAATAAAAGCATTTCTATTCCTGCACTAGATGTATGATGTTATACATTATCACTCCATATCTCTCCTCTTTTTCAGATTATGCATGTTAAACACATAAAGGGAAGAGTAGGTTTCTATTTATATGACCCATACCTCCTAAACTTGCTCAAGCTTGGATTACAGTATGTTGTCTAGCCTTCTCCAGAAATCTTCCTTTTCGTTTACAATAATAAAAATTCAATTTTTGGTCCACATGTTTAAAATGTTTTAAAGCTGCCATTCACTAACAGCCTTAGTTTAGTTACACACAAACTGTTTGAATGCCATCAGAACTTAAGTTACAGCTTTCTTTCTAATTATGAGCCATACATTATTGTCTATATCATCCATGGAATAAACAGCTTTTGTACTTGCCAAAAGAATATCTGGAGGTGTTCTTATTTACATTGTATGTTGAAAATATAAATACAAACAAAATCATGGCTTAGTATATGTTAAAATTAATAAAACCACCACAAACAAACATTACCTCTTATTTTTCCCTCTAATTAGCATGTCTTTAAACATAGTTGGTTTTTGAAAGAAACCAAAAATAGGTGTCCTTAGCCTATAATGAAGACAACAAAAAAAAATTGTGTCAGTTTTGTTGAAATTTTGGACCAATTAATTGTATATGGAAGAATAAGGACATATCTTAGAGCATGTTGAGAGTTTAGGATTATCTTAATATCAAATTGAAGCATAGAGGGCATACATGCTATTATATGAGCATGTCAAAGCAGATATAGGACTAATATTCATCTGAAAAGAATAAATATTAGCATATGTATTAATTAGCCTTCTGACAAATATTAATTAATTAGTTTGAAGTCAGTTTTACTGTCTTCATTTCTTTGGTGAATGAGATTCTGCTTTTTAGAAATCAGTTTTAATTCGTATCTTAGGCATATATTCATATACTGATAGTTACAATAGACAGAAGTTAATCTTTCATAATTAAGCATAATTAGTAAATGTTTTTGTTTAGAAATTAAATAGTAAGAAATATACTTTAGTAGTTTAAGATAGTTTTATTCTAATAATTCATCAACTTTTAGTTTTTAAATATCATTATTCTTATTTCTTGACTAAATTCTTTATATTGCAGTGTATCATGTATTTTTAAAAATATTTTGTCAAAGTAACTCATGTAAACAGTTAACAGTAACCCTGAACTGTCAGCACTACTAATGTGTGCCATACACTATTTAAATTATTCTGTGTATTAAACTGCTTAATATCTGACAACTCTATGAAGTAATACTATTGTTGTCTAATTTTACAAAAGGGAAATGGGAGCACTGAGCATTTATGTCACAAGATCACATAACTAGTAGGTGGTAGACCCAATATTTGAACCCTGTATCTTGGTTTCAGAGTCTGTGAACTTAACTCTTACAGCACACTTCTTTGCATGTATCAACTTTTATATCCAAAACAGCACTCCTCTGACCCATCAACACTTACTTTTAATTCCTGTCCTGCTAAACAAAGGGTGAAGTGATTCAGCCGTGTCCGACTCTTTGCGACCCCATGGACTGCAGCCCACCAGGCTCCCCCGTCCCTGGGATTCTCCAGGCAAAAACACTGGAGTGGGTTGCCACACTTTAGCTGTCTCTACCTATATTGAGTTCCATATTATTCCGTAAATATAAATTTATAGCTATTTCTTCATCTTCAAATTTGCAAAATTATTTTTTCCTACCATGAAAATTGAGCGTTTAGTTATAGATCTCCTTCTTCTCTATGGCCCATGAACACATATGCACAAACATACACATTTTCTTCCTCCATCCTCCAAATACAGTGGCATCATAATTTACATTACATCAGTATTCGTTGTTTGCATGTTTATAACTTCATAGATATATAGCTGGTGGTGTGTACATATGAAAGAGTTATGACATACGTTACAATATATTGAGAACATAGCATTTTTGTAATATCAAACTGAGAAATAGAGGGTTTCTCTTCTATACCACAAGGTTTACTCTGATAATGTTTCTTTTATTGTATAATCTTATTTCTAGAGTTAATAATTATCTTCTTTTACATTTGTTCAGTATTGTTGTCTGTTTACTAATCCGAATTCTCAAGTTAGTTCTAATAGGATTTTAAACTCTTATCAGGATAGTGCAATAAAAGAGGCGTTGGTGTTTCATCAGTTTGTGTATGTGAGAGAGACAGACACAGAGAGAAGTAAATATCCACATCTTGGAGCCCTTTCTCCAGTCTGGAGTGGTTCTGCTCTAGGACTGTGGTCATGAGCCCTCTCTTCATGCTCCTTTAGGGAATCTCGTTGCCTCTGTGTGTGTGTGTACAGGGGCATGTGAGTGCAGGCTGCTCAGGCTTTTCCAGTAGCTTCTGAGAAGTAGTATGTGGAAAGAAAACATTCTAAAACCTTGCTTACCTGAAAACATCTTTATTCTGTCTTCACATTTAATTAATAGTTTGGGTTGCATTCAAAGTCTCAAATGGAAAAAATTTTAATCTACATATCAAAAATATCCTCCATTATTCTCTATCTTTCAGATTTGGTAGTAAGAGTTTCTTCTTCATGATTTCTGATGTTTTTAATGTAACAATTTTTTTCTTTAAAACTTGTTACAATCTTCTTTATATCCCCAGTGTCTTACATTTTTTTCCATAATGTGATTTATATTCTAAAAATATATTATGTTTAGTACTTATTGAGCCTCTTCTGAAAGCACATCTTTGTTTTGGGAAAAGTTCTTGGGAGGAGTTTTTTTTTTTGCTAATTTTTCTTCTTTTTGTTTTCTCTGCCCTTTCATTTCGCAGCCACTATTAAACGGGTGTTGACCTCTAGTTACTTCTAACTATCTAATCTTTTTGTTCTACTTTTGAGACAGTTCTTCAATTTTATAGTCTAGAATTTCCATTGAACTTTTTATTTCTGATATTATATATGACTTTTTTCTTATTCTCTAAATCTTTTTACTTATATAGTTTTCTTGTTCAAAGATTTTTCCTTTCTATTGGAAGATTTTTAACAGCAGCTCTTTCCCCCCCCTCCTTTTCTTCCTTTTTCATTGTATTGCTTATTTCCTGTTTGTTCTTTTGGGTTCTATTCTGAATTTTGAATGTTATTGTTCAGTGTATGGTGATACTTCATAGCTGTTCATTTAAAACTCAGAACTCTAAAAATCAAGGGCACAATTTTGTATAGGGGCAGAACTTCCTGACTGGTGGGCAGCACTATATCATAATGAGACCCATGTAAAGATTGTAGTTCCTATCAATTGGACTAGACAGTTTTCTCAGTGATAGCTCTATAATCATATTCCAGGGTTGGGCTGGAGGGGAACTGAACAGGACCCTGGGTGCATGTATAATTTCTTGGGAACCAAGTAGAGAAAAGAGAACAAGGGCTTTCACCATTATTGTAAACTTTTACCAAATCACTCAACTTTTAGTTAAATGGTTCGTCTATCTTCTCAACTGTCTTCACGTCCCTAAGTCTTAGAGTTACAAGAGTTGATCCTTTCTAGAAAGTGAACTCTTTGTAGGTATAAGAAGGTGGGATTTACATGTGTATATCCTGGTATTCATAAATAACAGGCACCTCCAATTCCTAAACATTTTAATGGCTTTGACTTGAATTAGGTTAATATTTTTTGATAGCCTCCCTTCTCATCTTGGCAACTATATTTCAGTTTTCTTTGTCATGCTAAGTCAGCTGACTTTCCAGTTTTGAAAGTGTATTGACATCTTCTATATACTCTTGACCCTTATCATTTTGAGGATATTTCTATGTTTATGCACATTTATTAATTTGCTATTATTTTGTGATATAGATGGCTATTACCTGGAAATATAGATTAGTATACAGTAATTTTGCTCCCCTAAAATGATGTTACCCAAGTTTCCCAAAGAAATGAATTTAAAACATTTAGTTTTCTCTTAATCTTATTTTATTTTTGCTTTTCTAACACAAATACACATTGAAATCTTTAAAGAAGAGGGAGTTTTCTGATGGATAGGTAATCACATGGGTACTGGGTATTGAACTGCAGAGTGCATGAGTTGATCACAACAAATGTGCCAGTTTTGACTGGATTGCAAGCCATTCAAAGGAAGTGTTCTCTAAGCTTTAACATGCTTTTCTTCAATCCTCCTAAGTATTGTTGAGAGAAAGATATATAAGAAAGAGAAAGATAACAAATACAGATTATAAATACATGTAACAAGTTTGTTATAAAGTAAGTTAGTATGACCATCAATACAACCAGATAACAGTTATGAAATAGCAATATTATTTAGAATTCAGTGAAAAATGTGACATTTGGAGTCAGTTCCCAAATTCAAACAGTCTGGTTCTGTTGTTGCCACCTAAAAAAAGACTGTCTGCAATTCTCTCTTTCTGTTCTTTTTTTTTCTTTTTAATTGCCATTTTTTCCCCCAGACCAGCTGTAGCATCTATGTCCTGACTTTGATCCAGCTACTTACATTAACCCATAGAGAAAATGTCTCCCATAGACTCTGCATATATCACTGCGATGTCTCCATTCTTGACAAGCTCGCTGTTTTAGCACAATAGAGTGCAAGAAGAGCTGCGTGAAATGAAGCTCCCACATACTGGGAAAGAGTAAATTAAGACCTCTGTTTAGTAAATATTGGCACTCAAATGCAGTTCTTTTCACCTAAAATAATATGAGTATATGTGATTGAAATTGCAACTGAGGCCCAGAAATCCAGTGTTGGTTAGCTTCTTTGTTTTTTGTGAGAAGTCATGCTTTAAAGTATTATTCTCATTTGATTTAGGATATTAAAGTAGAATGAAAAAACAAATATGCAAATATGATGTAAAATATAATATTCCTTGCAAAAATCCATCATAAGGGAATTATGGAAACATTTTTTTGACACGAGAGCAGAAGAGATTGTTTCCATCATGAGAACATGTAGTGAGGGATATTAAAAAACGATCTTATTAAAAGCATGAATTTTGAGGCAAATATCCTGGATTCTCAGCTAAGTCATCAATGCTGATAATTTTTTCTTATTTTCAAACATTAAAAAAATATAGAGAATTCCAAACATTATCGTCTAGTTTTAAAATTGTCAAGATTTTGCAACACTTTCCCCCCTTCTTTCTTTCTTTTCTTCCATCCATTCATCATCTTGGAATAGGATGATAATGACCCTGAAAGACATTCGTGTCTTAATCCCCAGAACATGTGTATATCTTACGTTATATGCAGAGTAGAATAATGATTGCAGATGGAATTAAGGTCGCTAAAAATAGGGACATGATCCTGGCTTGTCCAGCTGAGCTCATTGCAATCGCAAAGGCCCTTAAAAGCAGAAGAACAACTCAGAAGAGGAGAGTTAGAAGGAGCTGTGATTATGAAAGAGCCATCAGAGAGATGCAACATTGCTGTCTTTGAAGACAGGAAGGAGACCAGAGCCAAGGACTGGGACAGTCTCTGGAAGCTGGAAAAATCAAGGAAATGGATTTTCCCCTGAAGTCTTCATAAAGAGATATAATCCAGTGAAAACCCTGAGTTTGGTCTAATGCTAGATTTCTAACCTAAGAAACTCTTAAGATAATAAATGTGTGTTGTTTAAAGCCACTAAGTTTGTTGTGACTTGTTCGGCATCATTCTTTTTTGGAGGAGCACTGAAGGGGACCAGAGGAATTTTAAACAAATTCCAGACTTCATGTCATTTTATTTCTTTGTACATGGTATATATGTTTAGGTATATTAGGATCTTCTTATATCCACAGCTAACAAATTGAATAAAATTATTTTCTCATTCAAATATTATCTCAGCAACATATTTTTTATAGTTGGTCTTTGAATGAAGATCCAAACCAAGTCCACACCACATATTGCATTTTCTTGCTTTGTCTCTTAAGTCTTATAATCCAGAGTAGATCTTTCTCCTTCACCCTTTCCTTATTTTATTCATGCTGTGATTTATTGAAGAAATCCTGCCAGTTGTCATGTAGAATGTCCCATATTTGCTTCTCTGTTGGGTCATTTAGCTTGTTCCTCCATTCCTCATGTTGTTGTAAAACTGGAAAATAGCCCTAAATGTTTTATTGGACTCAGGTTTATTATTTCCTGATTATATAGCCAAAGAGCCTCTTGATGAAGTGAAAGAGGAGAGTGAAAAAGCTGGCTTGAAACTCAGCATTCAAAAAACTAAATCATGGCATCAGATCCCATCACTTCATGGCAAATAGATGGGGAAAAAATGGAAATAGTAACAGACTTATATTCTTGGACTCCAAAATCACTGCAGACAGTGACTGCCGCCATGGAATAAAAAGACACTTATTCCTTGGAAGAAAAACTATAACTAATATAGATAGCATATTAAAAAAGCAGAGACATCACTTTGCTGACATATGTCTGTATAGTCAAAACTATGGTTTCTTCCAGTAGTCATGTATGGATGTGAGAATTGGACGATAAAGAAAGCTGAGTGATGAAGAATTGATGCTTTTGAACTGTGTAGCTGGAGAAGACTCTTGAGAGTCCCTTGGACAGCAAAGAGATCAAACTAGTCAATCCTAAAGGAAATCAGTCCTGAATATGCATTGGAAGGACTGAGGCTGAACCTGCAATAATTTGGCCACCTAATGCAAAAGCTGACTCATTGGAAAAGATCCTGATGCTGGGAAAGATTGAGGGCAGGAGGAGAAGGGGATGACAGAGGATGAAATGATTGGATGTCATCATCAACTCAATGGACATGAATTTGAGCAAGCTCAGGGAGATAGTGAAGGACAGGGAAGCCTGGCGTGCTGCAGTCCATGGAGTCGCTAAGAGTGGGACACAGCTGAGTGACTGAATGACAACAGTAGACTGCTTCCTTGGTTCTGTCTGCTTCACACTGCGTCACCTCAGCACTTGGTAAGGAGCTGCTCCATTTTTAGCAGTACCAGTGGTGATCAGTGAGTTCAGGTGGTAACAATCCAGTTCTCCCACTATGGACTTATCAACTTTTCCTGAAATGTTTGATCTTTGCTGAACTAATTATTCTAGTAATAACTGGAAATGAGTTGTATCCTAATTCTATTATTCCTCAAGTATTAACTTTAATTTTTTTGTTTATAAATGATGTTTTTCCAAAGTGGAAACAAGTGTTTGCAACATGCTACTATATTTACTACATGTGAAGGAGAGAAATATCCATGTATTTACCTATGCTTATATCTATCTATCTATGTGTATATCTATCTATCTATATATAAAATAATAGAAGGGGTAAACCAAAGCATAAATGATGTAAAATACGGGAGGAAATAGGGTAAAGGGAATAAGGAGAGAATCTAGACTCTTCTAAGTATAGCTGGCTTGCAGATTTGAAGTTAAAATATCTGAGTATATTACACAATTCTAAAGTAACTTTTAAATTTAAAAGGGAATTTATAAAGATTGAAAAGTTGATTCCAAAGTAGTGAACCTAACTATGTATATAGTTCTATACATATAATCATACAGAGCACAATCACACAAAGAAGAGTTATTACAAGTGCCTATTAAACACAGTAATCTAACTGTTCCTAGTGAAACATATTCTAAGGAAAAAACAAAACATTTCCAAAAGCTCTTAATGTGTTTTCACCATATTGTTTATGAGAGCTTTAGTTTTACTAATTCTAAAACTATATATATATAATATATATGCATGTATTGAATATATATGCAATAGTATATAGTGTATATGATAAAACTAGAAATTAATATATAATTAGAACCAAGGTTTCCAGCACAATAAATAAAATATAAGGTAGAGTAAGTAAAAGTTTTGTTATCCTAGGTTAAATTGAAAATATGAATATGAAATAAAGATGTAATTTCTCTTAAAAGATGTTTATTTCCTATCTTCTTGAACTCAAAATTGTGGAAGAAATAATCAACCCAATTATAATGAGAACTCTTACCATTAAGATTATAGTTTCTAAATATCATTTTTTTCCAAAAGAGATTGAATATTTTTAAAGAAATGTGTGATGTCAAGTTTGAAGTAGGAGATATTTAAAGTAAGCCTACATCTTGTCAATTAAAAAGTAATGAAGCTATCAAAAATAGCCAAGGTAATGTCAAAAGGATTCAGGAACCACTTGAAACAGTCAAAAATTGGAACACTAGATCATTAATAAAAATAATAATTACAATAAGCCAAACCACAGCAAAAATGTTTAAACCCTTTATAGTAATCCTCTTTATCGTTTTGTTCTTTGAGAATATCTTGCTGAAATTAAAAATGAATTTACTAGAGGGCCGGGTACATATCTCACACCTTTATCAACACACAATGCAGATGCTAGTGGTCCATAGGAGCAACAAATCAGCCTTCTCAGGAGGAGAGTCGTACCCTAACCCAGTGATTACTGTGTTGCTTTATGATGTGCTTTTGTGGTGTTTGCGGATTTCTTTCTTAAGATTATGCCAAAAATCCATTTATAAATACTTAGAAATAATTGCTTTAACAATCTCAACTTATGAAACAAAGATATAATGGAATTTGAATGTAAACCTATATAGTTTTGGATGCAAGAATATGTTGAAAGTTATTGAGCAGAAAATAGCTGTAGAGAAAGCTTATTTCTTTAATTTGAAAATAAGTTATTGACTTTACATCCAGCCTTTTCTCCAGTAAGTTTTGTATAATAAATACAATTTAGTGTTACATAAACAGACCTGTTAATACTATAGCACCCAAGGGTAATGTTATAAAAGAATTGATATTTATACAGATATGCATGAGTTATTGAAAAAGTAAGATTCATTTGTCACATGTGTGAAAGAGGAGAGTGAAAAAGTTGGCTTGAAGCTCAACATTCAGAAAATGAAGATCATGACATCTGGTCCCATCACTTCATGGGAAATAGATGGGGAAACAGTGGAAACAGTGTCAGACTTTATTTTTCTGGGCTCCAAAATCACTGCAGATGGTGACTACAGCCATGAAATTAAAAGACACTTACTCCTTGGAAGAAAAGTTATGACCAACCTAGATAGTATATTCAAAAGCAGAGACATTACTTTGCCGACTAAGGTCCGTCTAGTCAAGACTATGGTTTTTCCAATAGTCATGTATGGATGTGAGAGTTGGTCTGTGAAGAAAGCTGAGTGCCGAAGAATTGGTGCCTTTGAACTGTGGTGTTGGAGAAGACTCTTGAGAGACCCTTGGACTGCAAGGAGATCCAGCCATTCCAAAGGTGATCAGCCCTGGGATTTCTTTGGAAGGAATGATGCTAAAGCTGAAACTCCAGTACTTTGGCCACCTCATGTGAAGAGTTGACTCATTGGAAAAGACTCTGATGCTGGAGGGATTGGGGGCAGGAGGAGAAGGGGACGACCATGGATGAAATGGCTGGATGGCATCACTGACTCGATGGATGTGAGTCTGAGTGAACTCCGGGAATTGGTGATGGACAGGGAGGCCTGGCGTGCTGCGATTCATGGGGTTGCAAAGAGTCAGACACGACTGAGCGACTGAACTGATTGAACTGATACTTAAGAAAACAAGAAGTATATACATTGTTTTGGTTTTCAATCATAAACCTTTACTTGACTGTTTAGCATGTTGTAAGGGATTCGATACCGGATAAAAAAGAACAAAAGAAAAACAACCAAAAAATCCTTCTAAAATGAGATGGCATGATAGTGAGAAAGTTTTAGAACTCCAAAATGAATTAAAACAGGAAACTGGGAAGTAAGCAAAGATCAAAGTAAGCTCAGGATCAAAGCATGGCTTTCATCCTGAGTATGTGCCAAATCCCAGAGTCACTGAGCTTCAGAGCTGATAACTAAATAGGACATGAGATAAGCCTAGAGTGGTCAAGGTAAGTATGCTGATAGTAGAGCCTGGCATAATGTTGACAACCAAAAATATGTAAAGGATCAGCAAGAAAAGTTAATTATCTTCTGAAGATTTGTAAATATTAATTGGTCCCCACATGGATTAACCTATCCAGTTGCATGCTGTTCACGTGATTTGAAAAGCCTGAAAAAAAAGTCACAAGTGACCCAGGGCAACTGGCAGAAGCAAGCATGAATGTCTTTCAGATAATACACTTTAACCCAGTTCTCAAAGAATTTCAAAAGGTCAAGATAAAGGAGCACCACAAAGTTAACAATTGCTATATATACAAGGAAACCAACATTTTATGTGAAAACCAACAGAAACAATTGTAAATTCATCATATATTAGATATGGAATATAAAATTCTTGGGCTTCCTTGATGACTCAATGGGTAAAGAATCCACCTGCAGTACAGGTGACACAAATTCAATCCCTGGGTCAGGAAGATCCCCTGGAGGAGGACATGGCCACCCACTCCAGTATCTTGATGGGAAAATCCCATAGACAGGGGAGTCTGGCAGGCTATAGTCCAAGGGGTTGTGATGAATTGGACATGACTGAAGCGACTGAGCATGCACACACATAAAATATTAATATTTATGATTATTAAGAGTAGCTAAAGGAAACGCTGTCTTTGATTTAGTTCCCAAGGAATGGACCTTCAGACAGGTATTTGGATAAATATGTTTTACGGAAACAATTAGCACTTATTACAAAAAACAAAAACCTGGGAAGGAGAAAACAGAAAGGAAAAGAGGCTGGGCAAGTGTAAAATCCAGGAAAAAATTCTGGTTTTGGTTTAATCCACAAATTAAGAATGTTGTCTGACACATTAACTGGTACGGTGGGGGTGTGTGTGTGTGTGTGTGTGTGTGTTCATTTTTTTTTTTTCTCCTTGTGAGAAAGCTAAAGAATTTATTCTCTGTTATTTTAATAATAATAATAATCATCACCTTGGCTGTTTTAACATGCACACATGATGAAGGCAGTCAATAGCTACCACTGGCAAAGGTGAGGAGCATGGAAATCTTCATGTCCTACTGGTTGGCATGGAAACTGGTACCGTCACTTTGGAAAAGTTTGCCAGTACACAGCAAAGTTGAACATGTGTTTGGCCTGTGACTCAGCACTTTCACAGTTGTGTGTCCTAGTTGTACTTTTGAAGGTGTACACTAAGAATGTTAAGAGCAGCATTGTTGCAATATTAGAAATGTTTGGAATAACTCACGTCTTCATCAGTAGTAAAATGAATATACAATTTCAATTATATAATAAATTACTGAGCAGCAATGAGAATAAATGAAAAATTATGTCTAACAAATGAATGAATCTCCAAAAATAAGAAGTTGAACAAAAGAAGCAGAAGAATATATACAGTATGATTAAATTTATATAAAGTTCACACAGGCAAGTTTGGCTAATATATTTTTATGGGTAAATATGTAGTTATAAAATTTTAGAGAAAGGAAATGATTAACACAACATTTAATTCAATGATTATCTCTTAGGGAGAGAGGGGGATGCAAGTGGGAGAAAGTTTCTAATACCGTTTCTCACCTACCTGATGAGGACAGAGTGCTGATTATGCTTTGAATGGTTTTTAAACACAATTTGATGTAATTCTGATGTAATTAACATGAAATACTTTGGAACTTAAACTGATAAGTGCCTTCATACACCTTCTTTTACTCAACCATTTAGTGAATACCCCTAAGATTTTTCTCTCATATCACCATTTATCTTCATAGAAGTTATGGTTTGTGAGTATATATTTACTTGGATGTTTACAGGTTTACAGTCTATTTCCCCCCTAAGCCACCTGTGCTCTGTGAGCTGAAGCTATGTCTTTTTAGTGTATCACTATGAGGTTTAGGATTTCCCTGGTGGCTCAGACGGTAAAGCATCTGCCTGCAATGCAGGAGACCTGGGTTCAATCCCTGGGTCGGGAAGAACTCCTGGAGAAGGACATGACACCTGACTTCAGTATTCTTGCCTGGAGAATCCTATGGACGGAGGAGCCTGGTGGGCTACAGTCCACGGGTTGCAAAGAGTGGGGCATGACTAAATGACTTCACTTAGGAGGTTCAAAAACTATTTCTTGTAGATGAAGTCATTTATGGTCAGATTTTAAGGTCTTGAGAATTTTTCCATCTATGAGGATGAGTTTTGCCAAAAGTGGAGGTGGAAAGCACTTCTAAAGTAATTATGCAACTACTCAGCTAAATGAGATAACATATAAATAGAATAGCAGAATACATGGTATGTAGGAAGTACTCCATAAATATCAGTAGTTGCTAGTGTTGGTGTAGGAGCTCTGCAACTTTTTATTTAACTCTGCCATTCAAAGTGGTTGGCTAAGTTAATTTGTTTCATCATGGGCAATAATTACATCGTACTTACTTTTTCTTGCTGCTTATGTACAGAAGTGTGGAATATTTTGCCAATTCATGAATAGTGTTTATGGCATCAACAGCTAAAAACTAGGGGAATCTTACAGGGCTGAATGTAACTGTAATTTTTTTTTTTTTTTCCACAGTGAGTAAGAAAAGTCCATAGATTTGGGACAGGGCTTGAGAGATGAGCACTTTTTTCCTAACTCTGGTCCTCAACTGCAAGAATCTTCGTGTGATTTATTTCACTCTTTTACAGAAGAGAAGCATCTAAATTCTTTTATCCAGAGTGATTCCCATTAAACAAAAGCAAGAGATTTTGCTTGCTTTTTATGATAACATTAAATAAAAGGACATCCATGAAAAATGGATTAGAATCCAGGAGTGAGTAAAGAAATCAATTTAATGAACTTCAACCAACATTTGTTGTGATGACATAAAGTAATGAATATTATAGCACAGACAAATAATTTATGCAACTTTTGCTTCTACTATGTATACAACTTTAAAACCAGATCTAGGATGATATATACTCAGTATGAGAATCATGGCAGCATCAGGGATGTTAACATGAAAGAATGGCCAGTGGCAATTTTAAGAAGCTGTTGAATGAAAATTGAAAGTTCTTTATTCTTTATTGGATGTTAAAATGGGGTTAAAAGTTGTGTATTAGAATCAATGAAGTAAGGCATGTACACAAATTACACCCTGATATTAAATGCATTTGGTAGTATAGATCATGACCAAAGTATTTGAAAGCCACTGCCCTAGAAAATGTGTTTTGTGTTCCTTAGATTGGCATTAGGTGGAACATTGTAAAAAGCATACATACTTCAGACTGTTCAATGGCAGTGCCTATAAGAAATTGCCTGGTAAATTAAAATTAAAGTAATATTTCTAAAATTGATACAAAAATTTCTGCATACATATGAAGTTCTCATTCAAATTATAATTAAACCAACAGAAAACATTTCATTAACTATGAAATGTGACAGATAATCAAGACTGTGTACATAATACTTGCACCAATAATTACTTTGATTCACCAAACACCAAGAAGTTGGACAGCCATAGAAATCTCAAGACCACAGATCCTTAGCAAAATTGTCATGTTTTCTATAAAGTATGTAATTCATTTCAAGTTAATTGTAGTCCATTTTAAATACTTCCAATAATTAAGACCTGAATAATAGTAATAAAGTAACTGCAGGCTTTCCATTTTATTTGCTTTAGTTGCTGTGGAAAATACTGCTATTTTATGTTTCTACAGAGCCAAGTACAGAAGTGAGCAGATTGATAAATTTATAAACATCATGGAAAGAATTGTAGAGAGGAACTGGAGCCACTCGAATGCCATCTGGCTCCCGTTTGTCACACTGTAGGGGAAACAAAAAGTAAAGCCACAATAATGTTAACATTTTTCACATAATGGAAATCTGCATTCAAGAGAAACATAAAACATTCATACTGATTACCTTAAAATTTAATATGTGAGCATTTTTTTCACTTTAAGTGAAATGTCATGTTTGTGTTGTTTGAAGCTATTCTCTTAATAATAATTAAAATATTAATGGGGTGGTACATTAATGTCTGAAGTGCTTTCCTGAAGTGCACTCACCCTTTACAAGCATCCAATAGATTGGGTATGTAGTTTATCTGTGGGGAGACCCTGAAGAGACTGGAGCCCTTGCACACATTTCAATGAGTGAGAACTTCACTGAGATCTGGAGAGTTTTAGTCAATTATATTTCCATTGAATTCAATAATCCCTAATCTCATGAATTAGATAATTCAGCTGTCTGAAGATACTATGACTCTGTTGTTAAGAGACATCCCTACAGGCTAGGCAACATAATACATGATTTGTGTTTGCTGGCACATTTAATTCGATAACAACTTTTGAGGTAAGTATATTTGATTCCAATATGGATGAGAAGTCGCAAGTCAATAGATGTTTACCAACTTTCACAGGAGCACATGGCTTACAAATGGTAGAATTTTATTTGGATTGCTGATATTCTATGTGTCTCCAAAAAATGGGAAATCTCTCCTAAAGGTTTGGAACACTGAGTGCAGTATTTTCTAAATTATATTATCCCTGGAAATAGATATCACTATTTATCCTGGAATTGCTCATTAAACAATTATTAGTTCTCTTTAAGTGACAAAGAGGACTATTTTTACACAATAGTAAATATATATATATATATACACATATATATATATATACATATATTATATATTCCATACAATGTTAACACTCTTAAGATGTGTCTACATATCTTCCTTGACTGCAGTGAACAGGTTGAAAATAACTTATTTCAATCAAACTAAACAAGACTAATTTACTTTTTCTCCCTCTACTATATTGATGTGTTCTTTAATTCCACTTACTCCACAAATTTATATTGGGGTTTTCACTATTTTTTTTTTTTTGCCCAATCTATAATGAAAAGAATGGATAAGTTATATAATACTGTTTCCTACAACAAAATTTGTGGTGGTTTCCCTTTTATCAGAAATAACACATCTCTATGCCTTTAGTTAACAGAGTGCTAAATATTTAGTTGGCACTTAATTTATCCTCACTGATCAAAATTAAGTATCATAGAAAAATGCATAAACTGAAAAATTCAAATTTTATCCTCAACATTTGCAACCCATAGAGAAAACCTGTTAGGAAAACAAGAGATACACTTACAACCACTCCTCTTTTTTCTAGTTCTTGGATAATGTATTTTATCGGAAAAGAAAATGTTAGGGTTAGCTGGCAACCACGTTCCTCTATACAGGATGGAGTAATTATGTTCACGACTGTTTTCTTGCTTTCTGCTTTGTCCTGGCTGAAGTAATGCTTGATCATGTATTCCAGATAACCAGTTAGCAAAATAGATTTTCTCCTCAGTGCTTTCATAGTTGCTTGTTTAAAGATCTGCAGAATGAGAAACAATCATGTTCACAGTTTCTTGTTGATTATAAAGTAAAAATTAACTGTAAATCACATTTAAAAAGGAAAGGTCTGCTTCTGACCTTTCCAATAAAACATCCCATTTTAGATAATCTTTTTGTAAAAAACATGTCTTTCACGTACTTTGCCATTAAAAATTGAACACAAAGTTTCCATGATAGAATAGATGTACAAATGTTGTTTAAACAATACTTGCAAAAGCAGAAAAAAAATAAGTTAACATAATGTTCCTTCGAGCTATTTTAAATTAGCTTCATATAATTAGTACAAGTAAAACATACCTTAATAAATGGATTTAAATTTTATAAATGTCAGAATTTTTCCTCCAAACACTTCATAAAACTATAATCAAGAAGATATTTTTCTATTCCTGTATAAAGTTTGTTTAGTCCACAAAAAAGTACAGTAAGAGTTCAATGCTTATGTGGAAGGCAATGTACCAATATTATTCATAATCATTTTACCAATTCCTAAATCTCTTTCAGTTTAACAGTAAGAAAATAAGGAGTTAAAAATGATACTAAGTTTTGTGAGGCAGGAAAGCAAATAATGTTAGATAATGCTTATATATTACTGAAGCATTTGTATTGAAAGCATTGAAGTCTTTCTTTTTTTCTTCTTTCATCGTTTTTTTTCTGCTGCTGAACTCTTAACACTGGTTTTTGTGAAAACACTGCCGCTTGCTTCTTGAGGTTTCTTATATTAAGATGAGTGACAAGGGCACAGAGTAACTGGTGCTGGAACATTAGGGGTCAGAACAGACATGCTTTTTTAGCTTATCTCTTAAGGTCAAGTAGAGTTTAAAAATATATCCTACATATAAGAACTGAATGAACTGCACACAGAGAATGATGCACTGGCAGGCCACTTAATGTCCCTTTTCTGTATCGTGGTAGGCCAAAGAGCAAAAATGGGGTCATTTGGTGATATCTATACTTTATGAAATCTATGAAAATAGTTCTTTCTGTATATACACATGGCATGTGTGGGTAGGCATTCTAATAGGACTCAAACTGTCCAGGCATAGATTTTCTTGACCTATTGCAGAGGGTATGTATTTGGCTGAAGGAGAAGATATTTAAGTTAATATATTGAAAGAAGAGAGGAGTATCAGACAGTAGAAAGGTATCTGCTTCCCCAGTCAGACCTCATGGACTGTGTCTGCAACCTGGAAAGAGTTCAGCTGAAAGTAGAAGCTAATATCTGACATATTCAGTGCAAAAAATGCTGGTTTAGTACTCGGGTAGCCCTCATTAATGGAGTTTGGTAGGAGGCATCTTTTCATTTCCTATGTAAAACAAAATGGCCATCAGAGAGCCTGATTCAAGAATCAGCATTCTCACAGATGGCAGGAGCAAGGAACAGGTAAAGTGTGGTCCACCCAGTGGTCTGACTGTCAGGCTTGGAATTAAAACAAAAACAAAAACAGGAATCTTTCCAAGCTTCTCTTTGGCGATTCATAGTAATTTGAAGACATTTTAATTATTTAAGTAATTCTAGTAAACTTTCTGGATTTGCTTTGGGTCCCATAAGATGCAGATGGGGGCATTGTGTAATTTAGTACTTTTAATGATATTTCACTTGTATTCATAAGTCAGTAAGACTTTGGGGGATATTAAGATGATAGGGTTTTTTAAATGAAGTTTTGCTCTTGCAGATTTGATAACAAGACAGCAAAAGTTTTTCATGACAAATATCTTGATTTTAACATATCAGTACTCTTTGTTAATAATCAAATAACGTTTAAATGTAAAATTATTTTCCACATTCCAACCATAACAAGAGAAGCTGCATTCTGAGGTGGCTTTAAATTTTCTCACAGAGTATAAAAATCTCTTCAGAGGCCTCAGTTAAAAATATTAAGAGGGGATAATAGGAGTTAACAGTGAAGTAGAGTAAATGTCCCCCACAGCCTTTTTTTTTTTTTCCTCATTATTTTTGTGCTTTCGACACTGTGGAAATCTTTTTTCTTTTTTTTTAATTAGGAAAAAAGAAAAGTGTATTTTGAAAATATTCAGCTTATAACAGAATTCTTGGCAGAATTTCCTCTACTTGGGTTATTTTTCTTACTAGCTAAAATAAATTCAAAATTAGAAAAGTTAGATAATTTTAAATAGGAAAAATAAGTATAACATGATGTTCTCAACTGTTAAGTTCTTAAAATTGGGTCCCTAATAACTTTCCAAAGAAATGCAAAGTACATTTCTTCTGACTTGCCCTATATTTTAATTGAACACTCTAATTTTATATTTTGAAGCTATTTAAATAATTATATTGCTACCTGTATGTATAAATAGGACTCTTCATAATAAAATGTGTTGTTTAATGTCATGTTTACTAACTGGAAGACTGAGGTGACCTCTGAAGTAATCTGGTTCAAACATCTTCATTAAAAGGTTGAGGCAAATGAATTCAAAAGTAGTTGTCCTCTGTTTAAGGTCATACTTAGTGTCACAGTAAGGGATGGAGTATTTGCCTCCTGCTTCCTACAGTTTAACAGTTACCTAGAGAATGGGAAATAGTGAAATATATTATTTTGTAATTTCAGAATTTTGCAATTTATAATGGGGAGTAAGAATTTCAAAAATACTTTCTTTAACTCAGTTTGATTACTTAAAGATAATTTTTGGTAAAAACATAGCCTCGAGAGTGAATTATTTAATAAGGTATTTCCATGAGGCTGCAGAGAAATACTTAAGTGATGAGAAACTCAAGAGACGTGTACATCCCTTTTCTGGGGCTTTAGGGTCCTTTTCTTAGGTTAAGTTTAGATATTAAAGTAGAAGATACATCAATTTTCAGATTCCAGCTGAGAATAAAAACCGTATCTAGGTGACTGTTAAACAGTGGGGAGCAAAATTATTGGTAGGGAAAAAAAAAAACCCGTTTTTTTTCTGTGGCAGAGGAGGTGAATACTGAAGTCAGTCCACTGCAAAGAATACCGAGTGATAGTGTCTAAAAGACATTTTCTAGATATGGCTAGGAAATAATTTGCAAAGATGAGTAAAATCAGAGGAAATAACTTTAAGTGCTACTTCTTTCTAAGGTATGCCTTTGTGCCTTATTTCTTTTCTCCTTATTGTATTAATAATTCATTTTCTTCCTGATATAAGTTTGCAAAGTTTCCAAAATGTTATTTTCTTTAAAAAAAAAAAAAGTGTAATGGAACTGTTCCTCAGGTTGAATTTTTTTTTTTTAAGTCAAATATCATTATTTGGTTTGCCAAGCAGATTTAATCACTCCCCCACACCTCCCCAAATATAATTTGTATGAGAAATCTTGTTACTGGGTTTATTTCAAGCAAAACAGAAAAATCTGCCAAAACCTGAAAATAGCACAAGCTCCATCTAGCGGTCACACCGAGTAGGTGTTTTTTTAAATTGGGACGAAATGAAACGAGTTGACTACTATCTAGCGGTGAAGCTGCATAAAAACAGAGGAACTTGGCACTGCCCTCCAGTGGCCAGAATGAGAAGTGGCTGTGAATTTTCACACGGTTCTAGAATTTCAGGTTTGGAAGAGATTTTGGAAGTCTTTATCTAGTCACTCATGCTGGAATACAGCACAACAGAATTTCCTAAACTAGATGGTTTTAGGAGGCTCTCAATACTTTTAAAAAATCAAATTTTTATTTTAATGTCTATATATTTAAGATCTCTATTAGAAATATATATGTATATTTACTTAAATATACTTTATGTATATAAAATATGCATTTCTTTAATATGTGTATTAATACCATTATCATATTTGTTGTTGTTTTAGTCCCTAAGTTGTATCTGACAACTCTTTTGCAACCCTGTGGACTATATAGCCCATCAGGCTCCTCTGTCCATACTATTTCCTAGGCAAGAGTACTGGAATGAGTTGCCATTTCCTTCTCCAGGGAATTTTCCCAACCCAGGAATTGAACCCAAGGCTCCTGCCGTGTCTCCTGTATTTCAGGCACACTTTACTACTGGGCCACGGGGGAAGCACATTATCATAAAGTAGATAATTATTAACTATATATTTACTTAGATAAATTTTTGTCTCAATCTGAAACTAATGAATATCTGATATCCAAATAATTAGAAGACATGTATATGTATATGAATATACATATATATGCATTATATGTGTGTATAAATGAATAGGTAAGTACCTCAGTCGTGTCCGACTCTTTGCGACCCCATGGACTATAGCCTACTAGGCTCCTCGATCCATGGAATTTTCCAGGCAAGAGTACTGGAGTGGGTTGCCATTTCCTTCTACAGGGGATCTCCCAACCCAGGGATCAAACCTGGGTCTCCTGCATTGCAGGCAGACGCTTTACCATCTGACCACCAGGGAAGACAAGTAAGTACCTAGATATATAGAAATAATAGACATATGCATGTCTAGAAAACCAAACTGACCCTTTGAGTATTATAATTTGGAGTGAGACTACTTTCAGGTAAAAGTATGAATGAACTTAAAGAAAAATACTAAGCCAGTAACAGTAAAGATTACACATGGATATAATGACATAGAAAACCCCAATAAGGGGGTTTCTAATACACCCTACCTCATGGGACAACCTTACTCAGTGTCTGCTTTACTCTGACTATTCATACTCTCCCTCGTCCCTTAAAGTAAGTCCTCCTATAATTTTGTCATATGGCACTTTGTCAGCTCACTGACTCACAGAACTAGAAGAAATAAGAGTCCCCAGTAATCACAACATCATCCGACACATGATAATTTTTAAATAAATGTTTGAATGAGTGAATTAATCAAGACTTAAATATTTCAGGCTTATTTTCCATATAGAAAGACTAATACAAGATCCAGTGACTCATTCAAGCTCACACAAATTCTAAGTGGAACTAAATATACATCTCCCCAAAGTCCTATTGAACATTAAGTACCAACACTGTGCCCAGCCTTGTGCTGGGGGCTGGAGATATAAATAAAGGGTGACATGAGCCACAGTCACTGTCCTATAGGAGAACCCTGCCCTTTGTTCATTGTTTATGCACAGTGCATATTAACTTAGCTGATTAACAGATAAAATATGACAGCATGCTACAATCAGATAAAACAATGGTGACAATGTGGGGAGTTTGATGTATAGATCACTTACCTCTAAACTAGCATGTAAGGAACAGACCAACAGAATGGGAGGATTTGAGATTCGGAATCCATTGACTCCAGGGGTTAACTGCAGTTCTGAAAAATTAAGATCACTTTTATAGGATGTATCTAAAAAGTGTTCTTTATGGATATTTTAATGACAGTAAAGTAGAAGGAAAAAATGTAAGACTTTAAAGCTTTTATTCCCAAGAGTTTTGAGATAATTAAAAGAAACTTCATGGACCTAAAACCTGGTATATTTTTCCTTCACCTGCAACTTCCATCTTGTCTGTTCCTGTAATAGGGGCAGGGTGGGCACGCAGCTTCTAGTGCAAGATTCTTAGCAGGCAGTTAGAGGTCTCGCTGAGTTGCTCGTAGAGGAGAGCACCGTGAGAGGCGGATGGGTGCCTTAGGCCTTGGAACTGGCAGGTGAACTGGGGGCCGCAGGGCTGCATTCCACAGAGCTCCAGCGCTCTCGCTACAGCCGTCCACTAGCGAGGCCTTGATGCCGCAGCAAACCTCTCCTCATCCCCACCTCTGAGACCTAATGGTGGTGGCAGTCTCCATGGGTCACAGTCCACAGAGGCTTCCCAACCAGAAACCATGTCAGTGACAGCATAATATCAAGACTTGAATGGCTTGTAACTGTAATATCCTCCAAAGGCAGAAATGTGAATGAAACGATGTATGAAGGTGACTTTTAACACTAGAATTACTACAGCAAGTGACTTCTCTTAGAAAAGAGGAAAAAAATGCGGTTTACAAAAATGATCTGCCTGAGAATATATTGAAAAGGTAAGCTAATAACAGACAATATTGTCATATAATTAACTATATTGAATAGTTGCAAGTTAAATCCAAGAGTTAAAATCACTAGTTAGAGCAAATTGAAAACTAATACTGAAATAGAGTGAGAGAATTTTCTGGGCCTTTAGATATTCATCTAAGGGTTAGTCAGACTATGTCCTATGGGTCACATCTGGCCCACTCCTTATTTTTGTAAATAAAAGCTTATTGGAACATAGCCCTGTTCACTTATTTATATATTTCTATGGCTGCTTTAGCACCACAATAGCAGAGTTGGGCACTTGCCACAGTGAGCCTCCAAAGCTTAACATATCTACAGTCTGAACCCTCACAGAAAAAAACACTTTGCCCACTTCTGATCTAATCCAACTTCCTCATTTACAGATAAGAAAACCTGTTACAAACAATTTAAATAACTGTATAAAAGAGCTCATGATTTCAGCAGCTAAGATAGAATAGAGCTTTCCGATTTGACTCAAAGGGCCCGTCTTTCTCCTTTGCATCTTAGTTGGTGCAAATGTGTATATATGTAACATCAAATCTCAGAACTGGAAGCAGTCTAAAGGATCAAGTTTCAGTTGATTTCTCAGAACACTTAGAAAGTTTTCTGTATCCTGTGTGATGGAAGAGTTAAGTCACTCAGGAAAGAGAAGTAGGGCAGTTTAAGAACTCCCTGCACTAATTATGTACTTTAATTTCTACCCACTGGGGTTACTGTTTGGTATGTGGTGAAAGTGGGCTTATCAGGTGGTGCTAGTGGTAAAGAACCCGCGTGCCAATGCAGGAGACACAAGAGATGCAAGTCTGACCCCTTAGGAGGGGGTAGGATCCCCTGGAAGAAGGGATGGCAACCCACTCCAGCATTCTTGTCTGGAGAATCCCACTGACAGAGTAGACTGGCAGGCTACAATCCATAGGGTCGCACAGAGCTGGACATGACTAAAGTGATTTAGCACACACATACACATGCTTGTGGCAAAAGCCACAAGAGGAGGACAATTTGAGAAAAGAGAGGGATAAAACTGAACACATTATTTAGTATGCTGCTTGGTTTACAGCTTTGAACATGTTTTACTCTCAAACCAAACCCTGAAATAGATATTATTATTCACATTAGATACATGAGGGAAAAAATTAAAAGTCCAAAATGATCAAATTTGTACAGCATCACAAAACCAATAAACAGCAAAACGGGCTTGATACCTAAGTCTCTCCGGGCCTGACTCTAAGAACAATGATTCCTTTCTGTCCCTGCTGTCTGATGGTTTAGGTACCCCATATTAGTGAGACCTGAATTCTGTATTTTTAGATTTTGCTTCCTCTTATTTCCCTATAAAAGGATAGACTCAAAATCATACTAAAATCTATGAATACTTAGTCTTACATTGAGGAAATGTCATTCCTTATTTTAAGAATTCTTAGTGGCATTTTAAAAGTGCACTCTCCATGAGGCATGCATATTACATATCACACAAAGATGAAAACTGAATAAACTTAAAATAAAATGACTTGTGAAGTAAAATTGAATATACTTACTGTTATCCATCTCAAATCTGGTGCTTAGTTCATGGCCAAACCATCCCACTAACCTAAAACATATATAGTAACATTAGATATTTTGGTCTATAAATATAGTCAGAATCAATATAGGACTCTTGGGCCTTCATATTAAAATCATTTGTGGTATGAGTCATCAAATACTTAAGCATATAAATGCCATGTGATATCATAAGACAATAATAACCTCAGAGAGAGAATAAAAATAAATTTTTTTCATATTACTGGTTATATACTTGCAAAGTTTAATAATTTGAAGAGCTATATTTAATGACTTTGTTGTTTAATATACAATAAAATTAACAAAATGTTGTTTAGATTTTAAAAAAGGTGAAAACAAAAAAGAAAAGTGATTAATACAATAATGTATTCTTTTTGTAACAGGAATCCTAAAGGGAAATGACATAAAAATAACCTCTACATTGTTGAAATTTTAATAATTTTCTAAAGAAATTGGTTATTTTCAGTTTCATAAGAATGTTAATTGGCCAGATATAAAGTATAAAATATACAGGAAAAATCATATGTATGTGTGTGTGCTTATTATATAAAAATTGCAAATAGTATGAAGAAAATATAAAATTTGAGAAAGAGGCAAATACAGTATTCTTGATATAATCAGGTCTTCCTAAATAAAATGCTAGTTTTAACACTGCCAAAATACATTACATGTGAAAGTGAAAGTCGCTTAGTCATGTCCAACTCTTTGTGATTTCATGGACTGTCCATGGAATTCTCCAGGCCAGAATACTGGAGTCGATAATCCTTCTCCTCTCCAGAAGATCTTCCTAACCCAGGGATCAAACTCAGGTCTCCCTCAATGCAGTGGATTCTTTACCAGCTCAGCCACAAGGGAAGCCCAAGAACACTGGAGTGGGCAGCCTATCTGTTTTCCAGGGGATCTTCTCGACCCAAGAATCGAATTGGGGACTCCTGCATTACAGGCAGATTCTTACCAAGATATCAGGGAAGCCCATATTACAAAATTCATTAAATAAATTAGGATAGTACTGTCACGAGAAGCATCAGGGAGAGAAATAGAACATGACAGAAAATATAAATGGTCCTCAGATCATACAATTATATAATAAATGATAATGTAACATTTGAAAAATGCAAATATGAGGAAAATATATTCACATATTTATTTGATTTTTAAAAGTAAAATCTATGAAAACCAAATAAAATATAAAGGATAATATCATATATTCATACACATTTAAAATTCTGTATTAAAAAGACAAAATTAAAAGGACCCAATGATGGGGAGAAGGACGCTGTTTGCCACATTTAAAAGAGTTTGCACCAAGAGTTTTTTCATCAGAGAAAGGTCAGTGTCCCCAAAGCTGCCCAGTCACAAAGCATGGACAGGACATTTATAAAAAGAGGAGTGCAAATGCTCCATGAATTCCAGGAAGAAAAAAGCTCAATGTTAGTAAAAATTGAAAAATATGAAACATCATAAAGATGAAACATACCTCACATATTAAATTGGCAAAGTTATTTAAAATTTAGATGTCTTTTTTCATCAAGGACTCAGTAAAAAGTAAATAAACTCTGTTCAATAATGAGTATAATAAGTAATAAAGCCTTTATGGAGTACAGTTTAAAAATATAAATTAAAGCTATGTACAGTTTTCTGTCTAGGTACTTTTACTTTTTCAGATTCATGCAAAAGACTATTTGGAGTACACTAAAATGCATATGCTAGGACAATGAGCACAGTACTATGTACAATGTCATAGCAACCCCAGTATCTTATAAGAGAAAAAAAATAAATTATATGATGTTTATGTTATAAAATATTATAGCCATTAAAAAATCATATTTGAAAGAATATATATTCAAAATTATAATGTAGGGATAACAATATTTAGAGTGGATCACAATAAACAGTGGAAAATTCTGAAAGAGATGGAAATACCAGAACACCTGACCTGCCTCTTGAGAAACCTGTATGCAGGTCAGGAAGCAAGAGTTAGAACTGGACATG